>CM029941.1:106615438-107101121 GCA_017639245.1 Myiopsitta monachus | reverse complement strand
GCCTGAGCATCCCTGTGTGTGCCTGAGCATCCCTGTGTGTGTTGCCTCAGCATCCCTGTGTGTGTGCCTCATGCATTCCCTGTGTGTGCCTGAGCATTCCCTGATGTGTGCCTGATGCAATCCCTTGTGTGTGCGGGCACTGAGCATCCCTGTGTGTGCCTCCAGCAGCCCTGTGTGTGGCCCTGAGCATCCCTGTGGGTGCCTGAGCATTCCCTGTTGGGTTGGGCCTGAGCATCACTGTGTGTGTGCCTGAGCAATCCCTGTGGGTGTGCCTGAGCATCCCTGTGTGTGTGCCTCAGCATCCCTGTGTGTGTGCCTGAGCATCCCTGTGTGTGTGCCTGAGCATCCCTTGTGTGTGCCTCAGCATCCCTGTGTGTGTTGCCTCAGCATACCCTGTGTGTGTGCCTGAGCAATCGCTGTGTGTGCATTGAGCATCCATGTGTGTGCCTCACAATTCCCTGTGTGTGCCTCAGCATCCCTGTGTGCTGCCTCAGCATCCCTGTGTGCTCGCTCACTCTTGCTTGTACCGCTGTGACGGTGCCGGGACACGCGTGTGCTTGTGCCCTTGGCACGCTTGCACGCGCTTGCCCCCCACGCGGTGCGTGCTCGAGCCCCGCTGTAGCACCATTGCGTGTGCCAATGCGTGTGCCCGCACGCTCGCGTGGTGCCGTTGCCCCGTTCCTGTCCCATGGCCCCCGATGCGTCCCCCTCGTGCTGTGCACGGCGTCAGTTCCACCTCTGCCCCCCCCCTCGCACACTCACGCTCGCCCCCCCCCAGGGACCACATCTACGCCTTCGACCTGGGGTGGGGGGGAGGACAAGGGGCCGCCTGTACCCTGAGCGGGTAAGGGGCTGGGGACCGCCCTCCGGGGGGTACGGGGGGGGAATGGGGTTCCCCGGGCCCACCCCCCCCCCGTCTGGCCCAGCAGCACCTGACCTGGTAGGCACGGACAGGGCGAACTGCGCCATGCGGGGGCCGGGCTGCAGGTACGGGGGTGCGGGGCTGGGGGGGACGTGGGGGTTATGGGGCTGTGGGGTGCTGGGGTTTGGGGGGGGGTACAGGGGGCGATGTGGTGCAGAGGCACCGGGGGGGCAGAGGTGCAGGGGTACGTGGGGGGTATGAGGGTCCAGAGATAGGGGTCTATGGGGTTGTGGATAGTAGGGGGTACAGACATGTGGGGGGGGGTTGGTGGTGCATGGGATGTCAGTACAGGGTATGGAGGTGCAGGGAATGGAGGGCTGGGGTGCATGGTGCTGGGGGTATGGGGCAAAGGTGCGCAAGGGCTCGGGCTATTGGGGGATGGGGGGTGCAGAACTAGGGGCGATAGAAGGGATGGGGCAAACAGGGGGCTCCGGTGCAGGGGACGGTGGTGACGCCGCTGCCCCCGTGCCCCCACCTGCGCCTAGCGCAGGATGAGTGCCACAAACTACATCATGTTCCTGGTGGCCCCGCGACGCTGCACCCTCCTGGCCTGCGGCACCCAACGCCTTCAGCCCCGTCTGCCCGCAACCTAACCAGGTGAGGGGGGGGGCCGGGGGGCCATGACCTGGGGGGGGGGGGGTTCAGGCTCTGGGCGCGATGGGGGGGCCGTTGACCGCCGTGGCCCTCCCCAGGTGAGCAAGCTGGAGCAGGATGGCTGGGACGTGAGCGGCCAGGGCCGGTTGCCCCTTCGATGCGGCAGCGAAGAGCGTCGTCGCCCTCTTTTGTCGGTGGGTGCCGGACCGTGGGGCGGGGGGGGGGCCGGGGATGGGGGGGGCCACGGGGGTGACGCTGGGTCTCCCGAGGCAGACGGGAGCCTCTACTCCGCCACCGTGGCCGACTGCCAGGCGAGCGATGCAGTGATCTACCGCAGCCTTCAGCCCCGGCGCGCCGCCCCTGCGCACCCTCAAGTACAGCTCCCGCTGGCTGCAGGGTACCGGCGGGGTCCGCGGCCTGAGGTTGAGGGGTTCCCAGGGTGGGGTCCGGGCTGAGGTTTGAGGTTGCCCAGTGGGGGTCCGGGGCTGAGGTTGAGGGGTTCCCCAGGGGGGGTCCGCGGCTGAGGTTGAGGGGAGTTCCAGTGGGGATCCGCGATGCAGCTGAGGGTTGAGGTTTCCCAGTGGGGGTCCGATGGCTGATGTTTTGAGGGTTTCACAGTGGGGGTCCCGGGGCTGAGGTTGAGGGGTTCCCATGAGGGGTCCGAGGGCTTGAGGTTGAGGGGTTCCCAGTGTGTATCCGGTGCTGAAGGGAGGGTGACATGAGCGCAGGGAATGCGGGACGAGGATAGGGCTGGCAGCGGTGGGGGGCTGACGGCCCGCCCATCCCCCCCCCCGGCGCGCAGAGCCCCCACTTCCGTGCAGGTGCTGCCCTACGGCCCCTTCCGTGTACTTCTTCTTCAGGGAGGTGTCTGTGTGAGCTCAGCGCCATGGGGAAGGTGGGCGCGGGGCCGCACCGCGGGGCGGGGGCGCTCGGTACCGGCGCTGACGCGCGGCGGTGCCGCGCAGGTGCTCGTGGCGCGGGGTGGCGCGCGTCTGCCGCAACGACGGCGCCGGCGGTTCCCCGCGGGTGCTGAGCGGCGTTGGACGTCGTTCCTGAAGGTGCGGTTTGCTCTGCGCCGTGCCCGGGGACAGCGCTTTTCCCCCTTCGATGTCCTGGAGGCTGTGACCCCCCCCCGGACCCTGCACGGCCGCGCCGCTGTCCTCGCCCTCTTCGGCACCCAACCCAACAGGCACGGGGGGGGGCGGAGCTGGAGGGGGATACGGGGATGGGGGATACGGGGATGGGGACATGGAGATGGGGAGAAGGGGGATGGGGATGGGGACATGGGGATGGGGATATGGGGATGGGGAAAAGGGGAGAGGGACACTGGGATGGGGGGCGAGTTGGGGGCATCGGGATGGGGGACATGGGAATGGGGATACGGGGATGGGTCATGGGTATGGGGCACGGGGATGGGGACATGGAATGGGGATACGGGGATGGGGATATGGGAATGGGGGCACTGGGATGGGGGACATGGGGATGGGGGACATGGGGATGGGGGCACGGGGATGGGGATACGGAGAGGTGGGGACGGGGATGGGGGCACGGGGATGATGGGGCATGAGGCTGATGGTGACTTGGGGCTGAGGGCATTGGAGATGGGACCGTCGGGACGGAGCCGCAGCGGGGCAGGGCACGGGGACAAAGACCTCGGGCAACAGCAACGAAGGGACCCACAGGGGCGCGGAGGGTCCCCGGGCAACCCCGGCCCCCCCCCACCCCCGCAGCATCCCCGGCTCCGCCGTCTGCGCCTTCTTCCTGGCGGACGTGGGAGCGCGCGTTCGAGGGCCCCTTCGGCTGAGCCCCGCGGGCGCTTTGCGGCGCCTGGGCCCCGGTCCCTGAGGACCGCGTGCCCCAAACCCAGGTACCCCCCAACCCCGCACCGGGGCGCCCGGGCCCCCCCCCCCCGTGCTGCGGCGCCCGCCCCCACGCTGCCCCCGCTCTGCCGCAGGCCCGGTGGCTGCGCCGGGATGGGGACGGGCCGCGGGCATCAGCACCTCCGGGGACTTCCCGGATGAGACCCTCTCCTTCGCCAAGAGCATCCGCTGCTGCACGGGGCCGTGGCACCCGCGGGGGGGCGGCCCCTCTTCACCCGCACCGGCACCCAGGTGAGCGATGGGGGCGCGGGGACGGGGGCGCCGGTTCGGGGGCGGGTGCTGCGGGGAGCATCCTGAGGGTGGGACGCAGCCCCATGGGCGCTGTGTGAGCATCCTGAGGGGTGTGTGCGCAGCCCCTGGGCGCAGTGTGGAGCATCCTGAGGGGTGCGCAGCCCCATGGGCGCTGTGTGGAGCATCCTCAGAGGCGCGCAGGCCCCATGGGCGCAGTGGAGCACCCCGGGGGGCGCGCAGCGGATGGGGTCCCCGCAGGCTGACGCGGTTGGCGGTGGATACGGGCGCGGGGCCCCGGCGGGATCGGGCGGTGCTGTTCTGGGGGCGGAGGACGGGCGGGTGCTGAAGGTGCTGTTGGAGGCGCGGCAGCGCCCCGAGGGTACCGCGGGCCCCCGCGGACAGCGGAGCCCCGGGCGGCGGTGGGGACGGCTCCGAGGCGCTGCTGCTGGAGGAGATCCACCTCTATGACCCCGCGCGGTGAGCGCCGGGCAGCGGGCGCGGGGGGGCCGTAGGGTGTGCCGCTGTGGGGTCACGGGGTGCCGTGGGGCACTGATAGGTGCTGGGGGGACATGGTGCCACGGGGAGCTGATGGGTGCCATGAGCTGTGGGTGCCGTGGAGCTGCAGGGCGGCAGATGGGAGCTCCGGGTGCCATGGGGCTGTGGGTGCCATGGGGCTGTGGGTGCCATGGGGCTGTGGTGCTATGGGGCTGTGGGTGCCATGGGGCTGTGGGTGCTATGGGGCTGTGGGGCTATGGGTGCCCATGGGGCTGTGGATGCAGTCACGATGGATGCCATGAGGCTATAGGTGCAGTCATGATGGACGCCATGGGGGCGGTGGGAGCAGTCACCATGGGTGCTATGGGTCCTGTGTGTGCCATGGTCCGTGTGTGCTATGGTCCGTGTGTGCCATGGTCCGTGTGTGCCATGGGCTATGTGTGCTATGGTCCGTGTGCGCCATGGTCCCTGTGTGCTATGGTCCGTGTGTGCCATGGTCTGTGTGTGCCATGGTCCGTGTGTGCCATGGTTCCGTGTGTGCCATGGGCTGTGTGTGCCATGGTCCGTGTGTGTCCATGGTCCGTGTGTGCTATGGTCCGTGTGTGCTATGGTCCGTTGTGTGCCATGGGCTGTGGTGTGCCATGGTCCGTGTGTGCCATGGGTCCGTGCGTGCCATGGTCCGCAGGTGCGGGGGCCCCCGCGCGGCGCCCGCCGCGTGCTGGGGTTGGAGCTGCACGCTCCGGGCCGGGAGCTCTTCGTGGCCTTCGCGGGGTGCGTGGTGCGGTTGCCCCTGCCCCTGGGGCCGCGACGTCCCCGCACGGCGCCTGCCGCAGGTGAGCGGGGGGGGGTTCGGGGGGGGGGGCTCGGGGCAGGGGAGGGCCGCTCCGGCAGCCCCCGCCTGGGTCCGTCCCCCCCCCCCCCCCAGGAGCTGTTTGGCTGCGTCCGGGACCCGTACTGCGCGTGGCCGCCGCCCGCGGGCTGCGCCCCGGGGCCGCCCCCCCCCCTCCCGTGAGTGCCCCGCGGTGGCTCCCCCCGGGGGGGGGCCCTTCCCCGCGTGCTGCGGGGCGGGGGTGACGCTCCCGCGCCCCCTCCTATGACCCAGGAGCAGCGTCGAGCGGGAAGAGGAGGGACCCCCCCCCCGGGGGCTGCTCAGGTGAAGGGTGCGGGGGGGCAGCGGGGGACGTGGAGGGGGTGGGGGGACGCGGGTGCCATGCGCTGACCCCACTCTGCCCCGTGGGTGCCATGCGCTGACCCCACTCTGCCCCAGTGGGTGCCATGCGCTGACCCCACTCTGCCCCGTGGGTTGCCATGCGCTGACCCCACTCTGCCCACGTGGGTGCCATGCGCTGACCCCCACTCTGCCCCTTGGGTGCCATGCGCTGACCCCACTCTGCCCCACAGATCCATCGGCTGCAGGGGACAGCGGCGGGGCCGAGGACAGAGCCCATGGTCAGTAACTGCCCCCCCCCAGCCCTGAATGGGAACCGGAGGGCCCCGCGGGATTGGGGGCACCGGGGGACACCCCGGAGCCGGGAAGGACCTGGGGGGGGGGGAAGGGACGGAACCGCAGTGCCTGGGAAGGGAGAGACCCCCAAAGACCCGGAGTGACCCCGGGGGGGGGGGCGGCCGGGACAGGGGAGGTCCCGAGGGAGGGGGCACCGCGCGGGCAGAGGAGCGGCGCCGGGGCCCCGTGCCATGACCCGCGCTCCCGCAGGGCTCCGGGGGCCCGCGGCGGCGGTGCCGGTGGCGGTGCTCGTGGGCTCCGCGCGCCTGAGCGCCTTCGCCCTGGGGGCGGCGGCCGCGGCGCTGCTCTCGGCCTTCTGCCGCCGACCCGCGGGGGGGGGGCGCACCGCGGGGGGACCCCCCTGAGCCGCCCCCCCCGCACCGGAGCCCCCGGCGGTGCCTGGAACCCGCGGGGCCGGGCCCCCCCCCCCCACCACTCCCCGGGCCGCCCCGGAGGAGCCCCCCCCGGGGCCGCGGCTCTTCCCATGGGGTCCGGCCCGGAGCGCCCCCCCCGGGCCCGCGCACCGCTCAGGGCGGATGCGCCCCCCGACGGCCCCCCCCCGCCCCGCCGGGCCCTGGCGCGGAGGCGCTCGTTGGAGGGGGGGCCCCCCCGAGGCCCCCCGGGCTGGGCCGGGGGCTCAGCCGGATGCGGTCGTTGGGGGGCCCGGGGGGGGGGGCCGGCCCGGCCCGGCGCTCTGCAGCGCTCCTTCTCGCTGAAGCCCCCGGTGCTGCCCGAGCCCCTGCAGGGGCCCTGAGCGCCCCCCATGGACACCCCCGTGCCCTGCACCCCGGGGCGGGGGGGGCCATGGCACCGCCCCGTTTCCCAGGGCCCTTTTTTGCCCGGGTTTGGGGTTTTTTTTTTGATCCTTTCTAATTTATTTGCTGCTTTGGATGCGAGGGGGGGGGGGCCGCCACTGTGCCCCCCCCCACGCCGGAGCTTGGCTCGTCCTACCGTGTAGGACCAGGGCTCGGCGCTGCGCCGCTCATTAATCAATGCTAATTAAAGCCCGGGTCGCTCCCAACCATGGCTCTGCGATGGGATTGGGGGGGGGGGGGAAAGGTGCCCCCCTTGGGGGTCCCCGCTGGTGATGGCGCGGCGAAGGGGCCGCCCCCGGGACGAAGGGAAGCTGCTCGCTGGGGCGGCGCTGGTTTATAATGGAACGCGGGCAAACACCCCCCCCCCCCCCCAAAAAAAAAAAAAGCGCGAACGTTGAAAATTAACGCATTTCCAAGGGTTTTCCCTCAATAGGAAAAGGGGGCTCCCGGGGGGGGGGGGGGGGCTCCTCATGACCGCCGCTGTGAAGCAGCAGTTCCTGCTGCGCTGAAGCCCCGGCACCGCGCCGGGCACGGCTGAACCAGGCTGATAAAGGCGGGATGAAAGAGTCCCGTTTGGCACCAGACGGGCACTGGGATGGGGGGGGAGTTGGGATGGGGAAAGCCCCAGGGACCTGCGCCAACCCCCAGGGATTGGGACTCTCCTTCGTGGTCCCTCAGCTCCCGCTCCATGGCCTCCGCTGCCCATCCCCATCACCCCGCTCCCGACTCAGGGCAACGCTACCGCAGGTCTGAGTGCCCAAGGCGGACATGCCCGGACCTAAAGGGGCTGCAGGAAGCCTGGAGAGGGGCTCCGGACAAGGGAATGGCTTTAACTGCCAGAGGGGAGATGAGATGGGATCTTGGGCAGAAGCTGCTCCCCGTGCGGGTGCTGAGGCGCTGTCAGGGGGGTGCCCGGAGGAGCCGTGGCTGCCCCATCGCTGGCAGCGCTCAAGGCCGGGTGTTGGACACAGGGTCCCTGCCCAGGGCAGGGCTTGGAACTGGATGAGCTTTAAGGTCCCTTCCGACCCAAACCGCGCTGATGCCATACACATTTAACCAAACCCAAAGTGGTTCAACCCGCGCCGCCCCCCTCCTCCGCCGAGAACCAACGTGCATCCATTCCAAGAGCGCCATTCCCGGGACACGCGCTGGGACTCTCCCACCCGCAGAAGCACGCAGGCAGGAAGGGGATGCGACCCCAAGCTTGCAGCAGAGAGGCAGCAGGGCAGGATGCGACCCCAAGCTTGCAGCAGAGAGGGCGGCAGGGCAGGATGTGACCCCAGGCTTGCAGCAGGGAGGCGGCAGGGCAGGATGCGACCCCCAAGCTTGCAGCAGGGAGGCGGCCAGGGCAGGATGCGACCCCAAGCTTGCAGCAGGGAGGCGGCAGGGCAGGATGCGACCCCAAGCTTGCAGCAGGGAGGCGGCAGGGCAGGATGCGACCCCAAGCTTGCAGCAGGGAGGCGGCAGGGCAGGATGTGACCCCAAGCTTGCAGCAGAGGCAAGGGGGCAGGATGTGACCCCAAGCTTGCAGCAGAGGCAAGGGGGGCAAGATGTGACCCCAAGCTTGCAGCAGAGAGGCGGCAGGGCAGGATGTGACCCCAAGCTTGCAGCAGAGAGGCGGCAGGGCAGGATGTGACCCCAAGCTTGCAGCAGAGAGGCGGCAGGGCAAAGATGTGACCCCAAGCTTGCAGCAGAGAGGCGGGCAGGGCAGGATGCGACCCCAAGCTTGCAGCAGAGAGGCGGCAGGGCAGGATGTGACCCCAAGCTTGCAGCAGGGAGGCGGCAGGGCAGGATGCGACCCCAAGCTTGCAGCAGGGAGGCGGCAGGGCAGGATGCGTGGGCAGAGGGCAGCGCTGCCTTTGAGAGCCAAGGCAGCTCTTAGCCTTGAACCTCCTCAAAGCCTCTGCTGAGGCGTGGGCCCAGAACCCCGCTGACGCAGCAGAATGCGGCCCGGGCTCTGGTGGGGGCTGTTTCCCGCTCGCGGCAGCCCTGGCTGACCACGCACCTAACCCAGGAACTGCCGGGCTTGGCTCCGAATCCTTTCTGTGGAGGAGCAGAGCACAGAGCCTCAGCGCCGGGGGTGGGGGGGGAACAGATCCTCCCCATCTCTGCTCAGAACCCGTATGCGGCCGGCACTGAACCTGACCCAAACGCGTGACTGCCCCCAGCAGTGAGAACACCGTCAGCTGTGTCTGTCCGAGCCCTGCGAACCAAATCCCAGCGCTGTAAATGCCACCCGGGTTTTCCGGTGGGGGTGGGCTGGGTTTTTCCCTCCCCTCCTCCTCTGAAGGCCGAGTCCGGCTCGCAGCCGAAGGGGCTTTTTGGCAAAACCGAGCCTCTTCAGGAGAGGGATGGAAATCCCTGGGAGCTGCAGGGCAGTGGAAGGCACAACGCGGTGCTCGCGTACACCTCCACGTACGCTGTGCGTAAACGCAGCGCTTACACACAGCTGCTGAGCTCTTCCTATTAACACTAAGCACAAGCTTCAGGCCAAAGCTGGCGGTGTCTCTGCATCCGGAAACGCTTCCAGAGTGGGAAGAATCTGCCTGGATTCACCTGAACGCCACCGTGAACCCTCCGAGGCGGATCTGCAGTTCAAACAGACCCAAAGTGTCAGCGTGGTGGGGAACAAACCCACTACTGCATGTTCGAGGTGCGCGAGGCCCCGGTGGTGGCGTCAGGAACCACGGCCCCAAAGGACCTCCGGACACTCGTTTGTAAAAAGTAATTATGAAAGCCTTCTTCAAGACATCTTCTGGAAAAGAGATACAAAAGTCGTTTATAAATAGAGCTACACTGGTTATAAATAAAGGCACTTGGATTCCCCAAACCCTCCGCTCTCACGCAGCCCTGATGACAACAGGGTCAGGAACGCTCCGCTCGCTGCCGAGCCTGAGGATGGCACGCTGCTGAAGATGGGATTCTGGCAGATCCTGCCTTCCCTTCGGGCCCAAACTGCCACAACAGGCTGCTTTAGGATGAAAAGCAGTTTCCTCCTGGGGAATTCCTTCAGAGCCGTGATGGAATTCCGTCAGAGCCTTTTACGAATGAGTTCGTCCGTGCTACATCTCCGACATCAGGCTATGGACTGATCTACTGGCAAAGAAACGTTAACGAAGGCAGTACCTGAACCGAGAGAAAACCACTCTTAGCCCAACACACCTGGAAAGAACAGGGAAAAAATGCTGGGAAAACGACTTATTGCCTTGAATCCTGACAGGGGTTCCACAACTGGAACAACCCCCCCCCAAAACCAGGGGCCAGAAGAGCGAGGGGTTTAATCTTGCACGAAGCCACTCGCAGAGCAGGCAGCGCCATGGCCTCCTGCTGCAAGCCCCTCTTCACCCTTAGATCCCTCCTGTGACTGACGGCCCAGTTTGTGCCATGGGATTCTTTCCACCCTTCAGTGCTTTGCGGTGTTTCCCGAAGCTTCACTCGACGAGCATCCGTTAGCAGCTCCACGTGATTACCCGGAGGCCTCCCCATCAGCTCCCGGCTTTTGAAGCCCACAGGCTGCAGGACTAAAGAGCTCCCTGCACCAAACAGGCCTGCACAGAGCAAACAAGGCAGGAAGCTTTGGGTAGCGAGACCAGCTGCTTCCGACAAAAGGCTCTCGTTCCCTTACAAAGTGTGCAGTGAAGAAGTGACGCGGGTACCTCCAGAGCCAGCTCCTCCCCCAAGCTGTGCGCGGAGTACTGCACAGACCATCAGTCAATGTCAAACAGAACATCTGACAAACATCCGAAAAACGCAGGAGGCATCTTTTTGGTGATCCCTTCAGGCTGTGGAGGGGTTTGACGGAACTGCCCTGAACTGGTCCTGAAAGAAAGAGGGGGAAGCATGGCATTGCCTGACAGCACAGGACGCTCTGGCGACATTCACCCCGGCCTTCGCTCTTGCATGGAAGGTCGGCTCAATCAAAAAGCCAAAATTCATGGGTTTGGAAGAAAAAGACCATGGAATTCATCCCCTTTCTGGCTAAAAGGGGAAATCCCTGACGGTTTTTAAAGCAGCACACCAAGAGTCTTTTACCGAAGGCTCAGATCTGGTCACTCGACTTCACAGAAGGGAGCGAACGCCTTGGCTTACTCCAGCCAGAGCCAGCCTGCTCTCAGGGCTCTCATTTCCAGGCAGCTGACAGCCAACACCAGCGGCTTTGGCGAGGAGGTGTTTCCTTCCCCCTCCCCAACCACGCAGGTATTGGCATCACAAAGTAAGCGGTCAGGTCCCTCGCCGGTTAAAATGTTCTTCAAAAGCTTCCCATTTCTTTAGGTGAAGCTTTAAAGGCACCTTTGGCATCGTGCTGAAAGCAGAGTTGTGCTGCAAGTGGCTGGAGAAGCTCCTGCCCCAGGCCATGGGGTGGCTTTGCCAACAGCCCCTGATCTTCCTCTACACACCCCAGCATTAGGAGGTTGCAGTTCCCACAGCACTGTCGGTCGTTGGAGCTGTTTCCAGCATGGCCAACACGGACTCCTCGATGGCTTCCGAGGTTACCACGAGCGGCTCAGCCTGGGGGACCTGCTCCGCCGGGCTGGGCTGCTGCCTGCCCATGGCTGCCAGCCTCAGCCTGTACTCCTCTGCCTCCTGCTCCTTCTTCAGGAGCTGGCTGCGGTATTCCCGAGCCTCCCGGTTCGCCTCCTGCAGCTGCTGGTGGAGCACTTCCCTCTCAACGCTGCCCTACAGAAAACAGAGGGGAGAGAGGCCACGATGGAGGCCCAACCTATGTCACGAAGGACATGGGGTGCGCGAGCGCTCCAGCAGCTTGAGTGAGGAAAGCAAACTGCCCTAAGGCAGCGCTAGAAAGAGCCTTGGATAGAGCTCTACTCAACTGGCTTGCTCCTCACAGGTTGCCAGGGGCCACTGGGACGTGGGAAGGCACAAACTGGGTGCTCGCTGGCAGCACAGTGCGCAGGGAGGTGGGGAGTACACATGATCTCACCGTGATGAATTTCAAAGGCTGGAAGGAGGTGCAACCAAGATGGAAGAAAAGTAAAGAGTATGATAGGGCTGCAAAGCTGAGAGGAAACGGAGGAAAATGTTCTTCCTCCCAACAGAGTGATGGAGAGCCATTGCTGCTGCTTTATGAAGAGCTGAGGCCTGGTTTACCCAGTCCACGGGCAGGGCTTCTGCAGGAAAACCCTAAATCACCTCAGGAAATGACCACAGTTCAGCTAAAAAGCCGAGCCACAGCTTCAGCACAGGCCAAGGGGTGACAAGTGGCCCAGCTCTTGGCCTCCTACCCGTGCTTGGCTAAGAATCGCTCCCCTCGACCACTGGCATGTTCGTTGCTAACACAGGCCTGTGTGCAGGCTGAGCAGGGAACCTCTGAGCAGAGCTCGTTCCAGAGCTGGGCAGGATGCAGCTCCCTTCTGTTCTGAGATGGCTCTGGCAGAGCAGAAGCCCAGCACTGGAACACACAGGAGACGGCAGCAACCAGAGTTAGGAGCAGGAATATCTACCTCGTCTTCTCCCGAGTCATAGGCATTTGGTTCCACTTTCTGCTTCTTGGCCAACGGCTGATCCTCCTCTCCTGCACGATCTCTGTCTTCAAGGGCAGCCTCCTCTGCAACCTGACCAGCAGGTACAGTTAACACTGCAGAATCAAAAGGGGACACGTTATCCAGTGCGAGACAGGCTCTTGCACGGCTGCTCCCTGAAGCCAGTGCATCGGCACGGGCCTGGAGGGAAAGAGGAGACCTGTGAGAGGAGAGGAAGCCTGGAGTGGGTTTGGGGTTTCATCTACTCAGGCCTCTGAAACACCCAAGTGTTGCATTGCAACGGGGCTGACAGGATCCCGAGCCAAATATTTGCACCTTAAAAACCACGTGAGGCAAACCCGACCGTTCCGACGCCTCAGTAACGCAGTTAATAGCTGGGACGGGCTAAGCAAGAGGAAGAGAAAGCTCCCCTTCAAAACTGCCAGGACACAGGCTCATGGCTGAGCTCTGAATCCGCTTCAGGAGCACGCAAGAGGCACAAACACTCTGCACTTTCAATCTGCAAACCTGGGGTTTCACGTTGGGAAGCCACTCGCAAGAATTCACCCAACCAAGGAGAAAGGCACCACGGGAGCTACTGAAGGCAGTGCTGAACAGCTCTCCCTTTTTCTTCCCTAGCCCAGAATGGGTTTACAAGCCAGGAATTCCTTCTTGGATTCGGCAGTTAATCCTGACTAAGCAACAGCTTTAGAAAGTTGCTCTTCACTCGTGAAGTCCATAAACAGAACTGCTGTGAACCCATCTGGCACTGTAGCACTGTATGCACCGTCCAGGAGAGCTGCTCTGCTTCCCCATCCTCTTTTGCTGCACCAATGTTAATCCAAATCATTGAGTATCCCCAGGACATGCCAACACAATTGTCAGGAGTAGTCAAGGCTGATGAATTCCATCCCTTGAGGGAACAAAAATTCACTGTATGAGCACCCCGGGGCTCTGTCCTGCTTTACTAAACACGATTCACATTTGCCTTGTAACACTGAGAGACTGTATTGTTCTACGACCAGCGTTACGGGGGGGAAAGGTGGATTTAAGCTGATATCAATGGCCTAATAAGAAGTTCTACACAACAATGGAGTGATTGCTAAAGGCAACAGGTTGCTGTTTCATCTGCAGACTGATTTACTCCCATACTGGGAAGTCTGCCATAAGATAAAGGAACCGTCCTTGGCTGGCTGCTGAAGAGACAGCGGCTAACTTGGCACGTCTCCTCCTGCAATGTTCCACTGACGTTAGAAACATAGACCCATAGAATGGTTTGGGTTGGAAAGGACCTTGAGATCATCCCGTTCCAACCCCTGCCATGGGCACGGACACCTCCCACTAATCCATGGCACCCAAGGCCCCGTCCAACCCGGCCTTGAACACTGCCAGCGATGGAGCATTCCCAACTCCCCTGGGCACCCATTCCAGTGCCTCACCACCCTCACAGGAAAGAACTTCTTCCTCAGATCCAATCTAAACTTCCCCTGTTCCAGTCTGAACCCCTTACCCTGTCTCCTATCACTGCAGTCCCTAGTGCAGTGTCCCTCCCCAGCATCCCCATAGCCCCCTTCAGACACTGGAAGGCTGCTCTGAGGTCTCCCCACAGCCTTCTCTTCTCCAGGCTCAACAGCCCCAACGTTCCCATCCTATCTCCATACAGGAGGTGCTCCATCCCCTGCTCATCCTCGGGGCCTCCTCTGCACTTGTTCCAACAGTTCCATGTCCTTTTGATGTTGAGGACCCCAGAACTGCACCCAATGCTCCAAGTGAGTTGTTTGGGTTTAATGCAAAGACTGGACTATCACAGTGTAGCAGCGTGTATTAAGCCACAGAGGGGTCTCAGGCAGGCTCTGCAGCTCATATCAGTCATGCAGACATCTTTAACCCCTCTTGGAGCCCTGCAGGGAGGCACAGATCTGTTACACCACAGTGCTGACAAGCCACATCCCACCAGCCATCAGCCTCCGGGGGCTCCACAGGGTTCACAGGCAGCAGTAGCTTTATACCCCTCCTAAAGTGAGACCTCAGTGCTGCCTTCCCAGCCCAGCTCCTTACCTTGCTGTCCATCCTGCATGCTTAGGATGAAGGGCTGGCCGAGGCCACTGCTGGGCAGGGCTGTCTGCAGGCTGCCCAGGGAGATGCTGTCTGATACAATGGCGATGACGCGCTGCCCTCCGCTGCCAACCGCTTCTTGTAGGGCAGAATCAATAGAATTTCCTTGCCCTGGTTCCTCTGCCTTACCTTGAGAAATAAGTGCCAAAAAAGAGGGGCAAAAGTCAGCGTTTCCTTCCCTCTTCCTTGAATACAAACTGAAGTCTGGCGGAAAAGCTCAAGCTTGTAGCCTGAGGCTCGTGGGATGCCTGCTGATGGAGAACAATCTGGACATAGAACCATAGAATAGTCAGGGATGGAAAGGACCTTGAGATCATGCAGTGCCATCCCCTGCCATGGGCAGGGACAATTCCCACTAAACCATGGCACCCAAGGCTCCGTCCAACCCGGCCTTGAACACCGCCAGCGATGGAGCATTCCCAACTCCCCTGGGCACCCATTCCAGTGCCTCAGCACCCGCACAGTGAAGAACTTCTTCCTCAGATCCAATCTGAACTTCCCCTGTTCCAGTTTGAACCCCTTACCCCATGTCCTATCACTGCAGTCCCCAATGAAGAGTCCCTCCCCAGCATCTCTATAGCCCCCTTCAGACACTGGAAGCTGCTCTGAGGTCTCCCCGCAGCCTTCTCTTCTCCAGGCTCAACAGCCCCAACGTTCCCATCCTATCTCCATACGGGAGGTGCTCCGTACAGCAAAGCTTAGAGGGGAAGGACAATAAAACCTGCTACACCTTAGGCAAAACAGGCGTTCCAGAGTAAGAGCAGCACGTTGTGGTGTAACTTAACGAGCACTACAGCACAGCAGCATGTTAGGTCAATTAACAAGCCCTGCAGCTGGAGGCAGCTGTTAAGCAGACCTGGCTCTGGGAAGCTTCCTTCCGTGACCCTTCCCCCGGCTCTAATGAAGACAAACCATAGGCAAAAACAGCCTCATGAGCCCCATCCACACCAGCAGGGCCAAAGCAGCCCTGAGGAGGCTATTTAGCTTGGCTGGATGACTGCAGAGGTTCAGCTTCCTGGCACCCTTTCTGTGCGACTTATGGCTCGCACAGCAATCAGGACTGCAAAGCCTGGGCTGCATCCTGCTCTCAGGGTGAGCTGCAAGCGCAGGAAACGGGATGCAACCAGCTACACAGACGCCCTAAGAGAGGAAAACACTCAGGCACCACGGGTCAAGGAACAGTGGTGTGGCACCAGCAGCTTAAAGGGAAATTGCCCCTCTCTAGATTCTAGGAGAAACGCTTGGCTTTGGGGAAAAGAACTGAATGTTAAAGGATGATACACACACGATCGCATTCCGAAATCGGAAGTTAAAGGGCAAACATCACAAGCTACAAACATAAAAGATCATAACCCCCCCCAAACCTTTCCCTAAAAGAAAGTGACCAGAGACTCAAACCGTTTGCTGACAACCAACAGTCGATGAGACGGGGCCAGAAACCATTCCAGCCCACTCCTTTTCAGTCAGTACTTATCTACATTTACACACTCAGTAAGCCCACGTCGTTTCGCGGTGCTTTTTATGGTGGTGTTTTCAATATCTATAACCATTAAAGCCCGTCAAGAGCAACGTCCTGTGGCACCAGGGTCACACGTGCCAGCTAACAGAAAGGAAGTCACTCCTATCGGTAACTGTTGCTGGCGTTTTAATTATGCTCTAACTGGGATGGACCAACCAACCAAAGCCCTGAATGAACTCACTGCTTCACGAATCTTTACCGCCATCTCCTCTTTACCCTGAAAACAAGGCAAAAATCACTTCCACGTCTTCAATTTCCTCCCCAGATACGGGCTACGCAAACCTGAACGGGCACCGAAGAGCCTTCCCCTACCTGCGTCTCTGCCTGAGCTGCAAAGCGGCGCTGACACCTCAGCGAGGGCTGCGAGCGTGGCGAGCACAGAGGTGCTTGAGTTGGCAAACGGCACCGTGGAGCCATGGGCATCACCTGCTCGGGAAAGGGGATTGCCAGGACCTGCCAGAGCTCAACGTGAATAAAGCAGACTGCGACCGTTTGGTCATCTGGAGACCAAGACACCAGCTCCGAAGCATCTCCTAGGCTCCCACTGGTCAATGGGATAAGGGGGGTGCTACACAGCTTGAGGTGCCTCTCCTCCTACTGACTGTAACAAGGGCTTGGAGCCACTCTGAATACCTTACGACAGTTGCTACACGTGTGAGGAACCGGCTCTGTGTTGTACTGCAACTTTGAGCTGCATACCCCGAAGAATATACTGAACTCATTGGATATCCTGAACAGATTACAGCACCCATGCTCTTCCTCAACTGGGAAAGCCTCCACTGTCTCTTCAGCAGTCCTGTGTGGGCCAAACATTTTAGCAGCAGCTGGTTACAGAGCGTTGTGGTCAGACAGAGGAACTGGCTGCACATATGGCTGGGTTTCAATGGGCTGAGCACGCAGGTACTTTCTTCCTCCCCTCTCAGGTTCGGGAACGGAAAGAGCGTGGTTACTGCAATGGGGTATTGATTTGAATGAGATAAACAAGTCCTCTCGGTTCCAAAAAACAATGTTTCTTCCTCCAATTGACCACAGTAATTCCTATTCAAAGGCAGAGCCGGTAAGAATGGAACAGGAAATTAACTAACCGGGCGCAAACTCAGTGCAGACAACCCACGATTCCTCTTAAAACAAAACAAAACAGAGATCCTGTACCTCATTGCCAGCGTAGATAAATAGATTATAAGCACACAAAGGGAAGTTCACACAAAGTTCCCCTGCCTTAACCCTTGCAACCTGTTGTCTTTCTCACCAGCTCCTGATCTTACAAAGGTCATCAAGGGACTTTGATACTTGCAAAGGGCTGTGGGCACAGGGCTAGTGACCGTTTGCAGCAGCTTTAGACCACGTTGCTTTAGACCAGCTAACGACAGCTCTCAGAGCAGGAGACACTGGCTGTTTTCAAGCTGACTGCCTATTACTGGTGCTGGAAGTGTTGTGGGAGGGAAAACCCCAGGGTAGTTCAGTCCAGTCACATGTGGACAATAAGCCACTGTTGTCTTGGGTACTGAAAGAGGTGACTACATTGCAGGACCCACAAGGAGAAGTGAGAGCTGGGGATCTGCAAGGCCAGCTCCAAGAGCCCATCTGCAGCGCTGCCCACTGCGGCTGGATTCAAGGGACTCACAGCGACCACCAGCTCAGCCCAGTGAAACCAAGGCGGAGAGCAGACAGGATCGATTGCCACACCAAAGGGATAAGGGAAATGGAAAAGGATTATTCCAACTAAAGGGCGGCATTTGCATCAGGAGAAGGTCTCAAGAGGCTGTGAATGTGTTCAAGCTGTAAACCAGCAGGGCCTCTGTCTCCTACCTGGCTTCCAGGCACAGCCTGATCCATCTGCAGACACAGTGATGCCCATCACAGCAGGAGCGTTTTGGGCTACAAAACTCCAAGTTTTATGCACCTTTGAGTTTGTGGAAGATCCTTATTCCACGAACTGAAGATGCTGCGCATCAGTCACGCTGCATTTTCTTCGCAGGTGCTAGAGGAACACCTTGGGCTAATTTTTCCCTTCTACATTAGGGTGTCTGTGCTTCAAAGCTGCAAGCAGCCCTGAAAGCTTTGGGAGCAGGTCTGGAGCATTGCCGAAGCCTCCGTGGCCAGGCAGAGGTCTGGGTGGGACTGCACAACATCAGGATCCTGGATGTTAAAAGCACTCTCTAGCTAAGGAGCAAACATTCACGCATGCGAACATCTCACTAACCAAAGAATGACTCCCACGCAGAAGTGCTTGCAGGAGGAGGCCAAATAACTTCACAAACCTCGTAGTTAGCAGCCTCCTTGAGACTGCGAAGAAACAACTTCCCCAAAGACAGAAAAATCACCACAAGAGTTATTATGAAAATTGGAAAATGACACAAAAGGAATGCAGCACTCAGCCTTAGAAGTGTTTTCCCCACTAAAAGAAGGCTCACAGAACAATGAGGAGCCTAATTATTTCCATTAACATGTGGGATAGGAGAAATGGGGAGTAATGTACATATCCAATACACCTGCCTATTGTGCAGTTTCCTCATCAACATTTACATGGAGCAAAACAAGCACTCAACTCCTGTAGGCAGTAAAGAAGAAAGCGAACGCTCCCCAATTGCTCTGCACTGCCCAAGATTTGGCACAGGCAATAACCCTCCTTTTCCCTGGTTGCAATCAGCCAAATCCAATGCCACAAGCTCCGCTGGAGCAGACCCACAGCGGAGCGTGGCAACACCTTTAGTTACAGCAGCTAAAACCCGGCTTTGTTACACCCCGAGGCAGGAAGCAGATGGTCCTCTGGCCACTTCCCACTTCTCCTCCACCAAATGACCATCTGCCCTCTGCTGGTACGCAGCCGGAGGAACTTCTCTCCAGGCTTTCCAACTGGAGATCCCATAAAACCTTACCCGCGGTTGTTCTGGTGCTTGCCGAAGAAGAGATGAGCCCAGTGAGATCAAGAACCTCCCCCGGCGTCAGAAGAAACGGTGAGGTGAGGGTCACAGCGCTGCTGATGGGGTTCGTTCTCTCTGGGTGAGCGTTTACCTGGCTCTGCATTGCTTCCTAGGGCAGAGAGTGGGCTCAGGTACCCGTTTGCTATGCTTTCTCTGCTGTTTAGCACCCTGAAACATTTCGGAGGCAGATAATTGCTCTCTGCAGCGTGTTGAGGACACCAGCGCAACCCCCCCCCCCCCAAACTTGGCAACTCACACTACAAGCACACAAGATGCACGGAAACAAACCCCTATCACCCACTGACGCCTCGAGGGCACGCAGTAGCGGATGGCGAACCATCCCATCAAAAACAGGATCGCTGGACCCCAGACACAGCTGTGGGTCAAAGAACTACCAACAGGTCTCCGTCCTCAACCTACCTGCAGCATCACCAGAGTCTCTGGGTTGTTCTTGTCCAAAGCAATATCAAAAGCTGATTTGTCAAACTTGCTGAAAGCGTGGACGTCGGCCCCGTGCCTGAGCAGCAGCTCTACGATGTCGCGGTGGTCGTGCTCTGTCGCCCAGTGCAAAGCAGTCATTTTCAGCATGTCTTTGGCGTTTACATCAGCCCCATTCTGCAAGAGATCAGCATTACTCCTCTGCGCTGTCTCCCCTTCATGCCTTAAAGGTAGTGCCTGCACTAGCGTTTAAACAGGGACATCAACGCTTAACTCCAAAGGTGATTCAGACCGGCCTTAGAGAGCGTTCAATTCCAACTCGTACCTTAATGAGCAGCTCCACGATCTGCGTGTGCCCGTCGGCCGCAGCCATGTGCAGTGGCGTCCGGGTCCACTTTTGTTCGGGCATCTCTGCTGACACCGGCTCGAAGGAGAACTTCTGCAGTTGAGTAGTGCCCGTACTGGGCAGCGAGGTGCAGAGGCGACGTCCCAAGCTGCGGGTGAATTCAGAATCAGGTCTTGCTGCTTTGCAGCGAGAGGGGACAGGCACAGAAATCACCACGTGTGGAAGTCAGCAATCCAAATGACAAAGCTGCCGGAAGAAATGAACTGAACCTTTTTTCCTCCACTTCTAAATAGGGGGTTGCACATCCCATAATGTTCCTGACAAACATATAGCTATTTCATAGAACCACAGAATAGTCAGGGTTGGAAAGGACCCCGAGATCATCCGTTCCAACCCCTGCCATGGGCAGGGACACCTTCACTAAACCATGGCACCCAACGCTCTGTCCAACCCAGCCTTGAACACTGCCAGCAATGGAGCATCCACAGCTTCCCTGGGCAACCCATTCCAGTGCCTCAGCACCCTCACAGTGAAGAACTTCTTCCTCAGATCCAATCTAAACTTCCCCTGTTTCAGTTTGAACCCCTTACCCTGTGTCCTATCACTGCAGTCCCTAATGAAGAGTCCCTCCCCAGCATCCCCATAGCCCCCTTCAGATACTGGAAGGCTGCTCTGAAGTCTCCCCGCAGCCTTCTCTTTCTCCAGGCTCAACAGCCCCAACGTTCCCATCCTATCTCCATACAGGAGCTGCTCCATCCCCTGCTCATCCTCGGGGCCTCCTCTGCACTTGTTCCAACAGTTCCATGTCCTTTTGATGTTGAGGACCCCAGAGCTGCACCCAATGCTCCAAGTGAGGTCTCGCAGAGCAGAGCAGAGGGGCAGGATCACCTCCATCGACCTGCTGGGCACGCTCCTCTTGATGCAGCCCAGGATGCGGTTGGTTTCTGGGCTCAAGCGCACACTGCACCCCCTCATGTTCAGTTTCTCATCCATCAACACCCCAAAGTCCTCCTCAGGGCTGCTCTGAATCTCTTTTTAGGAATCATTAGCTGATAATCCGAAGATCAGACACACTTTTACTTTCTCTGCTGCACCATCCCTTCATCACTGAGCTTCTTCCCCAAACCACAGCAGAACAGATCTGCCATTTCAATATTGTGAGATCAATTCCCCACTGCTGAGAAAAGGGCAGTACTACAAGAATCATAGACCAGTCAGGGTTGGAAAGCACCCCAAGATCATCCCGTTCCAACCCATGCCATGGGCAGGGACACCTCCCACTAAACCATGGCACCCAACGCTCTGTCCAACCCAGCCTTGAACACCACCAGCGATGGAGCATTCCCAACTTCCAACTCTGCTCCCTCTTGGCCTGGTTAATTCCTTCATCTCACATAGCATGAACAGCGTGATACGTTAGGAAATTACAAGGATTAGGGATGGAAAAAGGCTACTGAGGGCTTCTTCACTCTGGGCTTGTCCCCTGTTTATCCAACTCTCAGTCTTCATTTTCATTAAACCTCTTAATTCCTTTCCAACCCAGGATGGGCTGGTGTGGGTTTGGAGTTTTATGGAAACAAAAAACCCCACAAACCAAAGATGAGTTTCTTGACTGAGAGTTTAAACACTTAAATAAAGCGTTTTCAAAAGAACTTCTTATTCCTGAGAGGTTCAGCAGGTCTCATTTCACTTGAGTCATCATTGGTATCAGCTGTCGGGAACTGCGTTCCTTAAAGCATCGAACCCTACACACCTTGCTGTCTGGACAACACGGTCCTTGTGACGGTGCTCTTGTGCATTAGGCACGGAGCAACCTCTACACAAACAGGAGGTCTTAAGTTTCTGAAGTGCTTTGTCCGGAATCTGCTTTGCCACAGAAATCCAGAGACGCATCACCTGCCAACCTCCACCGGGGTTTCACTGCTCCCATTGCCGTTTGTACCCTTTGGCTTAGCCCTGAAGAGCACACACCCAACCCGCTCTGCACAGCAGCCCAGCACCCAGGGCAGGCACAGACCCAGTCAGTGGTGAAGGGAGCGCCGCTCGCCATCAGCTTCCTCACTTCATCATCTTCGCCTTTGCGAGCTGCTTCCAGCAGCCTCTTCCCCAGGTCCACCAAGGACATCTTCATACATGGGAACACGTGTTTGCTGGAAGCTGCTTTAAAAGCAAGGGGAAACAGACAAAAAGCAGTGAGGCGCAGACATGCGCTTTAGAAGTGCTGTACAACCACGGCCCATCTGCACATGCCACCATCCCAGCCAGAACCAGGCCCCAAACTATTAATAAACGGGTATAAATATAGAACCATAGAATAGTCAGGGTTGGAAAGGACCTGAAGATCATCCAGCTCCAACCCTTGCCATGGGCAGGGACACCTCCACTAAACCATGGCACCCAACGCTCTGTCCAACCTGGCCTTGAACACCGCCAGCGATGGAGCACTCCCAACTCCCCTGGGCATCCATTCCAGTGCCTCACCACCCGCACAGGAAAGAACTTCTTCCTCAGATCCAATCTAAACTTCCCCTGTTTCAGTTTGAACCCCTTACCCCATGTCCTATCACTGCAGTCCCTATTGAAGAGTCCCTCCCCAGCATCCCTATAGCCCCCTTCAGACACTGGAAGCTGCTCTGAGGTCTCCCCGCAGGCTTCTCTTCTCCAGGCTCAACAGCCCCAACGTTCCCATCCTATCTCCATACAGGAGCTGCTCCATCCCCTGCTCATCCTCGGGGCCTCCTCTGCACTTGTTCCAACAGTTCCATGTCCTTTTGATGTTGAGGACCCCAGAACTGCACCCAATGCTTCAAGTGAGGTCTCGCAGAGCAGAGGGGCAGGATCAGCTCCTTAATATTTATATTAATATATTAATTAATATACCTAAATAAACAATTCTATTATAAAACACTTGTATTATCAATATTTACATCAATTACTGTATTCATATTTATCCTGTTGGCCAGTTCTGTGCCCTTCCAGAGAAGCAGGGCCAGCAAACGGGCCGGGCATCACGAGCCACTGCAGCTCCTGCAAGCAATGCCGCTTACCTCAACAGCGCCTTGCATGGACACAAAGACTCGCCCATGTGGATCCCGTTCCCAGAGCAGAACCTGTAAGAGCAAATACACATCTATATGGGCTGGAAAGCACTTCAGGAATGCGTTTTAACCCCCAAGGCAGCCTCCCTGACCCCAGCACTAAGGGCTGCGCACGGGGGAGGTACCCTTGGAAAGGAGAAAGCAGACCTTGGTAAGTGCAGGGGTTTGTTCAAGGCCACACAAGGAACAGAACACAAAAGCTGGGCTCCCTGTCCCACACAGCAGCGCCTGCGCATGCCACGCTGTGTAAAGCATACGCAGGGGGCCGGTGGGCAGCAGCAGTTTTCATGCTGGGGGTTATGCTGGCGCCGCAGCCCACTCAGACTGGTTCTGAACCCATTAACTCACGGGCAGCATTAGCAAGGGCCAAAGGAATGCCGAGCAGCAGCGTAACAGCGACTCCAGCCTTCGACTCACCGCTTCCCCCTTCCATTCCTGCGCTCTGACCCAGCTCCATTCGTTCTGGATTCCGGAGACCCATCCCGCCCCGTCCCGCGCCCCGGGTACCACCAGCACCAGCCCTTCATAGCGAAGCCAAAGCGCAAACCTCACCGCTGGGCCCGCCCGGGCTGCACCCGCAGCCGTCCCACAGCACCTAAGCCAGCAGCCCGCAGCAGCGCTCCCCTGCAGCCAGGCCCTTGGGTGCGGGCTCATGCCCGGGGGTGCGCTTAAGGAGCGGGACCGTGAACGGGAGCCCCTCCTGGGGCGACCCCGGGTCGGTTATTCCCTGCAGGCCCCGCGTTCCCGCGCTCTTCCCGGCTCGATGCTTCCAGAGGGGGTTTGGGGCCTTCCTTAAGCTGTCTGCAGCGTTCCGCACGCACCGACCCCTCCTCGCCCCCGGTGCCCGCTATGGGGCAGCACCGACCCCTCCTCGCCCCCGGTGCCCTCTATGGGCCGCACCGACCCCTCCTCGCCCCCGGTGCCCGCTATGGGGCAGCACCGATCCCTCCTCGCCCCTGGTGCCCGCTATGGGGCAGCACCGATCCCTCCTCGCCCCTGGTGCCCGCTATGGGGCAGCACCGATCCCTCCTCGCAGCCTCGGTGCCCTCTATGGGGCCGCACCGACCCCTTCTCACAGCCCCCGGTGCCCGCTATGGGGCAGCACCGATCCTTTCTCACAGCCCCCGGTGCCCGCTATGGGGCCGCACTGACCGCTCCTCGCCCCCCCAGCCCCCGGTGCCCGCTATGGGGCCCGCTCCACCCCCCTGCCCCAAGCCCCCCCCCAGCTCTCGACCCCTCCTCCCCACAGGAGCCCCTTTCCCCGTCCTGGGACCCCCCCTTTCCCGTGCCAGGACCCCGCCGCTCCCCCACGGGACCCCCAAAACGCCCCCCCCCTGGGCGTGGGGGGGCACAGCCCCTTCCCATCGCCTCCAAACGGGCTCAGGCGCTGCTCCCTCTCAGGGCCCCCCCCCCTCCTCTGCCCCCCAGGACCGACCCTCACAGCGGGTCCCCCCCAACCCCTTACCCATGGGGGGGGTCTCCCTTCACCCCCCCCCCGGTCCCACTCACTCAGCGGCTCGGGTGCCCCCCCAGGCACGCGGCTGTTCGCGGCGCTGCGACACCGCCCCCTTCGCTTCCTCCCTCCCCTTCGGGGCTGTTCCCTCCCCTCCCGCCGCGGCCACGTAAAATAGCCGATGAGGAAGCGAGGGGAACGCGGAAGGATACTTTAACGATAACAAAATAGTCCTCCTCCGTTAGCGGGGACGGGGGCGGATTGCGCCTTCCTTCGCTGTGACAGAGGACACGGGGCGGGATTAGGGAAGTTCTCCTTATTTCCAGCACCCCCCCCAGCGCGGGAGGCGGGCGGCGAGCAACGGCGGGGCCCTAAACGGGGAGTATTTTCTATAGCGGAAGGAGCTCTGGCAGAACGCAAGGGTCGCGCTGGACAACGGGCGGAGTGATACGACCCTGCAGTTAGTTCCGGCGGAGGCGTTTAGGCGCCAAGTACAAAAGGGCGGTGAAGCCGCGTTGTGGGGTGGTCGCTTCGTGCCTCGTTAAGCCGTTAGGTACGTCTGTATAGATATATGTGTATATATAATTATATATGTAAGAGCGTGCATTATATATATAAAAAAGCCGTTTGTGTGCCCCCGGAGCCTGTAGATCCCTCCTGCCCAGGATTGGGCTCCCTTCGGGCTGCCGGACCTCCCTGTGGCGGGGTCCCCCTGACACACTCGCAGTGCCTGTTCTGAGCCAAGTGGGAGCTCTCGGGGCTCTTCCTTCCCTGGGGATCACCTGGGACCTTTAACTGGGTTTGGAAAAGGTGAAGAGCAAGTAATACCCTTCATGCCATTGAAGTAACGGTCTGAGTAGAAAGCTCCTTAAGGGGAGACCTCAGAGCAGCTCTGGTGCCTAAAAGGGCTGCAGGAAACCTGGAGAGGGGCTTTGGATGTAGGGACAGGCCAAGGGGAATGGCTTTAACTGCCAGAGGGGAGATGGAGATGGGATCTTGGGCAGAAGCTGTTCCCCGTGCGGGCGCCGAGGCGCTGGCAGGGGGTGCCCGGAGGAGCTGTGGCTGCCCCATCGCTGGCAGTGCTCAAGGCTGGGTTGGAGCACTCTGCTCCGGGGGAAGGTGTCCCCATGGCTTTGGATGGGCTTTAAGCTCCCTTCAACCCAAACCATTCTATGGATATAATCACTTAGGCTTAGGTTCTTTCCGCATTTCAATCCTTTGCAGCATTTGCGAAGACACGGGTGCTGCTCTCGCGCCAGTTCTTTACTCGCCCTAAACAGGTTTATAACAATTTAATAGCAAATTACGGAAACAACTGGATTCCATTCTGCACGGATTCCCTTTAAAGCATCCACAGGAGCGCGTACGGTTCGAAGTGGTTTAATTCAAGTTTCACCATAAATACTGTGGGGTTTCCCAGCTGGGAACACAGAAATCACAGCTCTGCATAGGAGAGTTTCCATTTGTCACCTCTGGTTTCACACGGGTCACAGTCAGGCTGCCGGCTCGCTCCCGGAGGATACAGGAGACTTCATGGCAAAGTGCAGGTTTTCCAATGTATTCCTCCTTTTTGGGGCACCTTTTGGGTGCTGCCTCAGCTTCCCCCCCCCTCCAACTCTTAGGACAGCTTGAAACATTCCACATCACCCCATTAAACCCCCCCTTCCAAAAGGAAACCGCAGGAAGACAAAGCAGTTGTGTTCACTCTCCCATTTGGGGGGAATGAAGCCCACAACTGTTTAAAAGCAAAACGTGATCCAGGGATGGGGATTTTGCTCCTCGGTTTGGCATGATGCTCAGGAAGAAGCTTCATCCTGAAACCTCTCCAAGGAGAATGCAGCATTTTTGTTGTTGTAGTGTTTAAAGGGGTGGGATAATTGGATGGGGAACCAGGGGCGTTTTCATTCTGGGGTAAGAGCAAACCAAATTCTCCTCCTTGTCTTGCAGCTCAGCCCTTGCTTCCCGCCCGGCTCCCAGGAAGTACTTGGGATAAAGCACGTGGGGGAGAAAAACAGGGAGAAAAAGGCAAATGTCGGGCAGTGAACACCCAGCCCTTCCCCCCCCAGCAATGCAGGAGCATTTCCGCGTGTATTTATCCTCCTGGATGTCATTCTCCTGCTTGGGCTCAAGCCACAGGCTCAAAGAGATGATTTCCTTCAAGGCAGAGGTTCGTGCTCGTGTCCTGGACACATCCCTGCCTCTTCCACCTTGCGTTCCCCAGGGTTAGGTTAAGCAGGGAAGTGGCTTTTGGAGAAACTGGGCTAGGGGAGCGCGGAGGGTCTTGTGGCCCACCGGGAGAGGAGCAGGAGCAGAACCAAGCCTATTCCCCCCCCATTCTGCGCTATTCCCTCGGCACAAATGAGGTTCTTATAAAAGCACACCAGAAATTAGCTCAACCGCTTGTCCCTGAGCGCGGGGACGCCCATGGTCACACAGCCACAGGGTGCAGGGGGGTGGCAGAACCCCCCCAGCACCTCCCACACCTGCTGGCATGTGGACGTGGGGCAATGGGGTGGCTGTTTCTGCCCCCTCCCCTTGTATTTGCCCACTGTCCCGTTACCCCCCGCTCGCACCGTTGTGGTGTTGCCAGCGGTAGTGCAAGGAGGGAAGACAAGAGGGAGAAGGGGGAGAAGGGTTGAAGCTTTGCAGGGAGCTCATTTCTGTCAGGGCCAGGGTGAACCATTTCATCATTAACGTTAATTAACGACGTCAAACACGGCCTGGCAACGACACAACAAAGCCGACCTCCAAACCGACGCCAAAACCGAATCCTGACACAGCCTAGCAGAGAGGGAGAGGGCGGGGGGGGGGGGGGTGAGGAGGGGCAGAAAAGAGGGCTTCAAATGAGGTCGAAAATCTAAAGAGCTAATGCTGGCGATAGGAGCTCTCCAGAAGTTAAAGCTGTTGAACTGCAGCAGACCATCTTCTTCCTGGGAGATGTCCTGGCGGGCCTCATCCTGCTCGCCGACGAGCTTGCCCAGCCCTCCTTTGGGTTTGTAGAGGGCTATGTCGCTGAGCCCCAGCCCCTCCAGCTCCGCCACGTCCAGCTGTGGGATCGGCATCCTCCAGTAGATGAAGGAATCGTACTGGCTGCTGATGGTGTCCAGCATCTTTGGGCTGCGAGGTGAAGGGGGCAAGGGGACAGGAGGAGAAAAGCTCTACCAAAGCGGCCAAAACTCTCAAGTGGTGCCCGTATTGACCAAATCCCACAGGATACACCTCGGTGTATCAGTGGGGCAGGAGGGTGTGGTGTCATGGAGGTCTGACTCCTGGTTGGGTCTGGATGCAGAGCTGAGCCCTGCTACTGATCTTATCCATGGCCTTTCTCCAAGCTGTAATTTGGAGGGGCGTGCAATGGCACCTGTGCCTCCGTGCCTCAGTTTCCCCGTCCACACAAAGGGGAGTGTGGGAAGGAAGGCCAGGATGGGCTAGCCCCTTCCCAACCGCATCTCCTGACACCCATCCTGGGCACCTCGATGCCTGTGTGGTGCCATTAGCAGGGAGTAGAGTCGGGCCGTCCCCTCCACCCTTCTCTGCTGCAGATGACAAAACCCTGGATCCAGAGGAAGCCCTTTCCCCACCAAACACTGCAGAAGGGTCTTGTACCCTGTGTGTCGGGAAGCAAGGGTGCTCCCTGCGCATTCCCACAGAGTCTATGTCCCTCCCTCCCTGCCTGGCATCGCGTCGCCCCGAGGGACCACACCGAACCCTCTAGAAGGGGCTGGAAGAAGCGTCTCGGTGTTGCCATTGCACCCACCCACCCCATGGGTGCCACCGTACTGTGCCGCAGAGCCCCTTCTGCATCTCCCCCCCCCCAACCCACCGGGAGCGGGAGCAGAGCGGCAGCAGATTCGGTTCCCCTTTTCCCCCAGCATGGCCGGAGCTGAGTCACTGCTGCGCTGCCTCACTCGTTCCTGGCAGCGCTGTCATTCCTCTCTTGGCAGCGAGCAACCGATTGAAACAAAATACCCCTCTTTTCCCACCGATTCCCCCTGTTTGAGCCCGGGGGATTGGAATGCTCAGGGATGATGCAGGCATACCTTGAATCACGCCCTCCCCCGCTCCCTGCCCTTGCGATGAGGGGTACCCAGCTGCTAAATTTAAGGTTTCGGGGGCTGGGAAAGGCTCCTCCATCACTCCCCCCGGGGAAACTGAGCCGCAGCGCTTTGAAGCAGCCTCCTCCCTGGGGATGCATCCCTGGGTACCCTCCTGCAGAGCAGCAGCGCATTATTTATCGGTGAGGGACGTTGTGGTCAATGGATTTTAAAGCTTCAGAAAGGGGGAAAAGGGAGTTTAGCAACAAGAAATATCCAGAAAAGGCAATGGAGGGGGGGGGGACGGGACCGAACCCCTCCTGTCTTGTGTGTCACCCCCAGTGAAGAGCATTTCCCCCGGGCTCACTGTGGTCCATTCCTCCCGTGGGGGCAAACCCACCTTTATCCACTTAATCCCCTCCGGCTGTTGCTTTCTCCTCCCCCCAAAATAGATATATGTCAAATGAAATCCTGCGGTGCCAATGTCCCCTCTATACAAACCTCTTCCCCCCAAAAAGCATCCCCTTGCTTTTCATCCCCCTCCGCCTGCATCCCACCTTACCTGCCGAGGATGGACGGGGGGGCTCGCTGCTGGACCAGCTCTTTGTGCCGGGGAGCTGCAGGCGTCGCCGCGTCCCTTTTGTCTGCTGCGTGTCTGGGTCTGCAATGCAGCCCCTCGAAGCCGCTCGATGAATTCCCCTCCGTCGGAGGGGGGGGGAAGATGAGTCAGCGGCTCCCACCCGCGCCAGGGAGGGGCCGGCAGCAGCCGTGGATGCGCAGGAAGGGATCCTGGAACCCCCGAGGTGGGGATGCGTTAAACCTGCAGCGGATGGGGGATGTCCCGCAGCGTTCCCGAGTCCCTCCAGCCCAGGATTTGAGGGATAATGGACTGGTTTCAGCCTCCAGGGAGCTGGCAAATGCTTCCTTTTGCCTTCAATGGGAAGAAACGGGGTGCTGCGGCACCCCCAAACCGTGGGCTGCGCGAGGGCACTTTGTGGGTCGAGTGCAAGGAGGTTTGTGTAAAAAAACCCCACCGATAAGGGAGGGTCGGGGGCTTTGTATTTCAGCATTGCTCAGCCTGGAGGTGTTTGGTTCTGATGCTGCGCGTCCAAAATAGCTTGGCTTTGTGTCTGGAGCTAGGAACAGCAGGGAGACACCCAGAGCTGGAATGGCTTCCAGGGCTGGGATTAGGGCTGCTTTGAACCAAGGGGTGGGGGGCACCTCGTGCAGGCCTGCTCCCCCCCCTCTGCCTTGCGCTTGGCTTTCAGTTGGGCTATTTCTGCCTCCTCCTCCTCCTCTTCCTCTCCCCATCGCTGCTGTGGCCAAGAGGATCTCATGTCCTCTGCTCCTAAATAGAGCTGCTCTTCGCTTGGCCCTGCCAGCATGGGGGACACGAGGACTGGGGGCCTGATGGAGGATGCGGGAGATCCTGCGGGGGGCTGAGCACTGGGTTTGCAGGGATCCATGGGGTGCAGCTTGGCCGGGCAGCTCCATAGGGAGCTGGATGTGACTCATCTGCTCGCCCAAGCCCTTGGCTTTGGGGTGTCGCCTCCTGAAAGGGGCAGCTCGCGCGTGGCAACCCAAACCCGTGACAATCCCTCCCCAGGAAGGGACCTTGTGCCAAACGCCGTGGGGGGAGATGTGGGACGCGGTGATGTGGGGTCCCTCTGCTCTACAGGGACTGAAATCGTTTTGCTGCGGTGGCTTTGGCATTGGGGGCTTCCGGGGGGGCTGCCCAGGCCCAGCAGACACATTGCTGGGGGGGGTTGTAGGGGGCACAATATTCTCTGGTGCACAGCGATCTGAAGGGACTCTTCAGCTGAGACGGGATCTCAGACACTCGGGGTATTATCGGCTCCGTGGCTCAGCACAGGCAGGGGACAGAGCTCGGACTGAGCAGGGACAGTGCTGCCGTGTTCCAGTGCCACCGTGTTCACCACTTCTGGAGTGGGAGCGATGGGATTTGGGGGCTGAAGTGGGAAGGGAGCCTCTGGGGCTCTCCCAGCCTGGGCGCCTGCAGCAGGGATGCTCCGGAGGTCCCGGCCCGGATACCTGCAGCAGGGATGCTCCGGAGGTCCCGGCCCGGATACCTGCAGCAGGGATGCTCCGGAGGTCCCCGGCCCAGATACCTGCAGCAGGGATGCTCCGGAGGTCCCGGCCTGGACGCCTGCAGCAGGGATGCTCCGGAGGTCCCAGCCCGGATGCCTGCAGCAGGGATGCTCCGGAGGTCCCGGCCTGGACGCCTGCAGCAGGGATGCTCCGGAGGTCCCGGCCTGGATGCCTGCAGCAGAGATGCTCCGGAGGTCCCGGCCTGGATGCCTGCAGCAGGGATGTTCCGGAGGTCCCGGCCCGGATACCTGCAGCAGGGATGCTCCAGAGCTCCCAGCCTGGATGCCTGCAGCAGGGATGCTCCGGAGGTCCCGGCCTGGGTGCCTGCAGCAGGGATGCTCCGGAGGTCCCAGCCTGGATGCCTGCAGCAGGGATGCTCCGGATGTCCCGGCCTGGGTGCCTGCAGCAGGGATGCTCCGGAGGTCCCGGCCTGGGTGCCTGCAGCAGGGATGCTCCGGAGGTCCCGGGCCTGGGTGCCTGCAGCAGGGATGCTCCGGAGCTCCCGGCCTGGCTCTCTGGCTGGAGCTGCCGTGTCCCAGCAGCTCCGCAGCACTGGAAGCGGTGTAGTGCTGCTGGGTGCTGGCTGTGGGGTGGGCCGGAGGGGGCCCCATTTTGGGTGCTTCGTTCCCCCAAGGGCTCTGGCCTGAAGCAGAACCCGAGCACCGCAGGGGACCCGCGGGTTTGATGGGCGCCTGCCCAGGGGCTCCCAGCACCCCAACACCGCTGGGGGCTCCCAGCCCGAGCCCTACCGGGGTGCTCTGCACTGCTGCACCCCGGGACCCCCCCAGACCCACCCTGGGGGTGCCTTTTGGCCCCTGGGGGAACCCCCGGCCCCGCCGGCCCCTCCCGCCCGGCCGCGGTCCCTGCAATGCCGCCTGCGTCCAGAGTGGGCGCTGTGCTCCGGGCCGGGCCGGGCCGAGCCGGGCGGCGGGGGGGGGCCGCGTCCCGCAGCGCCGGGCCACGCCTGGCACCGAGAGCGGGGCTCCGGGACCCGCGCCGGGACCCCTCCTCCTGCGCCGCCGCAGGTAACGGGGCCGCCGCTGGGATCGGGACCGGGACCGGGAGCGGCGCCTCCCGGGGTGGTGGTGGGGGACGGACGGGACACGACCCCGCGGAAGGGCCTCCGCAAGCGCCGTGCGGGCGGTACCGGGGCGGTACCGGGACGGGAGCGCCCCCCTCGGAGCCCCGCGGACGGACCGGGGCCCTACCGCGATCCCCGGGGCCTGCCCGGGCCTCCGGGCCCCTACCCGGACTTCCGGGCCCCACCGGCACCCCCCGGGGTTCCCTCCGGGCTCCGGGTGAGCCCCGGCACCTCCAACCCTGCCGGGACCCCCCCGCACCGCCCCGTGCGGGCCCCGTCCCCGCTGTGTGCTCCGGGGGTGCCCCCCCGGGCCGTGGCCCCGGTACCCGGCGCTGGCGGAGGGCGGCCGAGCGCTGCCTCCCAACGGGGAACTCATTTTGTGTGCGCCGGGGCGGGCCGGGCCCTGCGCACGGGACGGGGGGGGCCGAGGCCGGGTACGGCTCCGGGCATGGGGGGGCGAACGGGGAGACCCCGATGGAGGGGGTCCGCGCTGGGTGCGAGGCCCAATGGGTGCTACGGGGGGGGGGGGGGTCGTGGTGCCTTGAACCCCGTGGGGTTTCCACGGGGGTTTGCGAGGCTGAGCCCGGTGCTGAGCACTTCCTGCGCCGTCTGAATGCGGCCGCGAGCGGGGCCCGGCCCTGGCGGCTTCGTTTCCAGGCTGGGATGAACAGGGAGCCCCCCCCCGTCCATCCATTGCCATGGCGAGGGGCTGAGCTCGGTGCCGGTGCGTGGGTCCGGGCTGGGCACAGCCCCGGTTTACACCCCGTGATGTGTCACAACCTGCCCGTGCGCAGTGGTGCTGAGCGGGCAGCAGTGGTGCTGTTGCTGGGGTCACCCTCGGGGCTGGCTCCTTGGCGAGGCTGCGAATGGGGACAAGCGCTGGGGTGATGCAATCCTGCGGGCCTCACAGCATCCGTAAGCACCCGGAGTGGTGCTGAGCGCCCCGGCGTGCTGGGGCCCCGCAGGAAGGGCCGCCGGCAGCCGCAGACTTTGGACCCATCCGGCGCCGCCGGCACGGAGGCGGAGGAAGGGGACGTTTCCTGTTTTGCCGGCGCGGTGGGGTCCGGGTGCTTCCCCCCGGTGCCATCGCGGGGGCTCCCCGGTGGCTGCTGCGGCGCTGTGCTCAGACCACGGTGGGTTCGGCCGCAACAGAACCGTCCCCCGTTGGAGCACCCGTTTGGGGGTGACCCCCCCCCCCACTTCCGCACCCCCAACCGGGGCCGTGGGGCACAGTCCCCGTTTTGTTTCCCCCCATCCTCTTTCCGCTGGAGCGGAAGAGCTCAACCTCCGTCCCCTCGTCGGGAGGGCTGTCGGGAAGGCCGGGATAGGGGATATTTATAGCGCCCGGCTCAGGGAGTTGGGATTTGCCATGGCTGCCTGCGTCCACCCCCCATCCCTCATCCGCAACCTGCACCAGGGCAAGGGGCCGGATCCTGCCCTGGCAGCAGTGGTGCCCAGGCGGTCCCTGTGCAATGCCTGCGGGCTCCCCGGCTCTGTTGTGTCAATGGGAGGCGGTGGTTGGTGTTGATTCACTTGAAGTTGAACCATGCCAAGTGCAGGGTCCTGCACCTGGGTTGGGGCAATCCCAGGCACAGCTCCAGGTTGGGCAGAGAAGGGATTCAGAGCAGCCCTGAGGAGGACTTTGGGGTGTTGGTGGATGAGGAACTGAACATGAGGGGGCTGCAGTGTGCGCTTGAGCCCAGAAACCAACCGCATCCTGGGCTGCATCAAGAGGAGCGTGCCCAGCAGGTCATGGAGCTGATCCTGCCCCTCTGCTCTGCTCTGTGAGACCTCACTTGGAGCATTGGGTGCAGCTCTGGGGTCCTCAGCATCAAAAGGACATGGAACTGTTGGAACAAGTGCAGAGGAGGCCCCGAGGATGAGCAGGGGATGGAGCAGCTCCTGTATGGAGATAGGATGGGACCGTTGGGGCTGTTGAGCCTGGAGAAGAGAAGGCTGTGGGGAGACCTCAGAGCAGCTTCCAGTATCTGAAGGGGGGCTATAGGGATGATGGGGAGGGACTCCTCATTAGGGACTGCAGTGATAGGACATGGGGTAAGGGGTTCAAACTGAAACAGGGGAAGTTTAGATTGGATCTGAGGAAGAAGTTCTTCACTGTGAGGGTGGTAAGGCACTGGAATGGGTGCCCAGGGGAGTTGGGAATGCTCTATCGCTGGCGGTGTTCAAGGCCGGGTTGGATAGAGCCATGGGTGCCATGGTTTAGTGGAGGTGTCCCTGCCCATGGCAGGGTTGGAACTCATGATCTCGGGGTCCTTTCCAACCCTGCCTATTCCATGGTTCTATGATTCGGCTCCGCAGGCATCGTCGCTCCCTTCCCACCCCCATCCGGCTGCTCCCATCCGCGCTGAGCCCCCCCGCACCGGGTCCATGGAGTGACCCCGGGCAGGGGTCCCTGCACCGGCGCAGCCCCCCCGGCAGCTGCCAACATGAGCGACTTCTGGCACAAGCTGGGCTGCTGCGTCCTGGAGAAGCCACAGCCGGTGAGTGCTGCCGGGGCTGCCCCGGGGGGGCTTTGGTGGGCTCTGGGCCCGGGGGGGGGCTCACGGCCTTCATCCGCTTGCAGAAGAAGAGGAGGAGACGGATCGAGCGCTCCATGATCGGGGAGCCCATGAACTTCGTCCACCTCACGCACATCGGCTCCGGAGACATGGCTGCGGGTGAAGGGCTGCCCATGGTACCCGCGGGCACGGCTGCGGTGCTGGGGCCCATGGTTGGGTGCAGGGTGGTGGTGTTGGGGTGCTGGGGCCCATGGTTGGGTGCAGGGTGGTGGTGTTGGGGTGTAGGGGCCCATGGTTGGATGCAGGGTGTTGGGGTGCAGGGGCCCATGGTTGGGCGCAGGGTGGTGGTGTTGGGGTGCAGGGGCCCATGGTTGGGCACAGGGTGGTGGTGTTGGGGTGTAGGGGCCCATGGTTGGGTGCAGGGTGGTGGTGTTGGGGTGCAGGGGCCCATGGTTGGGCGCAGGGTGGTGGTGTTGGGGTGTAGGGGCCCATGGTTGGATGCAGGGTGTTGGGTGCAGGGGCCCATGGTTGGGCACAGGGTGGTGGTGTTTGGGGTGCAGGGGCCCATGGTTGGGTGCAGGGTGGTGGTGTTGGGGTGCTGGGGCCCATGGTTGGGCGCAGGGTGGTGGTGTTGGGGTGCAGGGGCCCATGGTTGGGCGCAGGGTGGTGGTGTTGGGGTGCAGGGGGCCCATGGTTGGGCGCAGGGTGGTGTTGTTGGGGGTGCAGGGGCCCATGGTTGGGCGGAGGGTGTTGGGGTGTAGGGGCCCATGGTTGGGCGCAGGGTGGTGGTGTTGGGGTGTAGGGGCCCATGGTTGGGTGCAGGGGTGTGGTGTTGGGGTGCAGGGGCCCATGATTGGGTGCAGGGGCCCATGATTGGGTGCAGGGTGGTGGTGTTGGGGTGCAGGGGCCCATGGTTGGGCGCAGGGTGGTGGTGTTGGGGTGCTGGGGCCCATGGTTGGGCGCAGGGTGGTGGTGTTGGGTGTAGGGGCCCATGGTTGGATGCAGGGTGTTGGGGTGCAGGGGCCCATGGTTGGTGCAGGGTGTTGGGGTGCTGGGGCCATGGTTGGGCGCAGGGTGTTGGGGTGCAGGGGCCCATGGTTGGTGCAGGGTGGTGGTGTTTTGGTGCTGGGGCTCATGGTTGGGTGCAGGGTGTTGGGGTGCAGGTGCCCATGGTTGGTGCAGGTGTGTTGGGGTGCTGGGGCCCATGGTTGGGCGCAGGGTGGTGGTGTTGGGGTGTAGGGGCCCATGGTTGGGCGCAGGGTGGTGGTGTTTTGGTGCTGGGGCTCATGGTTGGGTGCAGGGTGGTGGTGTTTTGGTGCTGGGGCTCATGGTTGGGTGCAGGGTGTTGGGGTGCAGGTGCCCATGGTTGGTGCAGGGTGTTGGGGTGCTGGGGCCCATGGTTGGGTGCAGGGTGGTGGTGTTTTTGGTGCTGGGGCTCATGGTTGGGTGCAGGGTGTTGGGGTGAGGTGAGGTGGCCTTTGCCATGGGTGTCAGGTCTTGTACTTGGGTGTTGGGGTCACTTCCAACCTCAATGATTCTGTGATGGGTGTCACAGGGCTGATAATGCATCTGTTCCCCCCCATCTCTCCCCCCATCTCTCCCCCCATCTCTTCCCCCATCTCTTCACCTCCATCTCTCCCCCCATCTCTCCCCCCATCTCTTCCCCATCTCTTCACCTACATCTCTTCCCCCCCATTTCTTCCCCCATCTCTTCCCCCATCTCTCCCCCATCTCTTCCCCCCATCTCTTCCCCCATCTCTTCCCCCATGTCTTCCCCCATCTCTTCACCTCCATCTCTCCCCCCATCTCTCCCCCCATCCCTCCCCCCATCCTTTCCCCCCCATCCCTCCCCCTCCCCGCAGTCCGGCGCTGTGCAGGAGATGCGATCCAAGGGTGGATGGGAGCGGCAGTGGAACACCTCCCGGGTTTTGTAGCCTGAGCGCGGTGCTGCGGGCACTGAGCCCCCCCTCCCGTTGGCCCCCCCGGGACGGGCGCCGCGGGTGCGGCTCCGGCTCTCTGCACGTTGCCGATTCCTGGGTTTTTTCAGCCCAAACTCTGCCTGAGCCCGGGCAGCCCCGGCCGAGGCCTCCCCTGCTTTCACCTCTGCAGCGCCGTCCTCGCCTGCCTCCCGCTGCCTTTCGGTCCTCGCCCCCCCCGGCACATCCCCGCTTCCCGGAGGCATCGGATCGGCGCTGCGAGGGGGGCCGCGGGCCCGGCGGCCCCCACCTCGTGCCCAGCGGCATTCCAGCCCACAGGACGCGGCCGGGATGCGCCAGACCCCGCTGGGCTCCTTCGCTCCGTCCCTGGTGCCTCCGTTCTGATGCGGGTTCGCGGTGAGGCTGCTCCCGGGGCCGAGGCCGATTTGGTGCCCTCGGAAGGGCGCAGAAGAGCGCGGTGGGGCTGCTCAGCACCCGCGGTGCCTCCGGGCAGCGCTTCCGGCACTGCCTCCTCCTTTCGGATACGGATGTCTTTTCTAAGCTGCAGCCCCCGCCTGGGCAGCCCCGAGGCAGGACCGTGCTGGGCTCGCCTCGGGGCTCACCGCCGGCCTTGCACTGGCTCTGGCCGAGGCAGGACGGGGCCTGACCCACGGCAGTGCTCGGGCTCCTGAATTCGGGCACGGGTGTACATAGTTCAAACAGCGCCAGGATTCCATAGCCGACAGCAACCGCCGGGCACCGCATCCGGGTGGCTGAGGCTTTCCCCATGCTCCGTGCCACACCGGGATGCTCCCGTGAGGAACCGGGCTCTTCCAGCCCCGCGGCGGCGGTGAGTGCCGATGCTCGGTCCGGTTTTCCCTCCGTTGGGAATAACAACCCATCCTTGAAATAAACCCCTTGTGCTGGCCCAGGAGCACGCCCGCGGCTGCCCAGGCTTCCTCGCCTCCCTGCGCTGCCTCTGGGGCTGCCAGGGGAAGCCCCACACATTGGGCACCGCGCTCCTGTCCATGGCATTCACTCACCCATGGGTGCCCACCCAAGGGCCCTGGTGCCGCTGCTTCTGTCTCGGTCACTCTCTTACGTTCCGGTGCCGTCCCAGCTTGGCCCCAGCCTATGAGGGGGGAAAGCATCCTTGGCTGGTACCGCACAGCACCCATCATGTGCCCCCCCCCGAGACCCAGAGGGGTTGGGGCGGGAGCCCGGGGGTCCCACGGGCACTGAGCCCCTGTGACCCCCATGGGGAGGATCCGCTGCGGGGCTCCACTGTGCCCTTCCTATGCACTGGGGGGGGTGCTTTGGGTGCCCTGCGTGCCCCCAGCCTTGGGCATCTCTATCCCTATGGATCCGCCCCTTGAAGGGCGCTGGTGATGGCAGAGGGGGCTCCATCCAAACTGGTTTGGCCGCATTCACAGCCAGCGGAAGCTGCAGCTCATCGGGGCACGAGCGGTTTCCTGACGGCTGAATTCGGGGTTCGGCCTCCCCGAGCCCCCCCCCCCCCGTGTCCGTGCCCCGAAAGGCCCCTTAAGGAGCTATAGACGGGGAGGTTGGCGCCAGAGGAAAAGAGGAATTCCCCTTGGAGTGCGCTGCGCTTCGGGATCCGCTCTCTGGGACGCCCGAGCGCTGCCCCGAGAGGCCGTGCGCAGGTGGAGGGATGGGTGCCCGAGAGAGGGGCGCTGCGGCGCTGACGGCGCCGCTCCGGGGAGCTCCGGTGCGGGGATCGCTTCCACGTGGAGCGGGGTTGGGAATGCGTTTCATTCCTGCCCTGGTTCCTCGCGCGGCGCTTGACTGAGTGCCCGTGGCTGGGAAGGGGATGGCCGCGTTCAGCCGAGGCACTGGGATGGGGGTGTGAAGGTGGAGGTCGGAATTCCACGGAGCAGGAATTGCTTCAGAATGAGCAGTGGGGAAGAGGAGGGGCAGCCGCCGGCTTCGGGAGGAGGAAGCGGAGGTGACGGACAGCAGCGGAGCAGAGGACAGCTGCGATCGGGACAGCGCTGCCCGCGGGGAGCCCGGCTCATGGGACGGGTCCTGCCCGGGGGGCGCGCACCTTCCCCTGCCCTGCCCTGCCCTGCCCTGCCCTATCCCAATTATATCCTATCCTATCCTATCCCAATTATATCCTATCCCAATTCTATCCTATCCTATCCTATCCTATCCCAGTTATATCCTATCCTATCCTATCCTATCCTATCCTATCCTATCCTATCCTATCCCATCCCAATTATATCCTATCCTATCCTATCCCAATTATATCCTATCCTATCCTATCCTATCCTATCCTATCCTATCCTATCCCAATTATATCCTATCCTATCCTATCCTATCCTATCCTATCCTATCCTATCCTATCCTATCCCAATTATATCCTATCCTATCCTATCCTATCCTATCCTATCCTATCCTATCCTATCCCAATTATATCCTATCCTATCCTATCCTATCCTATCCTATCCTATCCTATCCTATCCTATCCCAATTATATCCTATCCTATCCTATCCTATCCTATCCTATCCCAATTATATCCTATCCTATCCTATCCCAATTATATCCTATCCTATCCTATCCCAATTATATCCTATCCCAATTATATCCTATCCTATCCTATCCTATCCTATCCTGTCCTATCCCAATTATATCCTATCCTATCCTATCCCAATTATATCCTATCCTATCCTATCCTATCCTATCCTATCCTATCCTATCCCAATTCTATCCTATCCTATCCTATCCCAATTATATCCTATCCTATCCTATCCTATCCTATCCTATCCTATCCTATCCTATCCTATCCCAATTATATCCTATCCTATCCTATCCTATCCTATCCTATCCCAATTATATCCTATCCTATCCTATCCTATCCTATCCTATCCTATCCCAATTATATCCTATCCTATCCTATCCTATCCCAATTATATCCTATCCTATCCTATCCTATCCTATCCTATCCTATCCTATCCTATCCTATCCTATCCTATCCTATCCTATCCCAATTATATCCTATCCTATCCTATCCCAATTATATCCTACCCTATCCTATCCTATCCTATCCTATCCTATCCTATCCCAATTATATCCTATCCTATCCTATCCTATCCCAATTATATCCTATCCTATCCTATCCTATCCTATCCTATCCTATCCTATCCTATCCCAATTATATCCTATCCTATCCTATCCTATCCCAATTATATCCTATCCTATCCTATCCTATCCTATCCTATCCTATCCTATCCTATCCTATCCTATCCTATCCTATCCCACCCTACCCTATCCTATCCTATCCTATCCTATCCTATCCTATCCTATCCTATCCTGTCCTATCCTATCCTATCCCATCCTACCCTGCCCTGTCCCGTCCCGCCCCATTCCCCCTGTTCCCAGCACCGTTCCATGCGCTGTGCCGGGCACATTCTGCCATGCTGCGGTGCTCCCGCGCCCGCTCCCTCCTCCCCGCCGGCACCGCGGGCCCCGGGGCGCGGTTCCTCTCTCAGCCGCCAGGAGGCGCCGCTGCCGCAGCTGCCGGAAGGGTCCCGGGAGCGGAGCCAAAAGAGCCGCGCCCCGCTCCTTGTATGGTCATGGCCCCGCCCCTCCCAGCGGAGGCCACGCCCCCTCGCCGACTCCGCCCCGGGTCCTAGCGCCCGCCCGCCCGCTCACCCCCCGGCCCTGGCGGCGCCGCCTCCACCCCGGGTCCCAGCGGCGCCGCTGCCCTCTGCCCGTTCAGGCGCTCCCCATGGGTCCCTCTGTGTTCCTTTGTGTCTCTATGGCTCACACGGGGGACCTTAGGGTCTGGAGAGTGCCCCTGGGGGCACGTGTGGGTCCCGAAGGGTCACTTATGGGTGAGGGGGGACATATTTATGTGTCCCAGGGCTCAGTTGTGGGTCTCCCAGAGGCCATTTGTGGGTCTGGATGGGTCACTTCTGGGTCTGGGGCTCAGCTGTGGGTCCCAGGACTCAGTTCTGGGTGTGTAGGTGGCACCTGTGGGTCTCTTGGCCTCCACCTTGGTGTCCTCCATGGCGTCCTCACTGCCGGTGTCCACCTCGGCACCTCCTCGTGTCCCCCCATGGCCTCATCCCTCAACTGAATCGGACCTCCAAGTGCCATCCCATCATGCCTTGCTCCCAGCCCCACGCCCGCCCCACAGCCGCCCATTGACACATCTCCAGCCACTAAAGCTGCTTCAGGTCATGTTGGGTCAACATTGGGTCAACGTTAGGTCAACATTGGGTCAATATTGGGTTGATGTTGGGTCAACATTCGGTCAACATTAGGTCAACGCTGGGTCAACATTGGATCAACATTTGGTCAACGTTGGGTCAATGTTGGGTCAATGTTGGGTCAATGCTGGGTCAATGCTGGGTCAACGTTGGGTCAACGTTGGGTCAATGTTGGGTCACTCAGTGACATCAACAGGCCCTGCCTTGGGCAGGGAGGGGTGGTGCTGAGCTCAGAGGTCACGTGGGGTCATGGGATCACGTGGTCATGGTGGTGGGGTCACTCCTCATCGTGCAGCTTCTAGGGTAGGACAGGAGATGGAGCATGGTTATGGGCACCGCCATGGGGCAGAGCCATGGGGCAGAGCCATGGGCAGAGCCGTGGGGCAGGGGGTTGGTGGAGAAGGTCCCACCTTGGTGCTGATGTCCCGGCTCTTGGCCTTCAGCTTGTTGACCTGGGACTCAGCCATGTCGGCGCGTTCCTCAGCTTCATCCAGCTCGTGTTGCACCTTCCGGAACTTGGTCAGGTTGGTGTTGGCTTGTTCTTCCTGTAGGGGGTGACCTTCTGCTCCATCCGTCCATCGTCCATCATCCATCATCCGTCCATTCATCCATCCATCCATCCATCAATCATCCATCTGTCCATCATCCATCCATGCCTCCATCCATCCACCCGTCATCCATCCACCCACCCATCCATCCATCCATCCATCATCCATCCATCCATCATCCATCCATGCATCTATTCATTATCCTTCCGTTCATCCACCCATCCATCATCCATCCATCATCCATCCACCCTTCTCCTCCCACACCCCCATGTCCCTTCACTCACCGCCTCCTCTGCCTGCCTCTTGTAGGCCTTGACTTTCATCTGCAGCTTGTCAACCAGATCCTGCAGCCGCAGGAGGTTCTTCTTGTCCTCCTCCGTCTGCAGGGGGAGGACACAGATGGGGCTGGAGATGAGGCCCATGGCTCTGCTGCCTCACCCGGCCTGGACCCCTCCAGGGCAGGTATCGGTAGATCTCTACCATGGCCACCAGGTCAACCCCAGTCTGGCTCCACAGTGGCCCTGTGGCCACCAGGGGCCGGCCAAGGTGCCCTCACCTGGTAGCTGAGCTCCTTGACTCGCCGCTCGGACTTGCGCAGGCCTTTGACGCTCTCGGCGTTGCGCTTCTGCTCGGCCTCCAGCTCCGTCTCCAGGTCCCTCACGCGCGTCTCCAGCTTCTGGAGCTGCTTCTTCCCCCCCTTGAGAGCCAACTGCTCGGCCTCGTCCAGGCGCAGCTGCAGGTCCTTGATGGTCTGCTCCATGTTCTTCTTCATCCGCTCCAGGTGAGCGCTGGTGTCCTGCTCCTTCTTCAGCTCCTCTGCCATCATGGCTGCCTGCAAGAGGAGGAGGGTCACACCATGATCTCCTCACCGTGGTGGTGGACAAGTGGTGCTCTGCTCACGTCAGTGATGGCTTTCTTGGCCTTCTCCTCGGCATTGCGGCACTCCTGGATGGCCTCTTCCACCTCGGTCTGCAGCTGGGAGATGTCCCCTTCCATCTTCTTCTTCTGGTTGATGAGGCTGGTATTCTGCAAGGCGGAGGAGAGGAGCTCAGGAGGGGGGGACCTGCAGACTTGGAGCATGGTGGCGAGAAAGAAGCTCCACTTGGAAGCTTGGGAGATGCCCATTCGGTTTCCCCATGGTTGGAGGTGACCTCTTGGAGGCTGAAGAGGTCTCACCTGTGAGTGGAGGAGCTGCACCCTCTCAGTGGCCTCGATGAGCTCCTGCTCGGCCAACTTGCGGGTCCTCTCGGTCTGCTCCACCACCGCCCGCACCTCCTCCAGCTCGGCCTGCAGGAGGTTGTTCCTCCTCTCCACCATGGCCATGTTCTCCTTCAGGTCCTCATTGATCCGCCCCCCACATCATCCAACTGGAGTTGGGTGTCCTGCAAAGCACCAGGGGATGGGACATGGTGGGGAGAGGACAAGGATGTCCCCCCATCACCACCATAACGGTCCTGGAGGTGGGAATGGGATGAAGAACCATTGAGGACCACATGGGTGGAGACACCTGGGGGTACCCAAGAAGAGTGCAAGAGCTTCTGGAGACCATCCCAACCTCCTCCATCATCCCAACCTCCTCCATCATCCCCTCAGCCACCACCACCATACCTTAAGGTAACCCTGCAAGGTCTTGACTTGCTTCTGGGCCTCTGCGGCCGCGCGGTTGGCGTGTCCCAGTTGAATCTCCATCTCATTGAGGTCGCCTTCCATCTTCTTTTTCAACCTCAAGGCCTCGTTACGGCTCCGGGTCTCAGCGTCCAAGGAGGTCTGGAGGGAGTCCACCACCCGCAGGTGGTTGCGCTTGGCCTGCTCCATCTCCTCATCCTTCTCCGCCAACTTGCGCTCGTGGTCCACCTTGACTTGGTTGAACTCCAGCTGGGCCCTCAGGATCTTCCCTTCTTCATGCTCCAGTGAGGCCTGGCGGGAGAGATGGAGAAGACCTTGATGATCATGGAGACAGAAGGGTGCAGGACACCCATGGGGCCGGGCCCACCTCCGCCTCCTCCAGCGCCGCCTGGAGCTCCAGCTTCTCAGCGTCCAATTGCTTGCGGACCTTCTCCAGCTCATGGATGCTCTTGTGGCTGGAGCCCAGCTGCTCCGTCAGGTCCGAGATCTCCTCTGAAGAGGGTGGAGAGCCCATCACAGCACATGGACAATGGTGGGGAAGCACCGGGTGGGTGCGAGGACCGCAAGGCCTCACCTTGAAGGTTCTTATTCTCCCTCTTGAAGGTCTCCAGGTGCTCCAGGGCCTCCTCGTAGGCATTCCTCAGCTTGAAGAGCTCCGTGCTGAGGGCCCGGGCCTCCTTCTGAGAGGCCTCCAGCTCAGCCTGAGCCTCCTCCACCTTCTGCTTCCACTCAGCCAACACCTGTGGGCACCACCAGGGTATGGGCACCGTGGGAGAGCCTCCTCGTGCTCCTGCTCCTCCTCATCCTCTGCATCTCCTCCAAGCGCTGCTCCTCCTGCTCTTCCTCCTCCTTCTCCTTCTCCAAGTCCTTCTTCTGCTTCTCATCTTCCTCCTCCTCCTTCTCCTCCACCTCTCTCCTCTACATCCTCCACCTCCTCCTCTTTCACGTTCTCCTCTCTCCTCCTCATCTTTCTCCTCTATGTCTCTTCCTTCCCCTCTCTTCTCTTCCTTCTTGTCCTCATCCGCCTCCTCCACCTCTTCCTCCTCCATGTCTCCTCCTCCTCCAAGTCTTCATCTTTCTCCTCCTTCCGTTTCCATCTCTTCCTCCTCCTTCTCCATGTCTCCTCCTCCCTCTCCTCCACATCTCCTCCACCACTTCCTCCTCCTTTTACTTCTTTCTCCTCCACCTCTTCCTCTTCCATATCCTCCTCCTCCTCCTCCATCCCCTCAAGCCCCCATGGTGCCCCCAACCTTATCGAAGTTCCTCTGCTTCTTGTCCAGGGAGGCCGCCGCCGCGTTCGACCGCTCCAGGTCCACCAGAAGGTCCTCGATCTCATTCTGCAGCCGGTGCTTGGTCTTCTCCAAGGAGGAGCACTTGGCGTTGACAGCCTCCACTGCCTCCTCGGCCTCCTGCAGCCGCTGCGCCAGCTTCTTCCTGCCCGGGGGGACCAGGACACACAGTTGTGGCCACCTCAAACCTTATCCCACTCAGAGGTTGGCCAAGGCTCAGCTCTTCACCTCCAGGTCCTGCAGCCTCCTCCAGATCATTCTAGACCAATCCCATCTCCTTTAGAAGAACCCAATCTTCTCTAGATCTTCTGTAGGCAAACCCAACCTTCCTTGGAACTTCTCCAGACCAGCCCAACCTCTTCTAGACCTTTCCTAGACCAACCCAAAGTTCCTTAGCCCTTCTCTAGACCAATCCCATCCCTTCTTGAACTTCTGGGGCCGACCACCCAACCTGTTCTACACCAATCCACCTTCCTCCAGACCTTCTCTAGACCGATCCCATCTCCTCTGGACCTTTCTTAGCCCTTCTGCAGGCCAACCCAACCTCCAGGTCATTCAACCTTCTCCAGAAGTCCCTCAGGATGGCCTGAGGACCTCATGGTGCCCCCCCACTGCTGTCCCCATCCATAAGGTGATGCCTCCTCACTTGGCCTCCTCCAGCTCCTCGGTGCGCTGGATGGCGTCTGTCTCATACTTGGTCCTCCACTGCGCCACCTCGGAATTGGCCTTGGAGAGCGCGCGTTGGAGCTCGGCCTTGGCCTCGATCTCCTCTTCGTATTGCTCCCGCAGGAGGTCACAGTCGTGCCGGGCCGACTGCAGAGCGTGCGCCAGCGCGTTCTTGGCCTGGGGGCAAGAAGGACAAAAGGGGGCACCGTTGGGTCAAGGTCAAGGGGACCCCTCCTGGGGGGGCTCCAGATTGGCAGAAGATGGGCTTCATCAGCGCAGCCCAACCGGAGCTTCTGCAGAGCAACACAACCTCCTCCTGACCTTCTCCAGACCAACCCAGCTTCCTCCAGACCAACCCAACCTCCTCCTGACCTTCTCCAGACCAACCCAGCTCCTTCCAGGCAAACCCAACCTTCTCCAGACCTTCCTTATTCCAGCCTAACCTCCTCCTGACCTTCTCCAGACCCAACCAAACTTCTGAAGCTTCTCTAGACCAACCCAACCTTCTCCAGACCTTCTTTAGCCACAACCCAACCTCCTCTAGACCAACCCAACCTTGCATAGACCTTTCTTAGACCCAACCCAACCTTCTTTAAATGTGTTCTAGACCAACCCAACCTCCTCTAGATCTTCTCCTGATCAACCCAATCTTCGTTAGATCTTTGGGATAAGATAGGACCACGGGCTCCCCATCACCTTGCACTCCCTCAGGGCCCTCCAGCTCATCACCACTGTTGTTCCTCAGCCCAAACCTTCTCTCGAGCATCCCATCCCCACCTCCCCACCCACCCAACAGTTTTCAGGCCAGCCCAGTCGGACTTCTCCATGGTTGATCCCACCCAATGGCCCGTGGAGCAACACAACCCATTCACTGCTGGATGGAGGGACCCCAAATCCATCACAGTCAGGTGGAACCACCTTTAGTGTGGAACCTCCATGAGTTGGAAGCACTCTCAGATGGAACCTCCATAAAGTGGGACCACCATTAGATGGAACTACCATGAGACGGACCAACTTTCAGATGGAACCACCCAACCCAACCAGCCTGAACGTGATTCCTCTTGGGTTCTACCACTATAAGGCTGAAGGAGACCTGGTCTCGTGTCCTCTCTTCGAGACCCCTGCTCTCCCCAACCCTCCAAACTCACCTTCACCTCCTCCTCCAGCTGCCTCTTGAGGTCCTCCAGCTGCTGGGTGTACGACTGCTTACCCCTGGTCAACTGGGAGATGAGGGCCTCCTTCTCGTCCAGCTGCCGGCTCAGCTCTCCTGGAGGGGTCCACAGGGTATGAGGGGTGGGGATGTGGGGCAAGGGGGTGAAGATGTGGGGCAGGCGGGGAAGATGTGGGGCAGGAGGTCAGGGGGTCCCACCATTCTCCGTCTGGAGCTTTGCCCTTTGGGTGGTGGTGTCATTGAGGACCCGTTGGGTTTCCTCCAGCTTGGCGCGGTGCTCAGCTGCCTGATCCTCCATGGTGCGGGAGACCTTCTCCATGGCCACCTTTGAGGAGGACAGAACCATGAAGCAAGAGCCCGGTGCCCACCTCGGAGCTGTGACATCCACCTCAACCTCCCCCTACCTTGGCTTTGAGCAGCTGCTCCATGTTGGAGCTGAGGTCATCCAGCTCCAGCTTGAGCTCACTCTTCTCCTTCTCCAGCTTCTGCTTGACCCGCTGCAGGTTGTCCAGCTGCTCGGCCAGCTCGGCCATGCCGTCAGCGTGTTTCTTGCGCAGGGCGGCGGCGGTGGCCTCGTGCTGCAGCGTCGCCTCCTCCAGGTCCCGCCGCATCTTCTGGAACTCGGCCTCACGCTTCTTGTTGAGCTCCATCTGCACCGAGGTGGCTCCTCCGGCCTCCTCCAGGCGCTCGCTGAGCTCCTCCAGCTCCCGCGACAGCTCCGAGCGCAGCTTCTCCACCTTGGCCCTTCCCGTCCGCTCGGCCTCCAGCTCCTCCTCCAGCTCCTCAATGCGCGCCTGTGGCCACCGAGGGCAGGGTAGAGGTGGCTTCACCCATTGCTTCTCTTCAGCCAAGCGGCTGCAGGGCCTCCAACCCACTCATCCCAACTCAACCAACCGGTGACCCTTCAGCTCAATGCAACCCAAGCAGATGGAGACCCTTCAGCTCAACGCAACCCAAGGAGATGAACACCCTTCAACTCAACGCAACCCAAGCAGATGGAGACCCTTCAACTCAACGCAACCCAAGGAGATGAACACCCTTCAACTCAACGCAACCCAAGCAGATGGAGACCCTTCAACTCAACTCAATCTAAGCAGATAGAGACCTTTCAACTCAACACACCCCAAGCAGATGGAGACCTTTCAACTCAACTCAACTCAACTCAACCCAAGCATATGGAGACTGTTCTGCTCAATCCAACTCAAGGAGGTGGAGGCTCTTCAATACAACTGAGCTCAACCCAACTCATCTCAACCTAACCCTACCAGATGGAGACCCTTCAACCCAACTCCCTGGGTCCCTCACCTGCAGCTCCTTCAGCTTCTTCTGGAGCTGCAGGGCCAGCGCCTGCTCATCCTCCATCTTGCTGTTCTGCTGGTGGATCTCAAAGTCCTTCCTGTGGAACCCAGTGGTGGGGAGACAGTGAGGTCTCTGCTGTGTCCCCTACACGTGCTGGGCCCACACAAAGGAGATTCTGCCTCACTTCTTCAGTTTCTCCTCCAGCTGCTGTTTGTCGTTCTCCAGGTCCATGATGTTCTCCTGGGTCAGCTTCAAGTCACCTTCCAGCTTCCTCTTGGCACGTTCCAGGTCCATCCGGATCTTCTTCTCCTGCTCCAAGGAGCCTTCAAGCTGCAAGGAATGGGGAGAAACCTCAGGTTGTCCTCACCAACCGAGGTTGTCCTCCTCATCAAGGAGGTTCTCAGATGGTGGCCCTGGTCCCTGCTCACGTCATCTGCCTGCTGTTCCAGCTTGACTTTGGCCTTGGTCAAGGTGTTGACTTTGTCTTCTTCGGCTTGCAGGTCATCCAGGGCTTGCTGGTGAGCTTCTTGCAGGGCCTTCTTCTCCTTGGTCAGCTTGGTGATGGTCTCATCCAAGCTGGCCATCTCCTCGGTGAGGTTCTTGACCTGGAGAAGGAGAACATCAGGCAGCCACCGTTATAGGGTTGGGGCTTCTCAACCTGACTTGGATCTTCTCAACCCAATCCAACCACCCTTTGTCTCCTCAACTAAACCCAATGGACCTTGGGTCTTCTCAACTCAACCAGCCTTTGACCTCAACCCAATCAGCCTTGGGTCTCTTCAATCCCTTCAAGGCCAAGGCCTCACCTTGTTCTCAGTGGCATGTTTTCTCCTTCTCCACCTTGGCCAATGTCAACTCCAGATCATCGATGTCCTTCTTTAGCTCAGAGCATTCGTCTTCCAGCTTCCTCTTCTTGGCCGTGAGCTCAGCGTTCATCTCCTCCTCCTCCTCCAGCCGCTCCGTCAGCTCCTTCACCTTGGCCTCCAACTGGATCTTGTTTTTGATCAACTGGTCGCAACGCTCCTCGGCATCTGTCAGGTTGTCCTGCTCCTGTGGTGAGGTAGGGGGTGATGAGGGGAGGTCCCATGGGGGGCGCTGAGCCCTTCTAGAGGTGCTTTTGGGGGTCATCTCACGCACAGCCTGCACTTGGAGCTGGAGGTCGTTCTTCTCCTGCAGCATGGAGACCATCTTCTCCTCCAGCTCCTTCCGCCGCGCTTCTGACTTCTCCAGGGCTTCCTTCAGTCGCCCAAACTCCTCCTTCATGGTCTGGGGGAGGCCCAAAGGTCCCTCTGTGAGTGTCCCCACGTCCTCCTCCTCAGCCTTCATCCCATCCCCGACCCACCTGCATCTCCTTCTCCGTCTCAGCGCTCTGCAGCAAGGGCTTGATCTTGAAGTAGAGCTTCATCCACGGCCAGTTCTTCACCCCCATGAAGGCCCGGATGTTCCATTGGATCACCAGCAGCGCATCCCTGGATTGGCCACGGTGAGGTGTCCATCACCAGGAGCGGACCCACCCTCATGCCCCACATCTCCACCATCGCACCTGCGCTCCAGGATCTTCTTGAACTCGAGGCGCATGAGTTGTCCCCGGGCTTGAGCTTGGATGCGGGTGATGATGCGGGAGAGACGCTCGTCCCGCATCTCCTCCAGCTGCCCCAGCAGCCCAGCCTTGAAGAAGACCTTGGTGGAGAGATGAAGACATCAGCTTGCTTGGGGGGTGAAGAACACAGTTCGGTGGGGGGATGGAGCCCAGGTAGCTCCAATGGGCAGGGGACCATGGGGTGGGTGGAACGGTGAGGTCTAGATGACATCCTGGGTGGTGGGATCATGGGGACCATCACCCCTATGCCCTCACCTTGGTGTGGCCAAACTTATACTGGCTGTGGTCGATGTCGATAGACCCCAGGAGCTTCTCAGCACCTTTCTTGCTGTCAATGAATTGGCCTTCAGGGATGGCCGCCGGGTTCAAGATGCGATACCTGATGGCCAGAGAAGATGAGGACAACCCAAGCTCAGCCCCTATGGCTTTGTCCACCTCATCCCACCATCTCCTGGGCTCCTACCGTTGACGGAAGTCCCCGTAGAGGATGCGGTTGGGGAAGCCCTTGCGGCAGATGCGGATGCCTTCCAAGACCCCATTGCAGCGGAGCTGGTGCATCACCAAGGGGTTGTCCATCACCCCTGGTGGAGGGGGGAAAGGGGCATGGTCAGGTTCAAGCCCGGCCCCTCCCCATCACAAGGACATCACCCCCTTCTCCTCACCTGGCTCCTTCCGCTCATTGGGGATGAGGCATCTGACGAAGTGGGGGTGGGTGGTCTTGAGGTTGGTCATCAGCTTGTTGAGGTTCTCCTGGGGGTGGAGAAGAGGGTTGGCCAAAGGGGAGGAGCTATGGGGCAGGGGGTGGAGCCACATGGGTCCCATACCCGGTGCAGAGCAGACACGGTCTGGAAGGAGGAACCTTTCTTCTTGGCTCCTTTGCCCTTCCCTCCATCACCACCTGGAGATGAAAGGTGACTCCATGAGCAATTGTCTTCTCTGTCCACCCACCCACCACCCATGACCCAACCACCCACCGGTGTCTGCCCCAGCATAGTTGGAGAAGAGGCTGGCCAAGAGCTTGAGGCCTGACTTCTGGTAGAGCCCCACCACTGTCTCGTTGAGAGGGTCCTTGTTCTTCTCCAACCAGCCAATGATGTTGTAGTCCACGGTGCCAGCGTAGTGGACCAAGGAGAAGTGGGCTTCTGTCTTGCCTTTGATGTTCCGGGGCTTCCCAAAGTTGGCCGACTTTCCCAAGTGGTTGTCATAGAGTTTGGCCTTGAAGGTCATGTCCGAAGCCTTGGGGAACATGCACTCCTCCTCCAAGATGGACATGATCCCCATGGGCTGGCAAGGACAAGACCTGCTTGGTCATGGTGGACACCACGCAGGACCTAAAGTGCTTCTTCAGCCACCCTGGGAGCGGTGGTACCTTCTCGATGAGGTCAATGCAGGCCTGGAGGTCCATGCCAAAGTCGATGAACTCCCACTCAATGCCCTCCTTCTTGTACTCTTCCTGCTCCAGCACGAACATGTGGTGGTTGAAGAACTGCTGCAGCTTCTCGTTGGTGAAGTTGATGCAGAGCTGCTCGAAGCTGTTGAACTGGGGGAGGAGAGTCAATGAAGAGTCAATAGAGACTCAATGAAGAGTCAACAGGGTCAACTGAAGACCCAATGGGGTCAACAGTGTCAACTCAGTGGCCAATGGGTTCAACTGAAGACCCAATGGGGTCAACTGAAGACCCAATGGGGTCAATGGGGGCAATTGAAGACCCAGTGGGCTCAACCCAACACTCAAGGGGATGAAGGCTCACGTCAAAGATCTCGAAGCCGGCGATGTCCAGGACACCGATGAAGTACTGCCGTGGCTGCTTGGTCTCCAGCGAGTTGTTGATCCTCACCACCATCCAGTTGAACATCTTCTCATAGACAGCCTTGGCCAAGGCTCCGATAGAGTAGTAGACCTGGAAGAAGGACACCCTGGTGGTCTCTGTGCTGCTGGAGGAGGAAGTGGCTTTGGAAGTGTCCTCCTCACCTGCTGCACGTTCTGCCCCTTGGTGACGTACTCATTGCCAACCTTGACCCGAGGGTGGCACAAGCCCTTGAGAAGATCGGCCGAGTTGAGGCCCATCAGATAAGCCGACTTGTCAGCATCTGAGGAGAAGACAAGGTCAACCTGGAAGACCTCGAGGGGTTCCTCATCTGGGTTGGGCACCTTTAGGTGGAACCCACCTTCGGTGCCGTCCGGCTCAGCCTGCTCCTCCCGCTGCTTCTGCTTGAACTTCATGTTGCCGAAGTGCATGATGGCCCCTGTCAGCTTATAGACACCGGCCTTCTCCTCGCTGGTGAAGCCCAGGACATCGAAAGCACTCTGGAAGGGGAGGGGACAGGCTGAAGGGTGTCTCCACCTGGGGCAACCAGCCCTTGGACCATCTGTGGGCTGCTCCTTCCATTTGAGCGAAGTTATGGACTTCTCCAGCCATCTGAGGGCTTTCATCCATCCATGGATTCATCCATTCATCCAAGGACTCATCCATGGTCTCCTCCATCCATCCATGGACTTCTCCAACCAGCCACAGACTCACACGTCCATCCATAGGCCACCCATCCATCCATGGACTCCTCCTTCCATGATCTCCTCCATCCATCCCAGGTCTCCACCCCCCCATCCCTCCACCATGAGATGTCTCACGTCGGTGGCCAGCAGCTCCTCGGCATCATCGATGGAGGCCACGGTCACCTCTCCTTGGGAGACGTAACTGTAGTCGTAAGGGTTGGTGGTGATCAGAAGCATCTCTGGGATGAAGACAACCAAGGTTTGCATCAGTCCCAAGACCTCGGGATACCACCATGGGGTCACCATTAGTCCAAAGTGTCCCCAGGCTCACCCAGAAGCTCCGGCTTCTTGTTGGAGAGGATCTGGTAGAAGATGTGGTAGTTCCTCTCAGCCTTCAGCTGGAAGATGACGCGGGACTTCTCCAGGAGGTCTGGGGCAGGGGGAGGAGAGAGAAGGTGGGTGGTGGGACAAGGAGGTGGGGATGGAGGTGTGGATGGAGATGGAAGTGGGGATGGAATGGGGATGGGTTGGGGATGCAGATGGAGAGTCAGGTGGATGGAGACATGAGAAGATGGATGGTGGAGTGAGGAGATGGAGGGTTAGATAGATGTGGAGGTGGTTGGATGGATGAGGAGATGGACGGAGACACTAGATGGATGGAGACATGGATGAGGAGATGGGGCTGGAGATGGATATGAATGGAGACATGACAAGATGGAGGTGGAGGGCCAGATGGACAGATGAAGAGATGGAGCAGGACATCAGGAGATGGAGGAGGACACAAGGAGTTGAAGGTTACAAGGAGACGGAGGTGAAGGAGACGGAGGTGAAGGAGATGGAGGTGAAGGAGACGGAGGTGAAGGAGACGGAGGTGAAGGAGACGGAGGTGAAGGAGACGGAGGTGAAGGAGACGGAGGTGAAGGAGACGGAGGTGAAGGAGACGGAGGTGAAGGAGGTGGAGATGAAGGTGACGGAGGTGAAGGAGGTGGAGATGAAGGAGGTGGAGATGAAGGAGATGGAGGTGAAGAGGTGGAGATGAAGGAGATGGAGGTGAAGGAGGTGGAGATGAAGGAGATGGAGGTGAAGGAGATGGAGGGGGCCACGGGGCCATGGAGGAGGACACCAGGAGATGGACCCCACCACTCACAGGTCTCAATATCCGCCGACGCCAGCTTCCCGGTGGCCCCGAAGTGGATGCGGATGAACTTCCCCTGGGGAAGAAGCTTCTCATTGAGGCCCTGCCCCCAGCACCGCCCCCCCCAGTCCCCCCCCGACCACTCACGAAGCGCGAGGAGTTGTCGTTGCGAACGGTCTTGGCGTTGCCGAAGGCCTCCAGCGCAGGGTTGGCCTGGATGATTTGGTCCTCCAGGGTGCCCTATGGGGCAGGACAGCGTCCAAAGGAGTCTGACACCACCCCATGGGTGACCCCCCATGGCTTGAGGCCCCACCTTGCTGCTGTTGGTTGCCTCCTTCTTGCGGTCACCAATGGCAGCGATGCTGGCGAAGTACTGGATGACCCTCTTGGTGTTGACCGTCTTCCCCGCGCCGGATTCTCCGCTGAGGACAATGGAGGGGACGGTGAAGAACGTTCCTCCCCATCGCACCTTGAGGGGGGGGGATGGACGTGGCCTTACGTGATGAGGATGGATTGGTTCTCGCGGTCTGGTGGAGAAGAGAAGTGGGAGGTGATGGACATTGGGGTTCTTCAACCTCAACCACGGGTGTTTATGGACTCAACGTGGTCCCATCACCCACTTAGGGGTCCCCATTTGGAGAGGGGCACACGCGTGATTTGGGGTCTGCAAGGGAGGTGCTCACCCGTCAGCATGTACTGGTAGGCGTTGTCAGAGATGGAGAAGATGTGGGGGGGAGCCTCCTGGCGCTTCTTGCCCCGGTAGGCGGCCACCACCTCGGCGTTGTAGACGGGCAGCCACTTGTAGGGGTTGACGGTCACGCAGAAGAGACCCGAGTAGGTCTGGAGATGGGAGAAGGGGGTCAGGGACACCCCCCGGGAGGGGACGTCGGGGTTCTTGGTGCCCCGCGGCCCCATGGGGGTGCAGCTCACGTAGATCATCCATGCTGCGTAGCGCTCCTTGAGGTTGAAGAGGACTGCGGGCTCGTGCAGGAAGGTCAGCATGGCCATGTCCTCCATCTTGTCGAACTTGGGGGGGTTCTGGGGGTGGACGTCGGCCTCCTTCACGGTCACCGTCTGGAGGGGGGGGGGAGCATGGGAGAGGGTTATGGGGTGCCCCTTGGGATGAGGAGGTCTCCAGTGGGTTGGGGGATCTTCAATGGGTTGGGGGTCTTCACTGGGTCAAGGGGTGTCCTCACGGGTTGGGGAGTTATCAACGGGATGGGGGCTTCCCATGGGATGGGGGGGTCTCCATGGACCTGACGGGGTCCCCATGGGGTGGGGCTCTTCCACCCATTAGGGGGCACCCCATGACTTGAGCAGGGTCCATCTGCCCCATCTCCCCCCTTTGAGCCCCCCAGACCTTCAACCCCCCCCCATAGCCCCCTCCCATTGGCCGCTCCGCTTTTGCCCCCGCCTTTGACTCCCATTCAACCCCATGTAACCACGCCCCATTTGGCCCCGCCCCTCCTTGGCCTCCACCCCATTTGACTCCGCCCCCTACGACCACACGCCCCTTATGGCCCCACCCCCTTTGGCCCCTCCCCTTTCACTCCCATTCAACTCCATGTAACCACACCCCATTTTGCCCCGCCCCCATATGACCACACCCCCTATGGTCCCGCCCCCTTTCCCCCCCTCCCTTTGACTCCCATTCAACACCACATAACCACCCCCCACTTGGCCCCGCCCCTGTATGACCCCGCCCCCTCCGCCACGCCCATTATGACCACTCCCCCTCGTGTCCCCCCGCCCCCCTCATGACCACGCCCACCTCCCCGAGCTCCGTGGTCACAGTGACGTCAGCGCCGCGGCGCTCCGTGATTCGTCCGCGCACGAACTCGTGGTGGGGGTGGGGCACGAAGCATTCCGCGCGCGGTTCGAACGGACGCGACTGCGCCGCCACGCGCTGCGCCTCGGACGGGCGCAGGAACGGAGCGGCAGCGCCGAGAGCCGCGAGCACCCCGCCTCGGCCATGCTGGGGGGGAGCGTGGGGTGACCCATAGCGGAGGGGCACAGCGCCGTCCGGACCCATAGCGATGGGGCACAGCGCCGTCCGGACCCATAGCGATGGGGCACAGCGCCGTCCGGACCCATAGCGATGGGGCACAGCCCCGTCCGGACCCATAGCGGAGGGGCACAGCGCCGTCCGGACCCATAGCGGAGGGGCACAGCGCCGTCCGGACCCACAGCGAGGGGTCAGTGTGGGGCTGACCCATAGCGATGTGGCACAGAGACGCACCCGGCCCCATAGCGAATGGCAAAGCCAGCAGTGACACAGCCCCCTCACAGTGCCCTGCCCCATGGCTGCCCCATGGCTGCCCCACCGCTGCCCCATGGCACTGCACTCACCTGGGATCCACGGGTCTGAAGTGTAAGGATAGAGGAAGCTGGGGGGGGAGGGGGGAGAGTGAGGGGCTGCCCCATAGAGCCCAGAGAGCCCCATGGGCCCCACAGGCCCTATAGAGCCCCGGGGTGCCCCATGGACCCCCTGTGTCACCTCTGCACCCTATTGCACCCCCCTGCTATAGGGACGCATCGATAGCTGCACCCCCCTGTGCCCCATAGATCCCCCGACCCCATCGTGTCCCCCCCCCGTGCCCCATACCCCTGTGCACCCCACAGCCTCCCTCATTGCCCCATAGTACCCTGTGTGCCCCATAGATCCTGTGCCCATACAGGCGGCTCCATAGATACCCCATGCCCCGCACACCCCAAAAGCCGCACTTTGTGCCCCATAGATCTCTATGCCCCACAGTTCCCCCTCTGTGCCCCATAGATTCCTGCACCCCATAGCTGTCAGGTGCCACACATCCCCCCCTCTGTGTTCCATACATCCTGGTACCCCTTAGATCCCCTGAGCCCCATAGATTCCTGCGCTCCATAACCGCCCTGTGCAACCCATAACCCCCCATGCCCCATAACCCCCTGTGTGCCCCATAGATCCTGTGCCCCACAGCCCCTACAGATCCCACTTAACCCCACAGATCCCCATGCCCCATAGCTCCCTGTACACCCCCCATCCCCCCTGTGCCCCATAGGTCTTGGCATCCCACAAACCCCCTGCGCACCCCATAGAACCCCTGTGCCCCAAAGCCCCACAGATCCATGTGCCCCATAGATCCCCTGTGCCCCATAGATCCTGTGCCCCATAGAACCCTCCGTGCCCCATAGAGCCCCCTGTGCCACATAGATCCTGTGCGCCCCATAGCCCCATGTGCCCCATAAATCCCTTGTGCCCCATACCCCCCTGTGCACCCCATACCCCCCTGTGCACCCCATAGATCCCCCCCCATCCCGTGCCCCCAACCTCTCTCTGCCCCACAGCAGCAGCTCTGCCGCCTCCGCTGCCCATCGGCCTTTATATGGGGCAGAGCCGGGGGGAGGGCGAATTCCTTGGGAGGGGGGAGGAGAGGGGGGGGAAGGGCAGCCCTCACCCCTGCCCCACGGCTGAGCTATGGGGCAGAGCTATGGGGCAGAGGAAGGGCTGCCCAAACCCAGTGGAGGGGTGGGATGTGGGGGGTTGTCTATGGGGCAGGATGCATGGATTTGGTGAGATCTATGGGGCAGAACCCTCATGTCCCCTACCTGTGAGGCATCTATGGGGCAGGACATGGGGGTCCCCATGTGTGGGGCTCATCTATGGGGCAGGACACCGCTTTTTCCCTGTTTATGGGGCAGAATGTGTGCTTCTGCAGTCTGTAGAGGTGCATCTATAGGGCAGGACATTGGTGTTCTCTGTCTATGGGGCATCTGTGGGGCAGACCCTATGCCTCCATGGGGCATCTATGGGGCAGAGCACTGGGGGTTTTCCATGTCTGGCATCTACGGGGCAGAACATGCAGGTGCTGCTCTATGTGGGTCATCTATGGGGCAGAACAATGGGGTTCTGTCTGTGTGGTGCCTCTATGGGGCTGAACCCCCATGTCCCCTCCCTGTGGGGCATCTATGGGGCAGGACATGGGGGTCCCCATGTGTGGGGTACATCTATGGGGCAGAACAAGTGGGTCTGCAGTCTGTGGAGGGGCATCTATGGGGTGTCTATGGGGCAGAACCCCCATTTCCCCTCCCTGTGGTGCCTTTATGGGCAAAACCCCCATGACCGTTGCTATGGGGCATCTATGGGGCAGGACATGGGGGTCCTCTGTGTGGGGCACATCTATGGGGCAGAACTCTGCTTTCCATGTCATCTCTGGGGCATCTATGGGGTGTCTATGGGGCAGAACCCCCCTTTCCCCTCCCTGTGGGGTCTCTATGGGGCAGGACATGGGGGTCCCCATGTGTGGGGCACATCTATGAGGCAGAGCCCCCATGTGCCTTCCCTATGGTGCCTCTATGGGGCAGGACACGGAGGTCCTTGTGTGGGGCACATCTATGGGGCAGGACCCCCATTTCCATGTCATCTCTGGGGTACGATGGGGATCTATGGGGCAGAACCCCCCGTTTCCCCTCCCTGTAGTGCCTCTATGGGCAGAACCCCCATGACTGTTGCTATGGGGCATCTATGGGGCAGGACATGGGGGGTCCTGTCTGTGGGGCTCATCTATGGGGCAGAACCCTCATGTGCCCTCCCTGTGGTGCCTCTATGGGGCAGGACATGGGGGTCCCCTGTGTGGGGCCCATCTATGGGGCAGAGCCCCCATATGCCCTCCCTGTGGTGCCTCTATGGGGCAGGACACGGGGGTCCCCATGTGTGGAGCACATCTATGGGGCAGAACCCCCATGACTGTTGCTATGGGGCATCTATGGGGCAGGACATGGGGTCCCTGTGTGGAGCACATCTATGGGGCAGAGCCCCCATGACTGTTGCTATGGGGCATCTATGGGGCAGGACACGGGGGTCCCTGTGTGGGGCACATCTATGGGGCGGAGCCCCCATGACTGTTGCTATGGGGCATCTATGGGGCAGGACACGGGGGTCCCTGTGTGGGGCACATCTATGGGGCGGAGCCCCCATGACTGTTGCTATGGGGCATCTATGGGGCAGGACACGGGGGTCCCTGTGTGGGGCACATCTATGGGGCGGAGCCCCCATGACTGTTGCTATGGGGCATCTATGGGGCAGGACACGGGGGTCCCTGTGTGGGGCACATCTATGGGGCGGAGCCCCCCGTTTCCCATAGCGGGGGGGGGGCTCTCTATGGGGCGGGCGCCGTGGGTCTGGCTCCTGTCCCGGCACTTGTGGGGCGCTGACAGGCGGCCCCCTCTATCGGGCCCCGTTATCTCCCCCCCCCCCCCCGCCTGGCGCCGCTGTGGGGCCGCGCTATGGGGCAGGGCCCTGGCACCGCGCCCCACACGTGGGACCCACTTTGTTCCTGCGAGAGGTGACAAATTCCGGGGGGGGGGGGAGCGGGGGGGGGGGGGGGGGGGGGGGGGGGGGGACATTTTTGCTCCTAAAAATATGGAATTAATCCCCAAATCAGCCCTAAAAAGGGGGAATTTGGGTGGAATTTGGGCAATTTCAGCCTCTCCGGGCAGATTTTGGACCGAAAAAGGAAGAATTTGACCCAAATCTGGAAGAATTTGGCCCGAAAAGAGGAATTTTGGGGCTAAAAAGGGGAAATTGAGCCCCAAACTGGAAAAACCGAATCCTCAGAAGGAGGTTCCGGCCCCAAAAAGGAGGGTTTGGACCCGAAAAGGGAGGAATTTGACCCAAAAGTGTGCGTTTGGGGCCTAAAAAGGGGGATTCGTCCTGGAAAAGGAAATCTGGCGCTGAAAAAGAAGGAAATTTGCCATAAAAGGGCAAATTCAGAATTTTTTTTGGGGAAAAGAAGGAATTTGGACCAAAAATGGGGGTTTTGTCCCTAAAAAGGAGAGATTTGGCCGCAAAAGGAGCGTTCCCCAGGGGAAAATGAGGATTTGGGGCGCGGAATGACAAACTCAGCCCCCAGGTGGAAGGAATGGGGCTGAAAATGAGGGGTTCAGCCCCAAAAGGCGATTGTTGTCCCGAAAAAGGAATAATTTGCCCTGAAAAGGAGGAATTTGGCCTCAAAAAGGAGGTTTCGGGGCCTGGAATGTGGCGTTTGGGTCTAACCCGGGGATTTGGCCCAAAATGACAAAGTTGGACCCTAAAAATGAGGATTTCCCCCTCAAAATGAACATTTTGTGCCCCAAAAGGAAAGTTTGGGGCCTCCAAAGGAAGAGTTCAGCCTCCAAAATGAAGCTGCTTTGCCCCAAAATGGAGATTTTGGCTTAAAAATGGAGATTTTTGGCTTAAAAATGGAGATTTGGGGCTTAAAAATGGAGATTTTGGCTTAAAAATGGAGATTTTTGGCTTAAAAATGGAGATTTTGGCTTAAAAATGGAGATTTTGGCTTAAAAATGGAGATTTTTGGCTTAGAAATGGAGATTTTGCTTAAAAAATGGAGATTTTGGCTTAAAAATGGAGATTTTTGGCTTAGAAATGGAGATTTTGGCTTAAAAATGGGGATTTGTGGCTTAAAAAATGGAGATTTTGGCTTAAAAATGGAGATTTTTGGCTTAAAAATGGAGATTTTTGGCTTAAAATGGAGATTTTGGCTTAAAAATGGAGATTTTTGGCTTAAAAATGGAGATTTTGGCTTAAAAATGGAGATTTTGGCTTAAAAATGGGGATTTGTGGCTTAAAAAATGGAGATTTTGGCTTAAAAATGGAGATTTTGGCTTAAAATTGGAGATTTTTGGCTTAAAAATGGAGATTTTGGCTTAAAAATGGAGATTTTTAACTCAATGTGAAGATTTTGGTCTGAAAAATGCAGATTTTGGTCCAAAAAGATCAGATTTGGCCGCAAAAGGAAGATTTTTCTGCCTAAAATGAAGATTCTGGGGTTAAAAAGGAAGATTTTTGCATTTAAAATGAAGATTTTGGGTTAGGAATTAGGATTCTTTTTGTGGTAAAAATGAATACTTTGGGTTAGAAATGAAGATTTTTGGGTTATAAATAAAAATTTTGGGTTAAAAATAAAGATTTTGGGTAAAAAATTAATATTTTTGTGTTAAGAAAGGAGATTTGGGGTTAAAAAATGAAGATTTTTGGGTTAAAAATGAGGCGTTTTGTGTTAAAAAATGAATATTTTTGGGTTAAAAATGAGTATTTTTGGGTTACATTGAAGATTTTGGGTTAATCCCAGAGGATTTGGGGCTTCCCTGCCCCGATGGGCACCGCGGTCAATGGGGGGGCTCCATGCTGGGTCCCAGCCCCACAGTGCTGCAATGGGGCAGTGCTTGGGATGCCGGCTCTGCCCCACTGCCCCGGTACACAGATGCTGAGGCTCCTTCCCACTGCAGGGTTGAAGGTTGCAGTGCAGGATGCTGCTGTGCGCAGTGTGGGGCTGTGATGCAGTGCAGGATGCTGCTGTGCGCAGTGTGGGGCTGTGATGCAGCGCAGGATGATGCTGTGCACAGTGTGGGGCTGTGATGCAGCGCAGGACGATGCTGTGCACAGTGTGGGGCTGTGATGCAGCGCAGGACGATGCTGTGCGCAGTGTGTGGGCCGTTTTGCAGCGCAGGACGATGCTGTGCACAGTGTGGGGCTGTGATGCAGTGCAGGACGATGCTGTGCGCAGTGTGGGGCTGTGATGCAGCGCAGGACGATGCTGTGCGCAGTGTGGGGCTGTGATGCAGCGCAGGACGATGCTGTGCGCAGTGTGGGGCCGTTTTGCAGCGCAGGGTGATGCTGTGCGCAGTGTGGGGCCGTTTTGCAGCGCAGGGTGATGCTGTGCGCAGTGTGGGGCCGTTTTGCAGCGCAGGGTGATGCTGTGCGCAGTGTGGGGCTGTGATGCAGCGCAGGACGATGCTGTGCGCAGTGTGGGGCTGTGATGCAGCGCAGGACGATGCTGTGCGCAGTGTGGGGCTGTGATGCAGCGCAGGACGATGCTGTGCGCAGTGTGGGGCTGTGATGCAGCGCAGGACGATGCTGTGCGCAGTGTGGGGCTGTGATGCAGTGCAGGACGATGCTGTGCGCAGTGTGGGGCTGTGATGCAGCGCAGGACGATGCTGTGCGCAGTGTGGGGCCGTTTTGCAGCACAGGATGATGCTGTGCACAGTGTGGGGCTGTGATGCAGCGCAGGACGATGCTGTGCGCAGTGTGGGGCTGTGATGCAGCGCAGGACGATGCTGTGCGCAGTGTGGGGCTGTGATGCAGTGCAGGACGATGCTGTGCGCAGTGTGGGGCTGTGATGCAGCGCAGGACGATGCTGTGCGCAGTGTGGGGCTGTGATGCAGCGCAGGACGATGCTGTGCGCAGTGTGGGGCTGTGATGCAGCGCAGGGTGATGCTGTGCACAGTGTGGGGCTGTGATGCAGTGCAGGATGATGCTGTGCACAGTGTGGGGCTGTGATGCAGCGCAGGATGATGCTGTGCGCGGTGCTCTGTTCCTCCCCCGGCCTCGCCTCCGCCTCTGCTTTGAATACTTTCCCCTGAAGCCAAAAGGAGCCATTCTCACCCCAAACAGGAAACGCGGGGCCCGGGGCAGGGGCGGAGGGCGCTGCGGGGCTGCGCAGATCCGCCCCGGCAGGAGCCGAGGCATGGGCTGGGCCGCGCGGCTCTGCCTGCTGGTGGCTGTGGGCTGCCCTTGGGGTGCGTATGGATGGGATACACATGGATGGGGTCTGGGTGAATGCATGGGGTTTCATGGATGGGGGATGTATGTGTGTATGGGGCTGTAGGTATGGGGTACGTATCCATGGGGTATGGATGGATGGGGTATGGATGGATGGGGTTGGATGGATGGGGTATGGACGGATGGGATTGGATGGATGGGGTTGGATGGATGGGGTCTGGGTGAATGCATGGGGTTTCATGGATGGGGGATGTATGTGTGTATGGGGCTGTAGGTATGGGGTACGTATCCATGGGGTATGGATGGATGGGGTATGGATGGATGGGGTTGGATGGATGGGGTATGGACGGATGGGATTGGATGGATGGGGTTGGATGGATGGGGTCTGGGTGAATGCATGGGGTTTCATGGATGGGGGATGTATGTGTGTATGGGGTTGTAGGTATGGGGTATGTATCCATGGGGTATGGATGGATGGGGTTGGATGGATGGGGTTGGATGGATGGGATATGGATGGATGGGGTATGGATGGATGGGATTGGATGGATGGGGTTGGATGGATGGGGTTGGACGGATGGGATTGGATGGATGGGGTTGGATGGATGGGGTATGGATGAATGTATGGGGTTTCATGTATGGGGTATGTCTCTATGGGGTATGACGTATGGGCTATGTATGTATGGGGTATGATGTATGGGGTTGTATGTATGGGGTATGATGTATGGGGTTGTATGTATGGGGTTTGCATGTATTGGGTTGCATGTATGGAGTTTTATGTATGGGGTTTGTATGTATGGGGTTTGATGTATGGGGTATGGATGCCTGGGGTTTTATGTACGGGGTTTTATGTTTGTCTCTCCCTGAAATATTCCCTCGGGATTGCTTGGGGATTTTCCCCATGAAGGTTTGGAAATCCCGTCGATCCAGTAGAAATATTCCTCTAGGAAGTAAGTGGCCCGCAGTGCCGAGCTGGATGCGTGGTGCAGCCCTAATACAGGCTGTTAGGGATGCATCCGTTAGAGAGGCTATCCGGGATGCATCCCTTCTGGTGCAAGTCAGGCTGAAGGAGGAGAGAATGGTGATGAATAGAGGATGGTGATGGGCACGGTCCTGGTGAAGCACTACTCACTGTCACTGCTGTGCGCTTTAGGGGGGTGCTGGTCGCACTGCAGTGCCAGCTGTGAATGGGTGTGTGGCAGGTGAAGGTGAACTGGGGGCTTGCTTCACCCTGTGCTATGGAGGGTCCCAGATCAAGAGGTGCCGGTGGGCTGGGGGAAGGTCCCCAAGCAAGAAACGGTGTGGAAAGGGAGTGGAAAGGGACTTGCGATGGCGGAATTCGGCTGTTTCTGGGTGCTTGGAGAGCCCTGGATGACTGTGGATGGTGTCCTGGGGGTGATGGTGTCCTGGGTGATGGTGTCCTGGGTGATGGTGTCCTGGGGGTGATGGTGTCCTGGGGGTGATGGTGTCCTGGGTGATGGTGTCCTGGGGGTGATGGTGTCCTGGGGGTGATGGTGTCCTGGGTGATGGTGTCCTGGGTGATGGTGTCCTGGGTGATGGTGTCCTGGGGGTGATGGTGTCCTGGGGGATGGTGTCCTGGGGGATGGTGTCCTGGGTGATGGTGTCCCCGGGTGATGGTGTCCCGGGGTGATGTTGTCCTGGGGGGGATGGTGTCCTGGGGGTGATGGTGTCCTGGGTGATGGTGTCCTGGGGGTGATGGTGTCCTGGGGGTGATGGTATCCTGGGTGATGGTGTCCTGGGGGTGATGGTGTCCTGGGTGATGGTGTCCTGGGTGATGGTGTCCTGGGGGTGATGGTGTCCTGGGTGATGGTGTCCTGGGGGTGATGGTGTCCTGGGTGATGGTGTCCTGAGTGATGGTGTCCCAGGGTGATGGTGTCCTGGTGGTGATGGTGTCCTGGGTGATGATGTCCTGGTGGTGATGGTGTCCTGGGGGTGATGGTGTCCTGGGGGTGATGGTGTCCTGGGGGTGATGGTGTCCTGGGGGTGATGATGTCCTGGTGGTGATGGTGTCCTGGGGGTGATGGTGTCCTGGTGGTGATGGTGTCCTGGGTGATGGTGTCCCAGGGTGATGGTGATGGTGTCCCAGGGTGATGGTGTCCTGGGGATGATGGTGTCCTGATCCGCTGATCTTGAGGTCCTCTCCAGCCCACCCCGTTCCAGGGTTCTATGAGGCCTCTGCCCCTGCAGCTGTGTAATTCCTGCCTGCAGGACAAGGGTTTATCCAGGACAGAGGCCGTGGCAGAGCCGGGGCTCTCCTGGGCTCTGCTGCCTCATGGTTACTGCAATACCTGCCTTGAAAAGCCCCGTGGTGTTTTCAGCCTCCCCAGCACACCAAAAGCCCCATGAGCACCAAGTGCCTCCAGCGTCTCTCTATGGGCCCGGCTGGGTCCATCCCTCTTCACCTCCCTCCTCCTCCAGCCTGGACCCAGCCGAGCCACCTTCCCTGCGCGCGGGGTTTCTCTGATGTGATGTAAAAAGGGCTTTTCCATTGGCAGTGCTGGAGGAACCTGAGTGCTGGGGAACCCCAGCGCCCTCCTGCCCGCGGGGCTGTGAATGCCTCAGCAGCAACCTCAGCTGCACCACGGGGTTTGTGTCCTGGGACGGCCGCGTCTGACGCTGCTTTGGATGGAGCCCGCAGGGGCAGCTCAGGCGCTGTGTTCTCTGCCGTGGGAGGGGACCCCGCTCGCTTGGGATGGCGTCCTCGGGGCTTCCCGGGGTGATTTCTCTCTTGGGCGCTCTGGGGTGAAGCCTCACCCCGATGGAAAGAAGTTGGTAGGAAATATGGGGGTGATGGGGCTGAGCTGGCGCTTCCCCCCGTGCTCTTTCCTCCCCAACCTTGGTTGCCCAAGGGGGTGGGTAATGGGAATCGCTGCCCTGCCAGGGAGGACAGCAAAGGTTCCATGACCACCCAACACCGAGGGTTTTCCATGGAATCCAGGAGGTTGAGATGCTCCGGGATGGGTGGGAGACGTTTGCACCCCTCTTCTGCAGAGTGCTTTTCCATGGCCACCCAGGGACACTCCTGGGAGCACCTCAGGCAGGAATGGGCAGGAAGAGCAGGGGAAGACAACGCTTCTCCTCTGAGCCCTCTTAGAGTTGAGGATGTGGGGCTGAGGGCTGAGGGTCCTGGGGATGGTTCTGTGGGGTGCGCATGGGGCTTACGCTGAGCCTGGGTGTGAAGCACGGCTCATTGCCATCCATTGGCTGCTGCTGGAGCGGGATGGGGTGGATATTCCGGAGCTGGAAGTGAGGATGAGTATGTGTTCAACTGCTGATGGAGCTCGTACAACCCGAGCTGTCCGCAGCCTGTGGATGTCCTGGGTGGGTCTGATGCCACCCCCACCTCCTTGGGCATCATCAGTAGTGCAGCAGCAGCACCTGGGGGGCATCATCCCCTGCGCTGGGCACTGGCGAGGCCGCCCCTCGAATCCTGTGTGCAGCGCTGGGCCCCTCACTGCAAGAGGGACATTGGGGCATTGGAGAGGGCCAGAGGAGGGCAATGGGGCTGGAGCAGGGTCTGGAGCACAGTGTGATGGGGAACGGTTGAGGGGCCGGGGGGGTTCTGATGGAGAAGGCTCAGGGGGGACCTGATCGCTGCCTGCAACTGCCTGAGAGGAGGATGGAGGCAGGAGGGGGCTGTGCTCTGCTCCCAAGGGATGGGATGAGAGGGAACGGCCTCAAGCTGCACCAGGGCAGGTTGGGATGGAGCTGAGGAGCAGTTCCTTGCCCAGAGGATGCTCAGCATTGGAACAGTGCTGCAGTCACCATCCCTGCGAGTGTTCACACACCGTGGAGATGAGGCCTCAGCGCCATGGGGCAGTGCTGGGAGTGCCTGGACTGGATGAGCTTTAAGCCCTTTCCCAACCTGATGATTCCCTACTTCTACGGTCAGGCAGAGCTGGGACGGGGGAGCGGTGGCTCTGAGCCCCTGCCTGCCCCATCCCTTCTCTTCCCTCTCCTCCCAGGCACCATCCATGGGGTGAGGGAAACGGTGTTGGGCACCCTGGGGAAGGCGACGACGCTGCGGATCCCCCCGGAGCTCCAGAACCTCACCCTGCGCTTCGGAGCTGCCGTCTGGAAGCGGGACACCGAGGACCCGCAGAGCAAACTCATCCTACTCCAGTACTCGGATGGGAACTACACCAACTACGTGCAGGACCGAACCCGCTTCCATGAGCTGGACTTCTCCCTGGAGATCCTGAACACCAGCCGGCAGGACGGGCAGCTCTACGAGTACAGAGTGAGCAAGGGGCCGGAGGAGAAGGTCTGGCAGATACAGCTGGAGGTCTACGGTGAGCCGTGGTGCTGGATGCTCCCAGCCCCTTGCAGTGCTGGGAACAGGGGGGCAAGGCGGGTGATGTCGGGGTGCTGCAGTGAATCCAAGATCCCGATCTGGGTACTGCCAGGAGCATCGGGGGTCATGCGGAGCATCCCCCTCCCTAATGCTGTTTGCAGCTTTGGTTGGCTCCTATGGAATCCGAAGCCATTCGGATTTCCCGGGCCCAACAGCTGCCTCTCCCCTCCCTCTCTCCAGAGCCAGTGTCTGATCCCAGCATCCAGCTCCTCAGCTGGGTGCTGGCCAACGGCACCTGCAGCATCACCCTCAACTGCACTGCCGAGCGAGGGGACAGCATCTCCTACAGCTGGGGCGGTGGGGGCACCGGCGCCTGGGGGCTCTGCTCCCACAACGGCAGCCTCCTGCGCCTCACCTTCCCCCTGCAGAACTCCAGCATCTCCTGCTCCTGCACCACCAGCAACCCCGTGAGCACCCGCGTCGTCGCCTTCAATTCCTCCCCGTGCAGCTCGAAGCGAGCGGGTGAGTCCCAGCCCCGCGCTCCTCCGCTGCCTCGAGCTGCTTTAGGCAGCCCCCAACGGAGCCTTTCGGGGGCTGCTTCATCGGCGGAAGGATGCGGAGGTTCAGACCCCACCGCCCTCCCCACCGCTGCGCTCCGCTCCACTGCTCCAGGCTCACGTGGAAGCGGGAGGCTGCTGCGTGCTCTGGGGAGCAGAGCCCCCTCCGTGGCACCTTCCCCTTCGCAGGCCCGTGGGGCAAAGCCACGCTCCCTCTATGGGGGTTTTCTGCCTCTCCCTTCTGACGGGGGGGACGCGGTGGCTGCCCCGTTCCCTGGGGGCCCGAAGGTGACCTCGTGGGAGAGCCCCGTGGGAGGAGCAGGAGGGGCTCTCGCTTAGACAAGGGAGGTGCTGAAAGGAGACGTTCCAGGGGCATTTGGGGCTTCTTCCTCACCCCTCCGTGGCCCCAAAACCCCTCCACGGTGTGAAGTGGCCGCTGGGGGTCCAGGAGCGGGGCTGGAGCTGTAGAGCAATGTCCCAGGGCCTTTACACCCTGCAGTGCCAGGGGGCTGCCTGCCCACAGGCAGAGACATCCTTCGGGCTTTCTCTGGCCCTGAGGGCACCTTCTGCAGGTTCTTTGCTGCTCGCTGCAGTCTGGAGGTGATTAAAGGGTTCTCTGCTCACGAGAACCATTTCCTGCCCCTCGTTTCCTGTTCTACCGCATTGAACAGTCCAAAATTAGGCAAAAAAAAAAAGCTTTTAGCAGCACTTTCTGCTTGGCTCTGGGTGACCCTGGGGCCGGTGGCTGATCCCATCCTCTCTCCCCCCCATTCCAGACAGTGCCGGGCTGGGGCCGCAGGGTCTCCTGCTCATGGTGGTGGTGCCCATAGCTGCAGTGATGCTCATTGGGGTCCTCGTGGCTGTCCACGTGGTCAAGCCCGGTGGTGAGTGCCATGAAGTAGAGGTGCTGGCGGTGGCTGACGGTCCATGGTTGGGATGAGCCTTGCGGAGGGACAGAATCTGCCCCCAGAAGAAGGGACCAAGGAGCTGATTCCTATGGGTCTGCAGTGACATGGATTAGTGCCGGGCTTGGGAACAGTGGGACTCGGATCTTAAACGTCTTTTCCAACCCGGTTGATTCTATGATTCTAAGGGCACCCCGGTCCTCGGGAAGGGGCAAAGAGAAGGTTCCTTCGGGGGAGCCCTTAGAGCAGTGCCTAAAGGGGCTCCAGGAAACCTGGAGGGGGGCTTTGGCCAAGGGATGGAGGGACAGGACAAGGGAATGGCTTTAACTGCCAGAGGGGAGATGGAGACGGCATCTTGGGCAGAAGCTCTTCCCAAGACGTTCTTGGGGCGCAGGAGCAGGGATGTGACACCAGGGCCCCCCCCGAGTCCCTGCTCCCCCCCTGCTCAGTGCCTTCCTTATCCCCCTGCAGCCGGGCAGGAGGGCTCAGCCCTCGCTGAGGACAGCGCAGTGCACACCATCTACTCCCAAGTGCAGCGGGTGCAGGTGAGCCACCACCACTGCTCCTTAGCGATGGGATCCCGGCGCTGCAGCCTGTGGACAGCATGGACATGACCCGGGTGGGATTCCTTGGGTGGGGGTCTCGGAGAGGGGCAGCAGCACCCAAAGCCCCAGCTCGCTGTTGGGGGCCTCCTTGTTGGTCTGCAGCACCCTATGACCGGGTGTTAACGCAGCCCTGTGACGGGTGAAGGAGAGGACGGGGGAGGCTTCTGCCATTCCAGGAGTCAGCCTGGTCCCCGTTAACCCAGGAATTGCTGGGAATAAGGTTGGGTGCTGCAGCCCTCAGCATCTCAGGGGGGCTCTGGGGACAGACCATGGGTTTTTGACCCACTGCTCCCCAGGTCCTACCCAGCACAAAGTGGGGAGGAAGTGGTGGGTCCATGGAGGGGAGAGGGAGGGAAGGGTCCCCATGGTGAGCACTGCGCTGCCGCTCATCCTTCCCTCTCTGTGCAGAAGCAGAAAGGAGCCTCCATCGCTGAGCACCCCCCCTGCACCACCATCTACACCGCAGCCACCAGCCAGCCCTTGGACACGGCACCGGCCCCCAGCACAGCCCCCTGTGCCCCACGGGACCCCCCAGCACAGCCCCCCATCCTGCAGGGCCACCCCGTACAGGTAAGGGTGGTTCTGCCCCCATGGGCATCACCATGGGGCGACCCACATCTCCCCCCAGCTCAGGTCCCTCTTTTGCTTCCCTGCTTCTTGCTGCAGAGCCCCAACAAGGAGCCCACCACGGTTTATGCCAGCGTGATGATGCCCAGGGCCTGAGCCTCTGCGGGCAGCGCGCGGCAGCCCCCGCTCCATGGACACCAACATCACATTCCTGGCTTGATGAAACCCTCCTCACCCCTGGGGAACTGGGGCAAAACCCTCTGGCGTGCAGCCGAGCTGGGGCTGCGATGTGGAGGAGAGGGATGGCAGAGCAAAGAGCAGGGCTGAACGGAGCAAGGCAACCTCGGGTTATGGGTGAGGGTGGCCATAATCTGCCCAAGGAAGACACTGAAGCACTGGGAGAGGGCAGAAGGACTCCGGATGCAGCCGGGCACGAGTGACACAGAGACAATCGGCTCCTCGGGGGGGAAGGGTCCGGACCCTCATCTCTGTAATGCACCACTGGGAAGCGTGGCTGGAGCGGATCTGCGTCCCAACCTCATCCCTCTGCCCCATGGGCTTCCACCCAACCTCTGTGCGGCTGCACTAGAGGGAGCCCCAGGCTCGTGGTACCGGCGATGGGAGCTCAACAGCAGCGGGCGGCAACCACAGCGATTTTCCTATGTCCAGAAATGATTTTTCCATGACCAAAGCGATTTTTCTATGTCCAGAAATGATTTTTCTATGACCAAAGCGATTTTCCTATGTCCAGAAATGATTTTTCTATGACCAAAGCGATTTTCCTATGTCCAGAAATGATTTTTCTATGACCAAAGCGATTTTTCTATGACCAAAGCGATTTTCCTATGTCCAGAAATGATTTTTCTATGACCAAAGCGATTTTCCTATGTCCAGAAATGATTTTTCTATGACCAAAGCGATTTTCCTATGTCCAGAAATGATTTTTGTATGACCAAAGCGATTTTCCTATGTCCAGAAATGATTTTTCTATGACCAAAGCGATTTTCCTATGTCCAGAAATGATTTTTCTATGACCAAAGCGATTTTCCTATGTCCAGAAATGATTTTTCTATGACCAAAGCGATTTTCCTATGTCCAGAAATGATTTTTCTATGACCAAAGCGATTTTCCTATGTCCAGAAATGATTTTTCTATGACCAAAGCGATTTTCCTATGTCCAGAAATGATTTTTCTATGACCAAAGCGATTTTCCTATGTCCAGAAATGATTTTTCTATGACCAAAGTGATTTTCCTATGTCCAGAAATGATTTTTCTATGACCAAAGTGATTTTTCATTCAACTTCTCCGGAAGCAGTTCTGAAACTCCCCTGTTTCTGCCCCCGAAGGTTTTGCAATGCCCTGCAGCTGAGCTCAGCCTGACTCCTGCGCTGGCGGCACTCGTGTCTCTGCTTGGGCAACGGCTTTGCCACACTCCTCCATCCCCATCCTTTGCCACTGCTGACTGTAGGAACAGGCAAAGGGTTTTCCTTGGGCTGTTTCCAAAGTCTGTTGAAAGCTGGATTTGAAGCAGCCCCTGCCCATGGCCCGGCCACCCCCTGCCCACCGCAGACCCCACATTCCCTGCAGAAGTCCCCTGGGATGCTGGAGGGCGCCTGGATGAAGGACAAGGGCCGCTATTCCATAATCCCAAGGGAACGCAGCTCATCCAGCAGGGCTGACTAAGGGAGAGGGAAATAAATGCATGGTAAAGCCTTTAGGAAAGGTTTGCTGCGCGAGTGTGTCATGGGCTGAGCTGCTTCCTTGGAAAAGTCTCCGAAGCAGCGACTTCACCAGGATCACGGGCAGGAGCACGGAAGGACAAGGTCTGTGGCTCTAAAATGGGGTAAAAGCCTCAGATTCTGTGCCTGGTGCTTGGCGCGGCGTTCAGCCTGGTGCTGCTCCTTGCAGAGGGATGGAGCACCCTGCAATGGGCCACCCGAACACGGCTTCACGCGGACGTCGGATGCTAGGGATGGGGAAGGGTTTCCAGTGACAGTGCTGATGGTGCCAATGAGAGGGGCATTGAGCCACGACGCCGCAGAGATGCCGGCTCCCAGGGGATGGTTGGAGGACCCAAAGGGGGTTCCAGGGGGGTCCATACCGTGGGTGTCTCTTTGTGCCTCTCACCTTAGCCCCCAAGAGGAGCCCATCCCCAGTGTCACAGCGTCCCTTACGGAGCTTGCGCTGGTGACACTGGTCCATGGCACCAGCATGCTTGTGGGTGCTTACCCCCCATGGGTTCCATGCTCCACCTCTCTGAGCTGGTTCCTGTAGGGGAGCTGGGCTGCTTGGCACACAGAGCTATGGTGCTTCTCTTTGTCCCAGATTCCATGCTCCTCTTTGCTTGGAAATGGAGCTTTTCAGCAGAAGTTTTCATTGGGATTCCTTCCGGTGCCTAAAGGGGCTCCAAGAAACCTGGAGAGGAGCTTTGGATAAAGGATGGAGGGACAGGACAAGGGGAATGGCTTTAAGCTGCCAGAGGGGAGATGGAGATGAGCTCTTGGGCAGAAGCTCTTCCCTGTGAGGGTGATGGAACGCTGGAATGGATTGAGTGGAGGCACTGTGGCTGCCCCATCCCTGGCAGTGTTCAAGGCCCGGTTGGACGGAGCTTGGAGCGCCGTACTCCAGTGGAAGGTGTCCCTGCCCGTGGTGCTGGATGAGCCTTAAGGTCCCTTCCAACCCAAACCATTTTGGGTTCTCTCTTTATCCCCTGTCTATTCTGTGTTTATACCCATTGCCCAACGTCTCCATCCGAGGCCACTGATGGTCCCAACCATTGGATGAAGCACAGTTATCTCCACCCACTCAGCTGTGGGAGGGGAGACCGTGTGCGCACAGATGCTCACATCTCCCTCTTGCTGCCACGGGCTGTGGTACATGCTGGGCGCAGGGAGCTCCCCTCCATGGGCCCTGGGTTGATGGATGGGCTTTGGTGCCTGATGGTTGCCTTCATTCTTCAGCAAGCGAGTAAGTGCCGGATGCTCCTTTTCCCTCAGCAATGGAAGGCCCATGGGGAGGTTTAGGCTGGTTTAAGGACTCCTGGCAGATGCAAGGGGTGTGTGGGAGCGGTGGTGCAGGGTCCACGGGGATGTCCTGAGGATGCTGGGCAAACCAGGGTGAAAGACGCCCAGCACCACCCAGTGCTGGCCCCTCACTCTCCTGTCATCCCCCTGTGCCCAGGAGTGACTGCACCGGGTCTGGGCTCCAGTCCGTCCCCATCCAGCTGCTGCCAGATGTGCGCCGGCTGCTGGGTTTGATGCGCTCCGCTCCCGGGCTCTTCTGTGCTGTCTCTGCGTCTTCCGTGGGTTTTGCGGTGGGGAATTCGGGGCTGTTTGGAAGCGGGGACGCGTTCTGCTCCCTTCGGACAGTGGGAAGCGGGCAGAGAGGTTGGCTCGGCCCCGGCTCCCTCCCCGCAGCCTTGGGTGAACCCTGCAATGTCCTTATCTACTGCTTCGGCAGAGCTTCCTTCAGCTCTATCTGCCTGAGCAGCTTTTCCTTCCATGCGGTCAGAGACGCCTGTTCTGGGAACCAGAAATGCAGAACCCGGGGGTGAACTGGGAACGCTGGGCTCTGGCCGCCTGCCTGAGCCAGGATCAGTTCCCTTTCCAAGCGCCGGGAAGACAACCCCCATCCCCAGCCCACACGAGCGAGCGTTGACTTTAAATTGGGAACGAAGCGTCTTCCTTCTTGGAGAAGAGGGATCCAGCTCCACATTGGTGGGGAAGCTTTTTGCCTGCTTATTGCTTCCCTTGGCCCTTCCAGGCCGGCACCGAAAGGGACCTTCCCGACCTTTCTGAGCTGTTGCAAGCTTCTTCTTGCACTTCCATTTTGCACCTCAAGGCTCTGCCCCTTAGAACCCCTCCGTACATGGGAAGCTGCTTCGTGAGCACTTTGGGGGATGTGAAAGCTCCATTCCCGCTGTGGGGCCCTCAGAGTCGAATGGATCCCCTAATACCTGCAGTCACCCAGGTTCCTCGGGGCTCCCCATCTCCAGCATCAATGATCCAGGGTGCATCCTTATCCCAAGGGATGCTCCAGAGGCTGCGCGTCTTTGCAGCCTGTAAAACCTCTCATCTGCCGGGCTGCACGAGGAGAAGAGTGCCCGGGGGGTCATGGGGGGGTTCTCCCCCTCTGCTGCGCTCTGAGAGCCCCCCCCCTGTATCCTGCATCCTGCTCTGGGGCAGCAGCACCAGGGGGACATGGAGCTGGTGGAGGCCATGGGGATGCTGCGAGGGCCGGAGCAGCTCTGCCATGGAGCCAGGCTGGGGAAGAGAAGGCTCCTGAAGGGGAGACCTCAGAGCAGCTCCAGTGCCTGAAGGGGCTCCGGGAAACCTGGAGAGGGGCTTTGGAAAGAGGCGGAGGAGCAGGACAAGGGAATGGCTTTAACTGCCAGAGGGGAGATGGGATGGGATCTTGGGCAGAAGCTGTTCCCTGTGAGGGTGCTGAGGCGCTGTCAGGGGGTGCCCGGAGGAGCTGTGGCTGCCCCATCCCTGGCAGTGCTCAAGGCCGGGTTGGACACAGGGGTTGGAGCACTCTGCTCCAGTGGAAGGGGTCCCTGCCCGTGGAGCCGGAGGAGCTTTGGGTTCCCTTCAACCCACACCAGTGCGATCCCGCGACGTTACCCGCAGTGGATCAGAGGTGCTGTGCACAATGGCCCCTGGGGCTCATCCTGTCCACGGTGTCCCAGCACGAGGGCTTCTTCCCACCTAAGCCCCCTTCCCCGCACCCGGCCCCTGGGCTCAGCGCTCAGCCCCGCTTCTCTCCCCAGCGCGCAGCACCAACGGCACAGAGATGATCGGCGCCGTGGGCAGCTCCATCACCTTCCGCCTCCGGAGCACGGAGGGAGAAGCTGCGGCCTGGAGCTTTCGCAACGATGTCATCGTGGTGGTGCTCTTCGGTGACCCTCCTGAAGCCACGTTCTTTGATGACAGCTTCAAGCCCCGCTTGGCCTTCCCCGGGAAGGGCAGCGCGCTCACCATCTCCCAGCTGAGACTGGAGGACGCTGGGACCTACACGGCGAAGAGCGCCGGGGTGAAAACCACCTTCACTTTACGCGTTTACGGTAAGAACCTTTTACCGTTGGCCCTTTGCTCTGTGCCTGGGGCTAAACAGGGTTCTGACAGCCCCCTGCGTCCCCCAGGGGAGCTGCAAGTGCCCACGGTCACCTGCGCCGCGCAGAACTGCTCCGCCGGCGTCTGCCGCTATGCCCTGCGCTGCGCCGCGTCCGGAGCCGGCGCTGGCAACGTCTCCTATACGTGGAGCATGGGGAGCACGCGGAGACGCGGGGCCACGGTGCTGGTGGAGGAGTCAGCCCTGGATGAGCCCCTCCTCACCTGCACGGCTCAAAACCCCGTCAGCAGCCGCAACGTCACCGTCACCTCGCCCGCTGCCCTCTGCGCAGGTAACAGCCGCCGAGAGGCGCTGGGGAAGGGCCCTATCCTGCGCCCGGTGGCTGCGGCTTCCCCCCGAGCGGTGCTCGGGGACAAAGAGAGGAGCGCGCACCCCAGCAGAGGCATTTACCTCATTGACCGCAGAAGGCAAAGGGGCATCAGTGGGGAAAGCCGTGGCCATGGAGGGGCTGGGGCCGGAGCCGCTCTGCCACTGCTCTGTCGTTGCTCGGTGCAGCACCACTCATCTTCACGCCGCGCATCACCTCTTTCCCGTGTCAGAGCATGGAATAAGGGTCCCTGTGAAGCAAGGAAGGGCTCAGCAGGGTATCGAAGCACGGCCATGCCCATTCCCCCAGCTCGGATGCTGGGAAGAGCCAGGCACACTCTGGGATGTTGTTACTGGTCCTTGTTCTCTTTCCAGGCACCCATTCCAGCAGGGAGGCTGCGATTGTGGCCGCAGCGGTGGCCGTATCTGGAGTGCTTTTAGCATCAGTTATCCTCGTGATCTGCTGTAAACCCAAAGGTGAGCAAACCCTGCGGGTGCCCGCGGACCTGGCAAGCAGGAGATGGGACCTGAGAGGGGACATCGTGGCCCAGGCACCCAGCGGGTTGCAGATGCCGGAGCTGAGGATGCTCAGTGGGGTTTGCTCTTGCTGCTGCTGCTGACGGGAGCCGCTGTGTTGTTCTCCCCCAGGCTGGAGGATCTTCCGTCTGCCTGCAGACGAGGCTGTGAACACAGGTAGGGCACTGGGGCTGCCCCAGGCGCTTCCCTCCCTCCCTCCATCCCCCTTTGTCCTGGTGGGAACAACCCGGTTGCATTGAATCAGGAGGGAAATCATCCACTGCTGTGGCTTGGTACCAGAGTGGACCCCAACGCCTCCCCGCACCCTCACCCCGCATGCATGGCAGTGAGCTCCAAGAGGTGACCCAGAGGACGTTCCCGGGGCTGGAGCTCTGCTCTTTCCCAGTTTCCTGCTGGAAAGCTTCCTGCCAGCCCACCAAGACGGAGCTGGGAGCACAGCTGGATCGCCAAAGGAGCAGGATGCTCAGGGCTGGGTTGGGATGCAGGCTCGTGCCCATCGCTGCTGCAACGGGGCCGATGCCCAGCACGGATCCCACTGACTCTTCTTCCTTCAAGTGTCCGTGGTTTTGTTGTTTCCATCAGCTCAAATAAAGCCGACACCAATGGGGGGATTCCTGCCTTGTCTCCTGCATGTGCCTGTGCCCCCGCTGGGTGTAGGGGTGCACTCAGCACCAGGACCATGGGCTCCTCCCGCCCAGTCCTTGAGATCCAGCTCTTCCATTGGGAACTATGGGCAAAACGTCTCCCTGAAGCTCTCTCTGCCCTGCCTGAAGCCTGCATTGAGAGACATGGGAATTTCGACCCCGGAATGGGATTATGAAGGATTTCAATCCTCTCCCCTCCTCTGATGAGCCGAAGAACAAGCTGATGCTGCCATGGTGGCAATGTATGAAGGAGAAACAGATGCATCTCACCCTCTGAAAGCAGCTGGGGATCTTGTATTGGATTTGGTTTGCGCTGGCACACACTTCCACTGCTATCCTTTGGGCTGGAAGCAAGCGCCCTGCTCCCACCTCCCATGGGGCAGAAAGCAAAGTGATGCTTCACCTCCACCCAGACCCCCATCAAACCCCTCCAGCACCTCTCAGCCTGCTTTAAGCCGGGATTCCCACCCTCCCCATCCCAACAGCGACTCAGGGGATCCACCACAGCCCGTTCCCTCGCTGACCCCCTCTTTTCTCCCCGCAGAGGCCAGGGCAGAGTACATCACAGTCTATGCCCAGGTTGGCCCCTTCCAGCAGGTGAGTTTGCGCAGGTTCATCCCCATCCTCTGGGTACGTGGCCGGACCAGGATGCAGAGCCGGGGGGTCCCTGCATGGGACGGGGATGAGCCGGGGACCAGGATGGGGTGGGGAGGAGGGACAGCAGCTGAGCAGCCTCAGCCTCTGGGCTCCTCCTGGGAACTTGAATGGGGACGTGCGAGCGCTGGGGCTGCCCCAAGAGCAGTCAGCGTGGCCACAGCCGCCTGCGCTTCCCAGCGCATCACCAGGGCCTTTGTCCCCAGCCCCACCGAACGCGGCTTCTTTGGCTCACTCAGGCTCTGAGGTGCCTTCGCCGCCTCCGAGCCCTGGAAACCCCTTCTCAAGCCTTTTCCCCAGGTCCACCTGCAGGATGGCTCCAAGGCGACGCTCTCCCCCAGGGCTGAGACCTCCAAACCCCCCCGTTCCACAGTGCCGGGTACAGCCCAGGTGAGATGTGGCTCATGGGCATCGCCCCTAAAGGGGCTCCAGCACCAAGCAAGGAGAGGGGCAAGACCCCAGGGAGAGAGACGTAACCCCTGGAGGCACAGGCAGGAGCGGATGGGTCCTCACTGGGCTTCCTTGAGCTCCGTCAAACCAAGCCTGTGGGTCCCCTCTCTCTTGCCGATGGAAGGATCTTCTCTCGTGAGCCCAAGCAAAGCTTTTGTCCCTTTGTGATTGCAGACGGATGATGAGAAGATGGGCAAAGGCCTGCCAGGCTGCTGGGAGCAGGAGCAGAAAGCCCTCTACTCATTGATCAACTGATGAGAGCCCACGGCACGGCTCCGGTGTGCTCCGAGGGCAGTGCTCCTCCTATAGCTGCCCTCTCTGGAGGGAAGAAGGAATTGTGGAATCATGGAATCATGGCATCAACTGGGCTGGAAAAGACCCTTAAGATCATCAAACCCAACCGTTCCCAGCACTGCCAAGGCCACCACTAACCCATGGCAGTGAGGGGTGTGAACACTGCAGGGATGGTGACTGCAGCACTGCCCTGAGCAGTTCCAGTGCCTGAGCACCCTCTGGGGCAGGAATTGTTCCTCAGCTCCATCTGAACCTGCCCTGGTGCAGCTTGAGGCCGTTTCCTCTCGTCCCATCCCTTGTTCCTTGGGAGCAGAGCGCAGCCCCCTCCCGGCTCCATCCTCCTCTCAGGCAGTTGTAGGATAAGGTCCCACCGGCGCCAGAGCTGTGGCCGCAGGTCCAGCGCTCCCAGTGCAAGGACGTGAGCTGATGCTCCTGGTGGACCACAAAGATGCTCTGAGGGGGAATGGCTTTAACTGCCGGAGGGGAGATGGAGATGAGCTCTTGGGCAGAAGCTGTTCCCTGTGCGGGTGCCGAGGCGCTGGCAGGGGGTGCCTGGAGGAGCAGTGGCTGCCCCATCCCTGGCAGTGTTCAAGGCCAGGTTGGAGCACTCTGCTCCAGTGGAAGGGGTCCCTGCCCATGGCTTTAGATGGGCTTTAAGGTCCCTTCCAACCCAAACCACTGCAAGCTTCTGTGATTCTATGATTCCCGGGATTCGCCCTGCAGCACCTCGGAGTTCGGAGCCTCCCAATGGAGGCCGGGAAGATTCGAGGTGCCTCCTCACACCTCTATTCCTATTTGCTCTATACTTTTCAACGTGGCAAATACTTCGGCCGCTTCATTGGCTTGATCACCGACAGGAAGCAAGGAGAGCGCTTGGTGGTAGAAAGCTGAAGGTGGAAACTCACCTGCGTTCACCCAGGAGCACACCCGGGTGCTGCCCTTTCAGTTCTGGGCTGCTTCTGCAGTGCTCCTGATCCTGCTGGGGACATTACAGACCTCACAGCCCCCAGCACCGTGCTCAGCATCACCACGCCAGCAGCGAGCGGTTCGTGGTCCCCTGAGATGTTGTCATGGTCCATACGTAGGAGATGAGGCAGCCTGGGGGGCAAACAGCACAAGCAACGTGGCTGACGCTGTTCCACTCCCCTCCTTTGATGTGTCTGTAGATGAGGTTTAATTCCTGGGTGGAACATCTGTATGGAAGCTTCGGGAGGAGAGCAGCTTCCCAAGAGACGCAGGGATGCCATGCAGCGCACTACTGGCTGCATCCCACCGGGATGCGTGTCCTGCAGCAGCGTCTGCGCGGCTTCGCCCACCGCTGGGGTTTACCAAAGCAGGGGATGCCCAGCGAGCAGCACAGGGGGCACAGGACTTTTGCCCATTTCTAACCCATTTTAAGCCATTTTGGCTGGTTTTTAAACACAGTTTTCCCCTTTTCTAACCTATTTTAAGCCTTTTTCCATCCCACTTTTGCCCCTTCGTCACCAGTTTTAAGCCAGTTTTGGCTATTTCTAACCCATTTTTCTCATTTGCTACCTGTTTTAAACCTATGTTTTTACTATTTCCAAACCCTTTTTGTCCATATCTAAAGCAATTTCTTGCCATTTCTAACCCCCTTCTGCCATTTCTAACTTGGTTTAAGCCATTTTGGCTTTTTTTTCATACAGTTTTCACACTTCTCACGTATTTGAAGCCTTTTTTGGCTTTTTCTAAACTATTGATGGCCATTTCTGTCCCTTTTTTTGCCCATTTCTTACCAGTTTTAAGCCGTTTGTGGCTATTTCTAACCCATTTTCCTATTTCTAAGCCATTTTAAACTTTTTTCGGCTGTTTCTAAATTGCTTTTTTCTATTTCTAACACATTTTTTGCTCAATTCTAATCCTTCTTAAGCCTTTCTGGCCATGTCCAAACCATTTTTGCCCATGTCTAAAGCAATATCTTGCCACTTTTAACCCATTTCCCCCCATTTTAGACTTGGTTTATGTGATTTTGGCTTTTTTTTTTTTAAACACAATTTTTGTCATATCTTACCCATTTTAATCCTTTTTTTGGCTATTTCTAAACTATTGATGGCCATTTCCATCCCACTTTTGCCCATTTCTAACCCATTTTAAGCCCTTTCGGCTGCTCTTTAAACACGGTTTTCCCCTTTGTTACCTCTTACCTTTGTTACCTTTTATCTTTGTTACCCCCCCAAATCCCTGCTCCCCATATCCCCCCCAGAGCCCGCAACCGAGCCCAGCTCCCACATGGGCCCCGGGTTTCAGGTGCTGCCAGACAATGGGAAGCCGCTTCCCTCTGCTCTTTGTCTTCTCTGTGTAGATGGTAAATTATTCAGGGATGCAACTGGAGATCTCTTGGAAGCGCCTGGCCCAGGAGAGCCCTCTGGGAATAAAGACGCCAGACACATCCCAGCTCAGCTCTGTCTGCGCACGATTTGAGGTGAAACCAGCCCATTTCTGGCAGTGATGTGCTCTCCACCTTTCCGCTATAGGGGTTTGAGCTCCTCCAATCCGTGCTGGTCAGTGACAACCACACCGAGTGGATCATGCGTTTGACCCGCGCATTGTCCATACGGCACCAAATTGGCCCTTGCAACTCCAATCCCCAGCCTGGACAAGGCTTAAACCAGCGGTGATGGCACCGTGGACTGGTCCAAAGGGAGCGGGGGCAGCGCGGGAGCATCACCGGAGCATCCCCTCCTCTTTTGCCCCTGTCATGGGATCTATCCCTTATGTTGGTCATAGCCCCCAAATGCCTCCCCCTCTCTGGGATGGCTTCTGGCCATTAATCACCCTATTTCAGTGCCAGCACCTTTGAGCTCACAGGAAGCCGTTGGTGGGGCAGAAAGGGGAAGGAAGATGTTGCAAGGGGGAGCAGTGGAAGGGGAGGATGGAGCCCAGAGGCGTGGGGATGGGCTGGCTCTGCATGGCAATGCTCTGCTCCGGAGTGGGTGAGTGGGGTTCTGGGGGGGTTCCCTCCATCTATGGGGCTGGGGAAGGAGGAAGAGGAGGAGGAAGGGGCGATGTGAAGGCAGCGGGTGTGCCGCCACGGCGCCTGCTCAGAGGACCCTTTGCAGCAGGGCAGGATGCTCCCCTGGACATTGCATGGGGGGAAAGGCTTAGGCCACAGCTTCATGGCTTGGCTGGGCGCTGGCTCACATGCAGGGGTTGACCTGGGGCTCCTTGGGCTCTCCCAGCATTGATTTGGGCCACAGATCCCCACCCTGGGCTCCCTCTGCCCAGCCCTTTGCTGGCCAAGGGGCAGGGATGCTCACTGACCACCCAGCCCCTTGCTTGTCCACATCTCACCATGGGCTGGGTTGCTTGAGGACCCCGTTCCACCACCACAGAGCACCCCTTGGTGCTGGCACCACAGGCGGTTGCCCGACATCAGTGGGACGCTGTTGGTAGCGTGGCCCTGCACAGCTTCCACCAAGCCTTTGCCAGCGCCCACCATGGCAATGCCACCGGCGGCATCCTCTTCCTTAGGGCGTGTTTGTCCCAGTGTGAACGTGGCGGGAGGGCGATCCCATGGATCCATTGGCATCCCTTTATCCCACGTCCTGAGGCCTCTCCCTAAGCTGTGGTGCTGTAGTGCAGGCTGAGCTCCCATGGTGTGGGACCATGGTGGTGCCTCCATAGGGGCAGTTGTGGTTTGGGGAGGCGTTGACATCAATTGATGCCACTCATCCCCAGCTCTCCTCCTCAAAGAGGATACGGACCATGCGGATGATGGCCTGGAGCTGCTGACAGACCCCAACACAACCACTGGGGATACGGATGAGCTGACAACGTGGCCAACAGCCTCCCCAGCCCCTCCTTGGAGCAAGGACCCCATCACCACCCCCGTGCTGCCACAGAGGGATGCTGCGGGCAACTCAACACGTGAGTCCCGTGGAGGAAGGCAAAGATGCAGCTTGGGAACGTGCCACCACCCCGGAGGGTCCTGCACCCCCCAGGCCATCTGCAGGCAGCATGGCCACATCCCCTATCTCTTCCCTTAGGAAATGCATCAGCTGTTCCCATCAAGTACTGGTCCCCTGCCATTTTTGTGGCGGTTGCTCTGCTCGTGCTCTTCTTCACCTACCAATGGACCAAGGGGGAAGGTGAGCGCCCATCGGGCCACAGGTTCCCCCCTTTTGCTCAGCAGCGCGTTGGGTTGGCAGGAAGAGGCAACAGCCACCTCCCAACCCACATCCTCCAAGCAGTGAGCAAGTCGCTTGCCGGATGAGCTCAGGGTTGGTGGTGGAGCAGAGGGGACGCGGCTCAGCCCCATGGGGGGCTTCCCCCTCGCTCCGTTTGGCGTTAAAGGCCCTGGGTTTAACCCATAACCCCCTTTTCCGCCCCACCGTGCACCTCTTGGGGCCGGCTCTGCCCTTTGCTCACACACAAAGCTCAGGCTCAGGGTTCCCTCCTCCTGCAAACCCCAAAGCTCAATCTCAGGAGGGGGTTGCAAAGCCCTTGCAAAGCCGTTGTAACCCCTACGTCTGCCCCGGCCGCAGGGACCCGGGACCGAGCCGCCTCCGCCAACGACTCCTCAGGTGAGATGCGCTCACCCTGAGCCTTACACCCTCCTTGGCGCGGGCTCGGCGCCGTGAGCCACATCCCAGCTCCTTGCCTTGCAGATCTGGGAGCCCTGGATGCCGGCGGCACCCCCAAACCCGCTGCTCCCCAGGTGAGCGGGGAGCCCCGCGTGGGTCAGGCGAGCCCCAGCCTGTGCCTCGGTTGCCCCATCCAGCCCAGAGGAGGAGCACCCAGCACCCAGTGATGAGGATGCTCAGTGCAGCTCCTCAAGCAGCGCCTCTTGCAGGAGGAGAGCGAAGAGCCAGAGAAACCCCCAGCCCTGGAGCGCGCTGAAACCACCTTCAGCGAGCAGGGCCCCCAGGTACTGCACCCCAATGCACTGAGCCCCAGTGCTGGAGTGGGGGGACACCGCCTCCCCCCCCAGCATCTCACTCTGCTTCTCTCCAGCCTGGTACCCCCCCAGCTCCCAGTGGTTCCCATTGCTCCGGGCAGCCCTGTGCCGATTGAGTGTTCCCAGTGGCTTCCAGACATTCCCAGGGAGCACGAGGCCATCCGGAGGGGCAGCGTGGGGATCGAGAAGGGAAGATGCTCCAAGCGCCATGTGCCCCCACGGCCCTAACCCTGTGGATGCCCACATCCTGACGGGAATGGGGACCTGTGTAGGACGTGGGGCTCGGGATGCCCGAGCTGGGCACAGCTGAGCCAATAAAGGTGGATTTCACACCAGAACCCCTGCGCTTTCTCTGCTGGGGAGGGAGCCCCCCCCTCCCAGCCCCATTGTCATCCTTTCCCCATGGCTCGGAGCAGAGCGGAGGTGGTGGTGACACCGAAAGGTGCAAAGCCAAAGGAAACACCAACGCTGGGGCCCGGTGAATCAGCGCTGCAGGGGGGGCCCCCATAAGCCCGGGTGCGTGGGGTACAGGTGGGTGCTGGGATGGGGGGGCATGGGTGCCAGCACATTCACTGTCACAGCGAGGTGACCGCATGGGCAGGAAGAGGATCCGCAGCGCCCCTGGGAGAGGTGCAATGGAGGACTCAACTCCCAGCAAAGGGCTCGGGAATTGCTTCCCCCCAGGATGGGTTTGAGCATTCCAGCAGCCCCCGCTCATCCCAAACCCTTCAGCGTAAACCCCAACTGCCCTGGTCCCCCAAAGCCTTCTTCATCCAAACCCTGCACCCCCATGCACTCCAATCCTTGTCCCTACAAACCCCAAACCCTTGGGCCCATCCGACTCCAAGGTTTGTGTTCGAGGGGATGTGTCCACGCCAGTGGAAGGTGGTCCTGGTTGGAACCCCATGAGCTTGGGGGGTCCCTCCCAACCGAACCCAGTTGGGATTCTAGGATTCTATAGATCCCAAATCCTTGGTCCCCGCAAGCCCCCAGACCTTGACCCCCACCCCCAAACCCTTGGCTCCATGGATTCCAAGCCCTTTTTCCCATAGACCCCCAAAACCTTGGCCCCAGACACCCCATGACCCTTTAGATCCCAAGCCCTTGGTGCTTATAAGCACTAAACCTGTGGACCCTCCTAAACCCCAACCCCTGCAAAGCCCAAACCTTTGGCTCCTCAAACCTCACATCCTTGCTCTCCATCAACTCCAAATCCTTCATCCCTCGACCCCCAAATCCCTGCCCCCATTGACCCAAAATCCATGGCCAACCCCAACCCCAAGCCCTTGTCCTGCACCAAGGGCCGGATGAGCTTCCCCCTCACTGCATCTCTTGAGCAGGGACCTAAACGTACTTCTTCACCCCAAAGCATTGGTGTGGAAGAGAAAATCATCGTCATCATCATCATCATCATCATCATAAAAAAAGTCCAAAAGGGTTTATTTTTTATATATATATAAAAAAAAATTTGTACAATTTTAGTTCCTCTATGAAAACCAGAAACCAACCGAACTTCCTACCACTGCCCAACGGCTTCGAGCCACTGCAGACTGCAACCCCAAGCTTTTTATATATTAACAACCCCCCCAATTTACACTTTACAACTTTCTACACGCATGCACAAGGTCTCGGCTGGGCGGAAACGCAACAACAACCCCCCCCCCCCATGAACAAAACCCAAAATGAACCAAAAAAGAAGGGGTTCTCCTTCTGAAACTCCAAGTGGAAAAATCCCCCCCTTTCCCGGCCGACCCTCCCGCGCTCACCAAAGTCTTCTCTTTGCACTAAACCACCCCAAAACGGGCTCCTGCTGGAGCAGGGGGGAGCAGGGGGCGAAACCTTCGGCCTCAAGAGGCTGAGATATGAAGGAAGGGTTGGAAACGCCTGAAAAATGCGGATTTCCTGGGAGCCGGTCCCAAACCGCGGATGGGTTCGGACCCCCCGGGACCCCTCCAGCATCTTCACTTTGCTCCTGGTACCCGCTGGGAAAGCCCCGGCCCCTCGAAGGTGGCATCGGGACCACAGCCCATCGCTGCCCTCCCCTGGCTTCGCACCTTTGGAGTGCTTTAGGACAAACCAACCCCAAACCAAATCCAACCATGACCAAACCAACCCCCTCCTGCCCAGCCACAACCTCCCCCCTGGGCCCTCCTTCCCCCAGGCTCCAGGATCCATAGGGGAAAAGAGAAATGAAGCCAAAACGAACCTAAATCCATGAGGTATTCGTGACCTTAACAAAACCAAGGGAAGGCAAAGGCTTGTGCGTCCCCATGGCGAGCCAGCTCGTGCAACCACCATGGCTCACCCCGCACCATGGGACGTTAAGGACCTCATTGAGCCACAAACACTCATCATCCTCACCAGGAACCGCCCGTTTCATTCCCACCGCCGGCTCCAGGTCCAGGATTGGACCCCAAGACATATTTTAAGCTGCTCTGCTTCAACCCACAGCCAGCATGAGGAAGCCCCATGGAGATGCTGCTGGGACCAGGGACATGGATCACCTCAGGAGCAGGGAAACCACTTGGAAACCCCCTTCTGCTTCTCTTATAAACCAGATTTGCACTTGCGTTTGTTAAGAGCTGAGTGTGGAAACCATCAGCAGAGAGGATGTTCCGAGAGCCAGGAAATGGTGTCCTGGATGCCAGGGGCTTTCATAGCAGCCATGGATCACGGAGGTGTTCGCAAAATAGTGCCCAGAATAACCTCTAGGATTAAAAACCAGCCCCAGATGCTGGGCAATGGTTTAAGGCCAGAGCCAGGTAGAAAACAGGCAAGCGCCGAAGGTCCTTGGGACCTGATGGTGCTTGAAGCCGCTGGTGATGAACACGTAGAGTTAGCCCTTGAGTTACGGCACCGAAACGCCGGCTCCTCCTGCCTGTGCCCGCTGCACCTTCGGGGGGGATGCTACAAGGACCTGGGTTTCAGGGAGGAGGAGGAGGAGGAAGGGGCTCAGCCCACCCCAATGGCCAAGCCGAGGGCGAGCGCCCACAGGTAGGTGACGGAGCCAGGCAATGGGCGCTGCTTCCTCTAGTTCTGCCCTTGAGCCGTGGCCTCCCTGAGCCGCAGCGGAGATGGTGAAGACGAGATGGAGGGGTAGGGAGATGCTCTCCCCCCGGCCCCTCTCCATCCCTCTCCAGCTCACACAGAGGTCTCTGACTGCAGCCTCATGACGAACTTGTGCGACTTGGGGTCCACGAACTCCTCCGAGAGCTTGAAGAAAGGGATCTTCTTGGTGCTCACCACGAGGCTGAAGTCCTGGCGCTTCAGCACAAAGACCACCCCATCCTTCAGGCCGTTGGTCACCGGCTCCTCGCTGACCAGCGTCCACTGCTTGGCCAACCAGCGGTCCTTGTGGTACTGGATGGTGGGCCCAGCCGTCAGGTACCGCTCAAGGAATGCCTTGGAGAAGGGAAAAGGACATGTGAGCATCACCTTCCTATTTGGGCTCTGCAGCCTCAAGCTGCTCAGCAGGTCCTGCAGGAAAAACACCCCTGCGTGGCTGGTTCCCATCGCTGCACCCTGTTCCCTTGGGATTACGCCCGCTTTGCTGGTTCTATCCCCCAACTCCTTGTCCTCCCCTCTTGCAGTGGGGAAGAAAACCCACACCCAAGTGCTCACGCTCTGGACCAATCCCTTGGGAAAACCTATGGGCCCATCCCACCTCACCGTGTTCCTCCAAACTCATGTTCTAACGATCGGACTTGCCCTTAAAGGTCTTTCCCAACCTAGTTCGGGGTTCCGTGATTCCACGCACCTTGGGCGTCATGTCGTGGGTGATGCAGAACTCGAGGTGCTGCAGGATGCTCTCCATGGTGTGGTAGGGCTGCTGCTTGGTGGTACGCAGGTACTTCTGCATGGCCCGGGCCATGGAGGCGAAGATGGCCTGAGCTGCCTCCCGCGGGTCCATGATCTCCCTTGGGTTCTTCTGGTCCTCCTCCTGCAGCCGCTTGATGTGGGTGAAGGCTTCTTCCACTGCCACCACCAGCCTGTTGGGAGGGAAGCCATGGGCATGGGCTGAGTTTGGACACAGACAAGAGATCCCTCGGGGCTGGGGAGCCATTTGCCCACCTATGCACGGCAGGAAGCCAGCTTCCACCCCAAAAACTGCTTTGGGGGAGACCTGGTTGTGCCGTACAACCCTTTGGGATGCTCTTCCCCGAAGAGGAGGGATGCTTCATCCTGGAGGTGACCCCCTCCCACTCGCCAGCACAGCCCAGCTCCTCATGGGGGTCCCGGGATGGGCACCCGGTGCCGTACCTGGCGCGGCGCTTCCGCACCCGGCGCTCGTGCTCTGCCTCTTCGTAGTAGTACTCATTGTGGCTGTTGTCGCGCCGCCGGGCGGCCGCCGCGATGACGGCGCGGGACTGACCCGTGGAGTTGTTGGTGCTGTTTTCTGCAGGGAAAAGGATGAGGGTTTCCTCCCTGTGAGGGTGCTGAGGCGCCGGCACGGGGGGCCCAGAGGAGCTGTGGCTGCCCCATCCCCAGCAGCGGTCAATGGGGCTTGGAGCTGCTCCCATGGAAGGTGGCCCTGCCCGTGGAGCTGGATGAGCTTTAAGGTCCCATCCAACCCAAACCATTCCATGACTTGGAGAAGGTTGGAGAGCGGCTGCGCTCTGCCCAGTGCCTCACAGCCAGGCTGCGGCGACTCTCCAGAGCCAAGAGGAGCCGGTGGGCAGGGAAACACAGGGATGGGGAAGGGAACGAGGAGAGAGAACAAGAGGAAAAGCCAAGGGAAGGGGAGCTCACCCTCGCCGAGGGAATAGACTTTAAACCCAGACATTTTCTTGGAGAGGACGGACTTTGGCAGGTTGAGGAGGGCAGGGTTGTAGACCGGGAAATCATGGTAATAGTTCTCCAGGATCCACACGGCCGCTCGCTGGATGCTGCAGGGACACAGGGAGCTGGTTAGCACCATGCCGAGAGCACGCGCCAGGGGCAGGACAAGGATGGGGTAGGGAAGATAGGCTGAGACAGTTGGGGCTGTTCAGGCTGGAGAAGAGAGAAGGCTGCGGGGAGACCTCAGAGCAGCTTCCAGTGTCTGAAGGGGGCTATAGGGATGCTGGGGAGGGACTCCTCATTAGGGACTGCAGTGATAGGACATGGGGTAAGGGGTTCAAACTGAAACAGGGGAAGTTCAGATTGGATATGAGGAAGAAGTTCTTCACTGTGAGGGTGGTGAGGCACTGGAATGGGTTGCCCAGGGGAGTTGGGAATGCTCCATCGCTGGCGGTGTTCAAGGCCGGGTTGGAAAGAGCATTGGGTGGCATAGATTAGTGGGAGGTGTCCCTGCCCATGGCAGGGGTTGGAACTCATGATCTTGGGGTCCTTTCCAACCCTGACTGTTCTATGATTCTATGATTCTATGACAGACACGTGTGGCACTGCATGGACTCAGCACCCTGAACGCAACCACTCGTGAACACGCTCACACAGGAAGGCACAAACACCCCAGAGCACCCACGTAACGCACACAGAGACGGGTCCCCACCCCAGCAGCCCATACCTGAGATGGCCGACGTTGTAGAAGCGGCTGGCCCCATCGGCGGAGCGCACGGCCTTGAGGGTGAACTGGGGCTGGAGCTGCCGCAGCTCCAGCAGCACCACGGCCAAGTAGTGCACGAAGAGCAGCGCATCCACCAGCGAGACGGCGAACTGCACCACCCCTTGGTAGTTGCGGTCCCGGGAGTCCAGGATGCGCACGCCATAGAAAAGCCAGTAGGAAACGACGAGGAGGAAGACGAGCACCATGAGCAGCGCTCGGAAGACGAAGACGCGAGGGAAGAAGGCTTTGGGCCGGCGGAAGAAGAGAGCCCAGCTGCCCAGCAGGAGGATGAGGAGTTTGAAGGCCACGGAGATGAAGAGCCCTTCGCAGGGTGTCCCGCAGGGCTCCAGCTCCTCCCGCCACAGCAGCTGGGGCAGGAGCATGAAGGCGAGGGGGGTGAGGAAGGCGAGGAGCGCCAGCGCCCCGGCCAGCGAGACGCCCAGATGCCGGGAGCAGTCCAGATGGGCGCTGTCCTCCATGTCCTTGGTGATGCGGGTGATGTCATCGTGCGAGATGCTGTGCTCCGAAGTCCCCGTCACCACGGTGGTGGTCTCGCCCCAGTTGTCATCCTAAGGAGGGTGGGTGCGTTACAAAGGGGATGGCTTTATGCTTCCCCATCAGCAGCACCCTGGGGCGCTGCCGGCCACGCGGACCTCCCCCCCCACAACTCCCATCCACCAAACCTCCAAGCCCGGCGCGCTGCCTGGTGCCATCACCCCCATTGAGGTGGGAACCTCAGCTTGGAGTCAGAGGGATGCAGTGATTTGGCCTCTGGGACCCTGTGGGAAACCCCCGTCGGCAGCTCCGTGCCGCACTGCGCCTCTCCGGCACTGACGAGAGCGGCTCTGGAAGTAGGAAGCATCCCGGTTCCAGGCAAACCCCCTCATTAGCAGGGCCAGAAGGAACATGCCCGGCTGCTGTCCCAACACACCCTCACCGCGGCTCCTCCTCCAGCACCGCGCCAGGCAGGACAAAGTCAATGGTGATCCAGCAGCTCAGAGCGCCAGAGGGATCATCCCTGCTTCCAAAATCCCCTTCCCTCCTCCAGGCAGAGGGTGCAGAAACGACCCATCCACTCCCACCTTCTGCCTTACAGCCCTTTGGCATCCCTGAAACTTGGGGGTTTATCGCATCCTATTCCCCCCCCCCGCTCTGGATTTCCGTGGGAAAGGCGGCAATTCCATGCCAAAGAGCAAACTAAAGCCACAGCCTGGGGCCTTCTGGAGGCATGGGAAGCAGTGGAGGGCCTGGGAGGACCAGCCCAAATCCCAGCCCATCCCCAGGTGAAGCCGGGCTCAGCCACTGGCATCCCGGGCTCCGCCAGCGCCGGCTTCTTGGCGGGGGAAGATGAAAAGAGCTGGAGCCGCCTGTGTAGGTGGCTGGGAAGGGATTAAAGCCAAGGACTGGCCGGAGGATCCCGGGACCCAGAGCACGGGAACAAGGGACCCCCAGGGGACCGCGGGGCTGGGGTGGAGGGAAGCAGCACGGAGCCTGCTCACTGGGGGGATCGCGATGTGGCCAAGCCGGCATCACCTGAAGGCGCCGAGTGAGGATTCAGCTAATCCCTAGGGAGTGGATCCCTAGGGAGTGGGTCCCCAGGGTGTTTTTCCACCCTGGGCACCCGGTGCCCACCCCAGGGCGCCGTGAGAGCCGGTCCCCTTTCATCTGCACCGGTGCTGCCCGCCCGCCCTCGCCGCCGGCGCACGCCCAGCCCAACCGGCTCGACCGGAGCACCGGGAATGCCGGGATCCCAGCAGCATCCCCATGGCAGAGCCCGGATGCCAACCCTGCTCCTCCCCGTGCTCACCCTCTCATCCCCCCGCGTGGACTCGTTGTCCAACAAGGGCTCGCCCGGCGCTTGGATGGTCACTGACTTGTCCCCGCGGCTCCCATCCCGGCTCTTGGAGCGATGCCGGTCCCGCCGGTCCCTGCAAGGCCAACGAGAGGGATGCGTTGGGTACACGGGGGTGACAGCACCCACGGAGACCACAGACCAACCCCCTTGGGCATGCAGCAACCCCTTACCTGTGTTTGCGGGAGCTGCGGGAATGCCCGGACTTGTAGGAGTATCCCGAGTATTGCGACTCATTGTCCATGGTGTCGGAGCGCCGGGGCTTGTGCCGCTCCACACTGAGGGGTTTGGGTCTCCCCGGCCTCGGGACAGCGGCCAGGGCCTCCTTCAGGGGGGGCTTCTTCAGGCCCAGGGGCACCTTCAAGAAGTCGACCGTCACCTTGAGGGACTCTATTTTGATCAGCGGGTTGGGCTCGTCTCAGGAGAAAACAGCTCGCCCGCCTGCAGAGCGATGGGGAGGCTCAGCGGCAGCATGGAAGCAGTCAGCAATCCCGCGGGATGCCGGTGAGCATCCCCCCCCCCCCACCGCCCCCTGCCCACGGATGGGACATCGGCAGCGAAAAGGAACCTGGGGGGCGTTTTGAGGCACTTTCCACTTTATCCCGTGCCCGAGCTGCCTTTGGGGTGGCCCCTTCCCCTTCAGCAACCACAGCGCACGATGAGCGCCCGCGTTGGCTGCTTTAGGCTTTCGTGAGCATCACGATCAGGATTTTAACTGCCAAAAGGGTGCTGGGGGGGGGGACACGGGGACGAGAAAAAGAGGCAGAAAAAGGAATGAACAAATGGGTGCAGGCAACGTTTCAGGTCCATCTCGCAGCGCAGGGCTCTGCCTGGACACGTTTCCCAGCGTGGAGCCGGGCTCTCACACCCAGATCAGTTTGGGAGCCCCGGTGTGTGCTGAAGAGCATCGCTCCCCACCGGCTCCGGCTCCGCTTCCCAGCGCCTGCATGAGCTGGGATTGCTCCGGGAGACACCGGGGTGGCTCCGGGGATGGCACCACCGGCCTGGGCCAGCCCAGCAGCATCCAGAGGCTGGTTCAGCATCACAAGGCTGTCTCGGAGCAGATAGCATCACCCTGAGCGCTTACTCATGGCTACCACATGGTTATGAGCCAGCCCCAAACTCCCACCGCAGCCTTTTGTAGGCACACAGGTATATAAATATACACACACATGATCCTAGAATCCCAGACTGGTTTGGGATGGAAGGGAGCTTAAAGCTCATCTAAAGCCGTGGGCAGGGGCACCTTCCATGAACACCTTCCACTGGAGCAGCTTGCTCCAACCGGGCCTTGAACACTGCCAGGGATGGGGCAGCCACAGTGTCTCCATTCAATCCATTCCAGTGTCTCATCACCCCCACAGGGAAGAGCTTCTGCCTAAGAGCTCATCTCCATCTCCCCTCTGGCAGGGTAAAGCCATTCCCCTTGTCCTATCCCTCCATCCCTTCTCCAAAGCCCCTCTCCAGGTTTTCTGTAGCCCCATTAGGTATGGCAAGGCTGCAATAAGGTCTCCAATACCCACCTATGCCATCCTCTGCTGCGCTGGGAAAAGGACTCCTTGGCAAAGGCAGGATCTGCCTCCGGGCTCTCCCAGCCCAGCTCCCCACTGGCTCCGGGGACCCCCAGGCTGCTCAGAGCCCTGCCATGGGTTTGGAGCTGGGTCTGTGATCCCACCAGGACCTGGACACTGCTTGGAGCCAGCGGGGGCACGGTACCGCCTGACCCATGCTGGGGGGTGCTGGACCCTATCAGAGGGGTCTGCCTGAGCCCCTCTGGGGGGGCTGCAGGCGTTGGGCATCCCCCAAGCTCCGAGCTCCCCTTCCCAGCCAGCACCTTGTGCTGTGTTTGGGGGTGGACCCGCGCCGGGTAACCACGGCAATGCCATTTTGACCAAATAAAAGCCAAATGTCTTTTGGCCTCTTTTCCAAAGTCTCAAGAAGGGGGGAGATGGGGTCAGGGAGGCAAAACCGTGGGGGGGGGGGGGGGGTCCTTTTGTCCCAGATGCTGGATGCTCACACATTTATCACTATGGCAACAACCCACGGCCCCCCCCCCCCCCCCCCCCCGGTTGTCTAGGAGATGGCAACAGGGTCCGGAGCTTGTCCCGGCATTCCCAGCTTCCACAGGGGATGAGGCTGGGAGAGAAAGGACCCCCCCAATCTCCTGCCAGCCCCCCCCCCCCCTTTTCTGACCTTTGTTTCCAGGCAGGGATTGAGTTTCTGCTGGGAACAATGCTGGGGCCTCATCAGCACCGGGGGCCTGGGGCAGGATTGGCCCATGAACAGCACCAGGAGGCGGATGCTGGGGCTGGAGCGGGCACTCACCGGCGGGGTGCTGCGGCTGCAGGCGGGTGCTGTCCCCGCGGTCACCGAGGCACTCGGAGCATCCTGAGCCTCCGGTGGGGCCGGCATCCAACGGGATGGGGGCTGCGCATGGAGTGGGGGGGGTCACGGGATGGGTGCTCGCGCCGGGGGTCCGCGGTCGAGCTGGGGGAAGGAAGAGAGGAGGAAATGAGGAGCCCGGTGCCCCCACGGCGCACGGATGCACCGATCCCGCTGGCATCGCATCCGCAGGGATGAGGACCGCGAGTGCGCTGGGGCAGCCCCCCAGGCGTGGGTTTAGGGGAGAGGCACAGCGCAAGCCGAGCTCCCTCTGGCACATTCACCCTTAACCCCCGTGAGCACTCGGGAAGGGGAAGAAAATGAGGGTGGGTTTGAACACCCCCCCCCACCACCACCACCACAAACCCAAATCCTGCCCTGGCATCACCTCCGCGGTGCATGGCACCCTGCCCTGCACCGCCAGCACCCTCCTGCCATGGGATATGACCCTCCCTGAGGGGCCCAGAGCCATCCCAAGCACTGCTCTGGCACCTCCGGCCAGAGCCGGGCACCATGGAGAGGAGCAGCTGATGCATGAGCCATAACCAGGATGGGGTTTTCCAACTCATCTCCATCATTCCAAGCATCACCCCATGGATTTCATGCTCCTCAGGCACCACAGTGCTGTGGCCACACTTCAAGGCCACCCCCAAGGGGTCCCCACGGGTGCACTGGTGACGTGGGGACCCTGGGGCTGTCCAGCTCCCAAAGGCAAAGCCAGAGGTGGGAGATGGAGGTTAATCCATCCAGATTGGAACAAGCCGTGTCCCAATGGACATTGCTCTGCGGGGAGCAAGCAAGGAGCCACGGGAAGGGCTGCAGCGAGCCCAGCCCCTGGTTCACGAGCTGGTGACAGCACAGAGGCCATGGGCAGAGGCGTCAGGGCCCTTTGCCGAGGCGGAGCAGCGGCTCCAGCACGATCCATGGATGAACCCAGGGCCATCTCCACACCCGGAACAACTCCGGTGGAGAAGAAAGGGCTTTCGGTCGTGGATGCTTTGCCCGGCAGAGCAGGGAGAAGCCGGTTGAGCAGCACCAGGTGGAGGTGGAGAGGCTGGGAACGGATCCTTGTCTCCAGGAGGAGCAGCGGCTGTGCCTTAGCGAGCCCACAGAGCCGGAGCCAGACACATGCAAAGGAGGAGGAAACCTCCCATTTCTAATGGCGAGGTGATTAACCAGCGCGAACCCCCGGGGGAGGAGGGATTTGCCATCTCCTGACACCTTCAAGTCCAGACTGGATGGCTTCTCGGGATGCTGCTGGAGCACATCACAGGGTTCAAAGCAGAGCCGGGGCTTCGGGGCGGTCCGAAAGGCCGCTGCCGCCGTCCCTGCTGCCTCAAACGCTTCGGCATCCAATGCTCCGAGGAAACCAGATCCAAGTGTTGCGAGGGGGGAAAGCTTTCTTATTCCATCCATCCCCAGCGTCCCACTGCCGGGACTGAGCAGGAGCAATCATCGGGGCGGGCATTCGCCTGCTAAACCCAATGAGCATCGCGGTGATGGGGAAACTGAGTCCCGGAGCGGGCCAGGAGGATCCGAGGGTCCTGGATTCCCGGCACGTGATTCCACCCCTGTTTCTGCTCCGCATCAGCCCTGGAGGGTTGGGAACAGGGCCCTGCCCATGACAGGGCTGCAGAAACTGAGGCATGCCACAAGCTGGAGTCCACGGCAGCGGATGGACAGGCAGGAAACCCAATAGGAGCCTAAGCCCTGCCTGGGCTCTCCTGTCCCACCACATTGACACCATGGAGGGCGGCCTGGGGACCCCTCCGCGCAATGCCCATGGTGGGAATGCTGCCGGTGGATCACCGAAAGCAGCCTGGGAATGGGAAGCCCATTCCCAGCCCCAGCACAGGGCTCACATTTGCTTGCTTGGCTACACACACACGCCTTGCTGCCTCCACACAATAGGAGCATTCCCAGCCATAGGAGCCTTCCCAGGGAGTTCACGGCACATCCCTCAATCCAGAGGCTGCTCCATTCCTTCCCATGGCTGCCCCAGCCCAAGCCCAGCCCTGCAGATGCCACCACTGCGAGGAATCCACAGACTTCCAGCTCTTGGTCCGTTGGCACAACCGGGAGCTTCGGAGAGAGGCGGGAAAGGCCCGTGGGAAGCCCAAGTGGCTTAATGCAACCCCCCCCTGGGGTCTCATTCTGCTCTCCAATTGCTCCGCGTCAGCTTGGATGCAGAAGGTTTAATATCCCTTCCAAACTGCCAGCTTGAATTACGATCACTCGGGATTGTTACAATATCCACAGGAACGTCCAGTCCCTCACCAAGGGTCCTCCAGCAGGGAATTCCCACTCCAGGACAAAGCCCAGCATTCCAGCCGGCATTTCAATCCCACTGCGTCTCCGGGAGGGATGGAGGTTGCAGTGGGGATGCATTGGGTGCTTCCCCGCAGGTAAAAGTGATTGCACCCAGATCTAGAACCAGAGGGAGGAAAACCATGGACAAACCCATGGGATTTGCATGAGAACAGGGCTTGGTGCAAAGAGCAGAAGGAATTTGCATTGCAAAACACGCCAGCACCAAGGGATGCTAACTGGGGGCCTCCAGGCAGCTGAGCTCCCCATTACCTGCTCCATCCCTCCCATCCCAGCGCTTGGTGTCCAGCCCGCATCCACATCCTCCATCTGCTTCATCCCAGGCTCAGGGCTCCCGGAGATGAGCAGCAGCTTCACCCCCAGGGTTCCTGCTGCTGGGAACAGCGGTGGGATGGCACCGTGGTGCGCACCCGGCACATCGCCAGCCCCGTGGTGAGATGCCGAAGCTGCCAGGTCACCCAAAGTCACATCTCCCTGTCCTCCCCTGCTCCATCCCACCTCTGGGATGGCGGGATGCTGGCACAAACCTATGGCCACCCTGGAGCACAGGAGAATGCAAACCCCAGGCTCCCAGGCTGCTTCTCTGCTGCTCACGGGTATCCAAGTGGCGCTGCAGGATGCTTGGATGGGGCGGGCCAAGGAGGTGCCGGGATCCATCCTTGTGGTCCAGGCTGTTGCTTGGCTTGCAGCGTGTTCTCTAAGAGCATCGTCGGAAGCTCCGTCCCAAGGCGCTGCAGTGACACCCCAAAAGGTCAGTTCCTCCCCCAAAGGAGTGCTTTTGGGTCAATTCTGGACCTGCTCCATCAGCTCCGGGTGCCTTATCCTTAACCCTACCAAATCCGGCAAGGCTACGCTGGGCAGACAGCATCATCTGCCTCTCGGAGCCTGGAAAAGCAGCGTGGAGACGGGATCCATCTGGGTGCAGGCAAGGAGTGAGGCGACCACATTCACCCACCGACTGCGGGGCTCGAGGCGGGGCCATGCTAAGCCCAAGGTGGGAAACACCTTTGGAAGCAAAGAATCCCTAGCGCGGGGTCCCGCTTCGGGGATGCCCACGGATCTGAGCGCCGGAGCGGGAGCAGGCAGGGAAGGGCAGCCGAGGCTGGTGGCTTTCCCCAAGGCCCCTTCCCGAGCATCCCGCTTGGACAATAAAGCCATAAAGCACCCGCTAGGCCTCAGAAAACAGAACCAAAGTCGGACCAAAGACCTGACGCCGGGGAGATGGGCTCCCTGCCTCGCCCCCAGCTCCCTCCAGCCCCATTGTCTGTGAGCCCATGGAAACAGCTCCCCATTGCTTGCTCCCTGTGAAGGCAGCTGAAGGAGCAGGGGGTCGGCGACCTCAGCCCTGTGCCTGTCCCCTGGGCTATGCCCCCAGGATGGGGCTGCCCAAAGGGACCCAGCACCCTACGAGCAGCACCCAGTGAGGAGCCATCAGCGGCTCCAACGAAGTCGGCTGCTAATTAAATCAGGTCTCATCCCGAGCTCCCCCCCCCAGCACAAAGACGGTGTAAATAGAGAGGAGAAGCCCTGCGCAGGGATCACGTCTGACTCAGGCTGCCTCGGAGCCCGGCTTGGTCCCAGCACAATCCCGAATTGCTGTGATTAAGCAAGAGCCGTTCCCAGAGGCTCCGTGGAGATAATGTTTAATTCTCCTCTTTTCTCTCTAACCTCTGCCTTGGTTATTATTATACCAAGGCCTGGAGGGGGAAAACAGCCTCTACGCCCTCTCCTAAGGAAATACAGCCTCTCACCCCAGACAGAGCAGCAGGGCCGATGGCTGAGCTCGCACCCAGTGCAGAGGGGAGGGAACTCCCTGCTGGCTCAGGGCAAGGTGCCAGGATGGGACCAAGATAAACCGGATCAGAATCCGGCCGGGTCTCTCGCAGGTGAGCATTCCGGCAGGGACAGACCCTGCCTTACGGATGCCATGGATCTGGCAGCAGCATCGGCTGCTTTCATGCTTTCTCCTCCCTCCGAGCAGCCACCCAGCCCTGGCGCAGGGCAGGCAGTGGGGTGGGTGCCCGATGGATGCCCACCTTCATCCCCCTTATTGCTCGCAGGGAGGAAGCCCAATGCCTACACCCACGCCGGGCACAAAGGGCTTGGAGGCCACTGTGTGGCTGCCCGCAGCCGAGGCCGGTGAACTCCAACAGAAGCATTCCCATTGCAGAGCGGGAAAGCCACCGGCACCGGTGCCAGGCTGCATCCCGCCGGGAGGACCCGGCCTCGCTGCGGCACCCACCGGGAGACTCCCAATGGAGAAGGGAAAAGGGAGCGAGCAGCACCCGCGGGAGCGGGGCCGACCCCCGGCTGCATCCCCCGCATCCCGGCTGGGAAAGGGGGGGGTCATGGGGAGCCCCGCATCCCCCGCACCACGCAGCAGCACCCGCAGCCGTTCCCCGCCTGGCCGCCGGCCCAGGAAAGGCCCCGGCTTCCCAGGCCCCATCCTGCGGGGCTCGCACAGCACCAGCCCGGTCCCGCTCCCCGCGGCGCTCGCTCCGCTCCCCGGTTCCCCATCCGTATCCCCCCCCAATGGTTCCCCCCCCCCCCGCACTCACCATCGCCGCCGCACCTTTGTGCGCGTCCCGCCCCCCCCTCGGCACCGAAATCCCGGGGCTGCTGCTGCGGCGGCGGCGATGGAGGAGGAGGAGGAGGAGGAGGAGGAAGAGGAGGAGGAGGAGGCGGAGGAAACCCCGAATCCCAGCGGAGCGCCCCCCCAGCCCCGCTCCGCCGCTCCCCGGCCCGCAGCCCCCGCCCGCGCCGCTGTTCCCGGCCGCTCCCCCCGCGCCCGCCCATTGTCTCCGCTCCGCGCTCCAGGGCCATTGTCTGGGGGGGGGGGGGGGGGGGCTCACACATCCCCCCCCCAACCCCTTCTTGACCCCCCCTCCGTACCTGCTGATGGGGATAGGGGCCCCCCTTCCGTGTGGACCCGCACCGGGGATGGGGATGGCGGAGATGGGGGTGCCGGGGGTCCCCGCTGATTGCGGGGGGGGGGGGGGCTGAGGGTGAAGCGCCACGAGATTCGGGTCCCCCCCACTCGTGTCCGGGGCTCTCCCAAGTGACCCCCCCGAGCCCGGGTAGGGCCGGGCCAGGCGGGAGGAGCCTTCACCCTGGGGCCGTGCCCCTGTCCCCCCCCTCTTCTCTGCCAGGCGGAGCTGCTTTGGGGTGGGGGCCAAGACAACCCCGTGCCCCCCCCCATGAAACGGGGTCCATGGCCCGGCTCTGGCCGGGATTGGGTCCCGGCACGTGGGATTTTCCCGGTGCTGGGATGCAGCCCCCCCCCACCGCCGCCGCACAGAGATGGGTGGGAGCCCCCGGCCCCACGTCCCCCCTGCGACGGGGGACACTCGGGGAGGGGGGGGGCAGGGGACAGCACCGCCTGCAGACCCCCCCCCAGGGCGGAGAGGAGCTTGGGGGAGGAGGGGGGGGGGCTGGAACAGACCGGGCCGTGCCCCCCCCAGGCAAGTGGGGGTCCTTTACTGGGGGGGTTGGGAGGGGGCTCTCAGGTCTTTGGAGCAGCGCAACCCCCTCTGCTGCTGATGGGAGGGACCCCAATGACACCTCCCCCCCCCCCAGGGGGCAGAGACCCCCCCCGAGGGCTCTGCAAAGCCAATCCCGCCCCCCCCATGGAGCCGTGGGAACTGGGGAACAAGAGCCGCGGCGGGGACGCGTCACCTGCCCGGAACAGCCGCGCCGGGCGCTTTATATCAATGAGCGAGGCTGGGAAGGGACCGGGCCCGCCTCCCTGCGCTGGCCAATGGCGTGCGCCGGGAGGAGAGCGCGGCACGCCATTGGCTGGATTTAAATGGCTTGTTTTGCCTTAATGGAGACGAAGGTTTCGGGGGGGAGGAAGGGAACGATGGGGCCCATCCCATCCCATCCCATCCCATCCATCCCATCCCATCCCATCCCATCCCATCCCATCCCATCCCATCCCATCCCATCCCATCCCATCCCATCCCATCCCATCCCATCCCATCCCATCCCAAGCTCTGGCCCAGCTCAGCCCATGTGCTTTGGGTCCCTCCAGGTCACCATCCTGCCCCTGTGTGCCCCAGGAACCAAGGCATGGGGCAGGTTGGAATACGTGGTCCAGGCTGGGTTCTGGGCCAGAGCGAAGGGGGGACCGGAGCCGTAAGCTGGAGGACAGAGCTTGGGGCACTTCGAGAGGGAGCCCTGATTTGGCCAGGTTGTGCCTCTGTGTTTAACTGAGGCTCTTGGCTCTCACTGAGGAGCCATCATTGTGATTCCTGCTCTGGGGTGCCTCACGCTGCTCACCCCGGGACACTTATCCCACTGTTTTCCCACTTGGCTCAATGGGCCAAGTCACCAGCGCGGTCCTGAGGTGTAACCTCAGGGGTACAGGAGCTGTGGCCCGGTTTGGGTCCCTCTGCTCTCCCTTTCCCCTGCAGCTGCCCCGGGCTGTCCCCTCGCTCCCGTTGAGGCCCCGGGAGTGATTAATGGGCCCTGGGAGCTCATTCCTGGCTGGCTGGGGCTGCTGTAGCCTGCCTGCCATCGGGAAGGGCCGCACCGTTCCACCTGGTGATTTACCCTCCCTCTGCACCCTGCTCCCAGGACTCCGCGAGGCACCCAGGCACGTGGAGCGCCCGGGATCAGCAGCGCGCAGGGTGCTGGGCGCTTCCCATCCGTCAGCTGGGGGTGAAGGACTCCCCAGGCCCAGCTCTGCCTTGCTCTGTGCAAGGGGAAACCTTCCAAAGCCCCCATGCACCGCCCTGAGTGGGGCAGGGGGGCAGCCGTGTCCATCGCACCCACCAGACCCCCGCTTGGCCCAGAGCTGCTCCATCACCCTGCACAGGTCCGATGCTCATCAGTCCCGAGGCAGCGGTGCTGGGCTTCCTGCTCCATAAGGAGGGCAGAGGCTCCCTCCCCGGGTGGGATCAGCAGCACCCAACCACATCTGGAAGCACGGGATCAGATGTTATCTGCTGAGAGCCCTGTTCTTTTTGGGACAGGGCCTTTCTCTCCCAGGTGCCCATCTCCCATTGGCATCGTGGCCTGGGGGGGGACTCCTGTGCTCCACGAAGCCAGCAGGAAACAAAGGATGCTTTGGGGAAGGTGGCACAGGGGCCGTTTGCCTTTATCCCTTGTCCCAGTCCCAGCCCTGCCTGAGACCTGCAGCGGGTTTGGAGTGGGCCCCATGGCCGGGCACAGGGATGCTCCGTGGCCTGGCTGGCAGGGGATGGGGGTACCCAGCCCGGGGGGGGGAGTTCTCATCGCAGGGACCCAGCAGATGGCACTGGTGCCTCACAGAGGGGACACTGCTGCTGCCACGGTGACCCCCCGGGACCACGGCGCAGGCAGCCGGGGGCTGCTCCCTGCCGGGGGGAGGAAGGGACGTGGGACCGGGCCCGCGGCCGTCCCCTCCTCATTGCTCCCGGGGCAGAGCCATGGAAACGCGGCGGGTTTGGAGCAGCCCCATCCCCGGCAGTGCTCAAGGCCGCGTCGGGGCACTCTGCTCCAGTGGAAGGGGTTCCCCATGGAGCTGGATGAGCTTTAAGGTCCCTCCCAACCCAAACCTTGCTGGGATTGCGTGGCTCTGTTTTCCATGCGCTCCGGTTTTCCATTGTGAAACACTCCTCGTGCCCACACCTACCTGGGCACTGGGACTGGTGTCCTCCAGAGGCCGGGAGAAGGATGGAAAGATGGAGATGCGCATGGGGAAGGGGAGAGAAGGAAATAGCTGTGGGAATAGCAAAGGAGTTGGGAAGTGGGAGCTGGGAGGTAGAGGAGAAGCTGCTCCCTTCCTGCCCACAAGCACAAAGAGCAGCGAGGGACCCAATCTGTCGGAGATGACAGCAAGGCCAGAACCAGCATCTGAATTAGCATGAAGTGCTTCCATTGTGCGAGGCACAATGAGGACCATATGTCAAGGCCGGGGCTGGCAGCCGGAACAACGGGCCCTGAGGAGGTTTGGGAGCTGCTGCGCAGAGCTTGCACTGCCCTATCCCATTCCCACCTCCCAGAGAGAGGATGGAGATGGGATGGAGATGGGATGGAGATGGGATGGAGATGGCCGCCCTGCATGAACATCCCTGTGCGGAGGCTGGGTCTGGACGCAGACGGCGGGGACATGGGGCATCCCAAGGGGTGATCACTGGGGAGAAATCCCTGTGCTGGGCCATAAAGGGAACCTGGGATGGCTGAGGTCCCTTTCTGGCCCCATCGGAGCTATGGCTCGGTGCAAAGTCCCCTTCATCCTTCCCTTCTCCCTCCCCCTGTTTATGACTTCCCTTAGAGGCAGCTCTGCTGAGCCGAGGCCAATTGATTAGAGGCAGAAATTTGGAGCGAGTGGTGGAGCAGCTGCAACCTCCCCCTGGGGATGCTCCGCATCCGCGCAGACAAAGGACACGAGCCGCAAACTTGCTTCCCAGCCCAGCTCGGGTGGGCTGAGGGAGCGGGGGGACACCGGGAAGCCATGGGTGACTTCGGTGCCGGCGCTGATTTCCCAGGGGGACACGGGAGGGAGAAGGTGATTTATTGGGTGGGGTTGGAGATGCTGATGCCTGGAGCAGATGTCCTCAGCCTTCTGCTGTCATTGGGCCGCCCCGGATCCCTTTATCCCAGCAAACCCAAGCTGGGCTCAAGCCGGGGCTGCAGACTGGGGGAAAGCCAAAGCTGTGGAGTGAGCGCGGATCTGCTGCTGCTGGGACTCTCGGGGCACCAAGAGGATCCATCCTGGTCCCTGGGCTGGAGCAGCGGGTGATGCCCTCCCTCCCACCACCTCCTTCCACAGCCTGCCCGGGGAATCCATCACCACCGGCGCCGAGCAGCGCAAGGGATGGGTAAATCCAGCACTAAAGACGAAGCAAAGGGGAAGGGGCGCTCCGAGTTCACGATCCCTCTTTTGCTGCGGTTCCATTCCCAGCTTCCTTCTGAACTCATAAATACTGAACCCATGCAACCCGACCAGCCAAGACAAACAGACGCTGGGGCACAGCGCGGATGAGGGGTTTCCACCCTCGTCGTTCCGGTTGTGTTTTCCTGGGTCATTCCCGTTGTGTTTTCCTGGGTCATTCCCGTTGTGTTTTCCTGCTCTGTTCTCAGGTCCCCTTTCCCCAAAGCGCACAACACAGCAAATAAATAATAATAACATTTATCAATAAATTAATCCAATAAATATCCTCGTGGCGCAGGGACGTGGCTGGGGGGGGGGGGGGGGGGGGGGGGGGGGCTGCCCTGCTCTGGCTTTGCTCCGCCGCTGCCCTGCGACGCAGGGATTTGGGGAGCCGGCTCTGGGATGCGCTGCTCCATCCCTCTGGGATCCCCCATTCACTGCACCGTGTGAGACAGAGGTAGCGATCATTCCCTCCTTTCCTGGGGAGGGGGGGATGAGGTGCGGAGCGAGGCGGCGCTGGGAGCCGGCAGCAGAGAGCGGGTGGGATGGAGGGCAGCTCTTGTTGCTGCCAGTGCAACCGGAACTCTTCAAGCAAAGCCCCATCAAAGCCAGGCAGAGCACCCACTTCCGCAATGAGCTTTCCCCAGCCTCAGCCTGCCCTTGCTGGAGAAAAGGCTCCTTGGCTCCGTTTTCCCTCCCTCGTTCCCAAAGTGCGGATCCACGTTTGGGAGGGACCGGGATGAATCCCGGCTGCTGGAAGCTGGCGCTGGGGCTCTGCCTGCTTCCTCCCTTCTCCAACCCCACGGCCCTGCCAGCCGCAGGTAAAGTGCAGTTTACCCCAGCCTATGGACAATCACCGGGCCCCAGTGCCGTACTGGTGTAAATGGGGGGGCCGTGGCACCCCGGGGTGAAGCCTCTTCACATCTGGGCGCTGGTGTCCCATGTGCTGGGGCCACGCTTGTACCACCGCCCCCCCCCCCCAAAGCCTTTTTCACCAGGAGCACCGAATGGGAGACAGAGGAAGAGCGTGGGGGGGATGAAGGGCTGAAGCCCTGGGGTGGTTGTGCCGATTGGTGCCATGGGCCAGGCCGGGGGGGCTTCACGCTCACTGTGCACTAGTGCAAACGAGGGTTGGGCGGCGAAGCTTGGGATGCATGGATGTGGGGAGCAGAGTGCTGAGCTTTGGGGAGACCCCATGTGCAATGGAGGGGTCTGGAGAGCCCCTGGGCGCTGCTCCAGCCTGGAATGGCTCCGGCACCTCGCAGGCAGCACAGTGAGCATCCCTCTGTGCTCCGTCTCAAGGGGAACCCACCACTGTCATCCAGGTCCTGCCAGGGCTGCGCCACACTTTGTGCATCCTAAAGGATGTCAAGAGCCAGGGGGTGCTCCTGGTGCTGCCTGAGGGTCCTGGATCATCCTGATGTGGTCCTTCACGCGCCCAGGGGCAGAACAGCAGCAAACAAAGTGCTCGCACTGCCTGGGCTGGTGCGGTGGTTGGTGGCAGACAGACGGACAAGCCCCGGGGCTGACGGTGCTGCAGTGTTTCACAGGTCCCTTTGTGGCTTATATTAAAGAGGGGCCACACAGACTTGGGCTCAGTGGCTCCCGCTATGTGTGGGTCAGGGAGCAGATGGGGCGGACAGACTGACGGACTCAGGATCCAGTAGGCAGTATGGGTGGGATGCGCAGCAGAAGGATGGACAGAAGTTGGAAGCAGGCACGGCCAGCACAGGCTTCAGGCAGCAGCTCCAGCAGGAGAGACGGATGGTGATGGACCACACATCCATCCAGCCTGACTCAAGCAGGACGGAAAGACAGACGGACTTGGGCTGGGCGGTGGGGAAATACAGGACATAGTTCAGAGAGCGGGTAGAGCGGGCAGCTGGGGACGCGGTCCATTTGAACAGATGGATGAACGCAGGCACAGCGTTTTGGATGCCTAACGTGGTTCAGGTGGGCAGACGGACTTGAGCCCTTGGCTCGGGTGCCCAGCACACGTTCAGGTAGGAGATGCGGCAGCCAGCCAGACGGCCACGGGCCGGGCGGCTCAGACATCCAGCACATGGTTCAGGTAGGAGATGTAGCAGATGGCCAAGCGCAGGATCTCGATCTTGGAGAGCTTCTTGTCCGGCGGGAGGGTGGGCAGCAGCTTCCGCAGCTCCGCAAAGGCCATGTTGAAGGCTTCGACGCGGATGCGCTCCCGCGTGGCGTGGGCTGTCCGGTACTTGGCCGTGGCGCGGCGCCGGCGCCGGCGCTCCTCCCGGCTCAGGTGCTGCAGATCCTTCTTCACAGCTTCTCCCGGCTCCGGCCGGGATGGAGCGCACAAACCCACGGCGCCGGCGTCCTCAATGCTGCCCGTGTGGACGCCGCCGCAGTCGCTGAAGACGGACTCGGGCTCGGAGTGTGTCGGGGGTAGGTCGAGCTCTGTCTGGTCCGAATTCAGCATCATCCTTGCGGGAGAAGGGGAGGCAAAGGGACGGATGCTTCGGGGATGCGTCAGGACGGACTGACCCGAGCGCGACGTTGGAGCGGAGCTGCGTGGCTTTAACGAGAAGGTCTCCGGCTCACTGCACGCTCCTGGTTATCCTCCTCCTCTTCATCCCCATCGCAGTCTCCGCAAGGGAATTTTAAGTTTTTCCCTTTTTCCTGGAAAACTCAATGGGCGGGCGACAACGTTCACTAGAAATAATGGGTGAAAGGTGGCAGGAGGCATATAAACTGACTAGATAGAGAAGGAAATATCCACTGCATGTGCTCAGAGATGGCGGGCTCTTCCCTTGCAGCCGTGGCGGGACCCAGTTCTGGAGCTGTCGGTGTCAGAGCCGGACTCCTGCGTGCTCTAGAAAACAGAAGCAGAAGGGCTCTCAGTACAAGGGAGGCAGGGAGAGAACCTGGCTCTTTGCTCCCCTTGCCCTGAAGCGTCGGTCCCAGATGGAGCAGGACCCATCCTGGGATCGGCTCCGGTTCCTGGTCACGGCGGGTGGAGAGGGGCCGCTGGGATGGCTCTGGGAGAAGGTGGAAGCCGTTTCTCCTGCCTCTCCGGAGAGATGCCAGGTGGTGGATGAGCAAAGGGGGAAACCAGACTGCAGGGGCGAGAGGAAGGGGGGGGCTCATTGTATACTAAATGAGCCCGTATGTCATGGATCCTGGCACCCCCGACATATGGAACCCAACACAGCTGCTTTGCTTGATGTCTCCAAATAGGCGCTGGCTCCCCGCTCCCTCCGGGATGCTGCGCCGCTGGCTGGGAAATCTGCCCCATCCCTCCCTTCTCCTCCCCCTCGCTGCCTTCCCTGCGAGGCTCCAGCGCTGGGAGCAGCTCCGGGAGCAGCAGGTCCTGCTGCAGGCGCATCTTCCCCCTGGGCAGGGGAAGGGGAACAAACTTCAGGCGGGGAAGCGCTGGCAGCGTGGCTGGGAAGCAGCTGGGCAGAGGGGCACAACGCATTCCATCTCCTGGGCCTGACAAGCTTGTAAGGAGCCGTGCGACTGAGAAATGGGGACTGAACGGACAGGGACAGGCGACGACGGGGGGGAAATTGTCCATATCCCGTTTAAAGAGTGGAGGGGGGTGTTTGCAGAAAGGAACCCCATCAAACTGAGTAGGAATGACCGCACATCCCCGCCGAACGCCCCTAAACCCATGGGGCTGCTGCTTTGCACGCTCCAGCAAACAGACGTGTACGCGTCCACACGCCCACACCTACGCTCCCCAGCGCACACGTGCGAATGCTCCCCGTCAAAAACTCCTTTGCAAGAATCCCACATCCATCTATGAGCGAGAATTGACCCTCGCTTGCAAAGCTACCCCAGGGCGGGCATCGCTGCATGCGCACACGCACACATTCACCACTGCACTGTGGTATCCAGTTTACACCAAAGAAACTACCCTGGGCTGCTCCTCTGTGACACAAAACCCTTCCAGTGTTAAAGGTCCAAATCCTAAAGAAGAAGTTTAGGAAGCCCTTAGCCTGGAGCTGATGGAAACGCGGCAGTCGGGACGCAAAGGGCTTTGAGCTTGCCATAAACTGAGATTTGTGTTCAGCTTCGGCCCCTGCCATCAGGGGATGACAAAGCAGGGACCAAGCACCACGACCGAGGCGGGAGCATGGGGCCCGGGCTCCTGAATCAGCCCCATCTGCTGCAGCCATTCACTGCATCTGTGACTCCTGCACCTTCTTCTACCTCCTCCATCCCCCTTCCGCTTTCACCTCTTCTCCCCTTCTGCTCCTGCCCCCTTCCCACAGACCCAGGACCTCCCTCCTGATGCAGCCCCATCCTGCAGCCGCTCTGCCTTCAGGAGCAGCGTGTCCCTGGATGACGATCCCAGCAGGGCAGGGACGCTGCTCCAGGCACAGGCACGAGCTCCGGAGGGGCTGCAGTGTGGAGAAAGAGGGAAGCTTGGCCCTGGGTTGACACACGTTGCGTCTGCACTTCCAGCTCCAGGTAAGGTCAGCGGGTGGACATCCAGGATCACGCTTCCATGTGCAGCCTTGCAGGAAACCCTCTCCCCCCGCTGCTCATAGGGATGCACCGGATCCCTTGCAGCATCTTCACTCATCTTCTACCTCTCTCCCACCCCAGTGATGCCGCTCGGGAAACAGCGGGCCCGTTCTCCTCTTGCTCTGCAAACTCAGATGCTGCCTCACCCGCGCCAGAGCTGCAGCCCACGTGTGCGTGAGCCACGCTGGGGAGAAGCCCCCGAGGCTCTGCCGCCTCCAGCACAGGGCAGGGAAGGAGACGAACGCCCGTTTCCCATCCCCTCCTAGGACCCCGGCACCGAGGCGCACGTGGGTCACTTCACCCTCCTCCTCCTCGGGCACAGAGGGATGGTGACCGCTCTGCTGCGGCCCGCAGAGGGCAGAGGCGGTGGGACACGCTGCTGGCGCCGTCTTGGCATCCGTGGGAGTGAATTTAAGGTGCATCCGACCCAGCGAGCAGGAGCCCTGCACGGGGGTCTCGGGTGCTGGAGGGTGATGGCAGGAGACACCCGACCGTTCGCATGGAGACAAGTTTCAGTACTGGCCCCAAGTAAACTCCTCACCCCACTCCTCCGCTGCCTTAGCCCAGTCCTCAAAAGGCTTTTCCTTTGCAGGGGTGATTTGTGCTCCGAGTGGCTCTTTATCACTTCCCTTCAGAGGAACCGTAAAGTGCCACCTTCCTACACTCCTCTGTCACGAGAAGCCCTTTTAAACCTGCACTAAACAGCCCTGCCGCCAGCAAAGCCCCGGGACCGACGTCTGAAGCCTCCCTGGCCATGCAAAGTGCGTCTGGGACCCACTTCCAGGCCATCTGAGTGGAGCTTCCTTCTCTTTCTCCTCATCAGAAATCCCCCATCCCATCCCCAAGCCCAAAGCGAAGGACGCACCCGCAGGTCCGTCCATTAAGGCTCACCGCAAAGTTGAGCCCGCTTCCCTGTGGATCTTCCCGCACGGACCACGCTGCTCATCTCACCATCCTTCTCCCCACCTACCACATTCCCATTCCAGCAGCACCAAACCTCGCAGCAACATCCAGAGCGCTACAAACCCATTCCGGGACAGCCACCTTACCCCTAAGCCGATGACCATTCCCAAGCTCCAGCTTTCCTCTTCCAGGACGAAGCTCCAGGTAATCCAGGGAGGGAGGAACCGCTTGGCTCATCCGCCCATTGAGGAGGCAGAAAGTTTCCCTGCGTGCGCACCGCGTCCTGCTCCCTGCGATGGACTTGGGGGGTCAGGGAGAACCCCCCAAGAAGCCTTGGGGCCCAGGCATGCTACTCCTTGGGCAGGAGCGGGCCACGGTGCATTGAGATGGGCACCCCAAGGAGGCATGTGCCCCATTGCTATTTATACACCCCAGCCCCGCAGGCCGGGTCCGACCCCGGCTGCCTCATTGGCCGCTGCCGTGCTCCCCCCCTCATAAATATTAAAGTCAAGAGAGGGGATGCCATTGGCTGCGCAGGAGGTTGGAGCCCCCGGGAGAGGAGGGAGGTGGAGGTTGGATGTGGTCCTGGAGGGTGGATGGAGGTGGTGGGCTGGGAGGGAGGGAGGAGGAGGAGGGTGGGGGTGCTCGGGGAGAAGGCGACATCTGTTCCCTGTGCATATTTCATAAGGGAGGAATAGAGAGATGGGAGTGAAATGTGGGAAGGGGAGAGGGGGAGAGAGGCAGGGACGCCCCTGCGCTGGGGCGGGATGAGGAGCAGCGAAGGCAAGGAGGGAGAAGCGGGATGGGGTTGAGCTTCCCCGGTGGCTCCCAGTGATGCGCAGCCCCGCGGCCGTGGTGGGGGTGCGCGTGTCCGTGGGCAAGCAGCTTGCAGGGCGCAGGGGTCCGTGGGTGCGCGTGTGGGGTGGGCGAGCGCTGGTGGATGCTCCCAGATGGGCTCTACCTGCAGCAACCACTGCCCCACAGGTCCCGCTCGGGAGCTGCTGTGCAATTCGCCTCTAGTAAAGTTTGGGGGGGAAAGGGAAAGTGGTACCCAGAGCACACGGGCATTGCTCTGAAACACGGATCCCGTTCAACCACGAACCACGGATCTCTTCGGTGGGTCAGAACTGGTCTCTACCTCTCACTTCGTCCTCTTAACCTCTGCCTTGAGGCAGTCTGCTCTGGTTTGTCCTCACTAAACTCCCTGCTCTGAAACCCCTGCATCCCCCCCCCCAGACACATCCCTTCCAGACCTCCCCGCAGTTCGCTTCCCGGAGCCTCCCGCTTCCATCTCCTCCTTCCACTGAGAACCGAAGGTTTTGTCGTCCCCCCCCCGCCTTTGCCTCCCTCGCAAGCCCTGGGGGCTGCCTCCGAGGCAGGCAAAGCCCAGGGATGGGCATTGGCACCTGGGTGATCTCCAGCCCGTGTCAGGGAGCAGCAGATGGGCTCGGAGTTCGCAGGACGAGGCAGAGGGCTCAGGTGGTGCTGAGGCGCCCGCCACGGCATTGCTATGGCACCGATTAGAAACCAATATTCGCCTAATGAGCTCGTGGCAATCGCCACATCCGCCCGGAGCCTCAGCGCGCGGTGCTCAGCACGCCCGGGGAACGCATCCATCACACACACACACACACACAGACACGCGCGGGCACACGAGCAGCGCACCGCAGGGCCGCACGGGTCCGCGCAACCCCGCGCCCCTCTGCCCGGGCACGCGCGTCCCTTCCTTCCCCCCTGCGCTCCCCCTGGACCCCCGTCCCCCCCCCGAGCCCATTTCGAGGTCATTCCTCACTCCGCGCTCCTCTCTTCCCGTCTGGACCTCTCCTGCCCGCCCCCAGGGCAGCTCCTCTCCCCCTGCCCGGACGCCGGCAGGGCCCCCCTGGCCCCGCAGCTGATGCTGGGATGCTCCGGGCATCCTGCCGGGCCCAGCTTGAGGAGGGATGGAGCTCCTGGGGACGCCAGGTCCGATGCGTGCGGGCCCGGCAGCCCCCTCTGCCTGGCTGCAGTGGCACAAGCCCCTAACAGGGACGCTTCCCATAAGGCAGACACCTTAACTCTGCCCTGGCGTGAGGCAGACTCGCAGCCTTCCCCCTCCCGCAGGTCACTGTAAAGGCTCCTGCGTCTGTCAGCATCCGGATCTTGCACTGCCAGGAGGGAGAATTCCATCTGGGAACAGCCCTCAGCTCGGAAAATGGGTTCTCTTTGTCCCTGGGAAGCGTCCCGGGCAGCGCACGGCCCCAGGGCCGAGCTCCGGGCGCACGCAGCTCAGAGCCATGCGGAGCTGACCAGCGGGTGGAAGAAGATGAAGCCACAGCCGTGGGTCTTGCGGGAAGGTGATGGCGGAGCGAGAAACTCAAGACCCTTCTGCAATCCAAGCCAATATTCCCCCTTCCTCCCCATCCCATGGCTGCGATCCCCCCCCCCCCCCCCCCCCCCCCCCCCGCTCTGCTCAGAGCCTGCATCCCATGGGACCTGCCGTGGTCCCGAGGATTCTTGGCTGCTGCCTCATTCTCCCCTTCCCCAGCAAGGAATTCCGAGCTTCAAATACCCTGAGGCCCGTGAAACCCATGGGGTTGGGGCACGGGAAACAAGGGATGCTCTGGCTTTGCTGTGAGCTTCCCAAATTCCCGGCTGGCAGGAACTGGTATCCAAACCGAGCAGGAGCCCACAGGCTGGAGCCTGCAGAGCCCCTCATTCCCTCTGAGCTCTTGGGCCTGCCTTTCAACGCCGTGCTCAGGAAGGGAGAGGATGCTGAACAGCAGCGGGAACGCATCCAGCTTGTTAAAACCTCTTGATACCCAAGCTTGGCGCACCCAGGTGGGTCCGTTGTGGCTTTTCCATCCAAGGGGGATGAAGCCCTCCGGAACCTGCCCACCTCGAGGCGCAGGGATCAGGAAGCGTGATGTGGGGCCGGGGGGACCCGAGCTGGGTTTGCTGCCCCAGGGCTCCTGTGTGGTGCAAGGAGGGCACGGGGAGGTAGGGGAAGAGCCGAGAAGAGGCTGTGTTTGGCAGGAGATGAGGTGACATATTGTACAAAGCCACTGGGGACCACACTGGCCTGGGCTTGTCAGGAAAGAGAGGCAGCTTTAACCCTTGTGCTGCCGGAGCAGCCCGCACGCAGCTTGGTAACTTCTCTCCAGTGAGGAGCTGCGTGTCCAAATGAGAAGTGGAAGAAGAAGGAGCGTGCCCAGCAGGTCATGGAGGTGATCCTGCCCCTCTGCTCTGCTCTGTGAGACCTCACTCGGAGCATTGGGTGCAGTTCTGGGGTCCTCAACATCAAAAGGACATGGAACTGTTGGAACAAGTGCAGAGGAGGCCCCGAGGATGAGCAGGGGATGGAGCAGCTCCTGTATGGAGATAGGATGGGAACGTTGGGGCTGTTGAGCCTGGAGAAGAGAAGGCTGCGGGGAGACCTCAGAGCAGCTTCCAGTGTCTGAAGGGGGCTATGGGGATGCTGGGGAGGGACTCTTCATGAGGGACTGCAGTGATAGAACATGGGGTAAGGGGTTCAAACTGAAACAGGGGAAGTTTAGATTGGATCTGAGGAAGAAGTTCTTCACTGTGTGGGTGGTGAGGCACTGGAATGGGTGCCCAGGGGAGTTGGGAGTACTCCATCACTGGTGGTGTTCAAGGCCGGGTTGGACAGAGCCTTGGGTGCCATGGTTTAGTGGGAGGTGTCCCTGCCCATGGCAAGGGTTGAAACGGGATGATCTTCAGGTCCTTTCCAACCCTGACTGTTCTATGATTCTAAGATCTGGAAGGAGATCCCTGCCCCAACTCCCAAACACTGGAAAGACACAGTCCCTGGAGAGCGTTACTGCTCCTGCCCATCACATGGTACCTCCACCCACATGCTGGGACTGCACTTCACCTCTCCAGCAAGGACCCTCTGCGGAACAGAAGATGCTGAGCCCCCTCTGTTCCTGGGGCCACCCCGCTCCTCCTCATGGGAAGGTCTTCTCCAGCAGACCCGTTCTGGACCTGTCGCCGCAGCCAAGCCATCAGAGATCTCACCTTCGGTGCCACTCCACTTGGTCCAGCCATGCCCAGGGCTGGTTTGCGGAGGGGGCTGCAGAGGACCCGTGCGCGTGGGCAGGTGGCTGAGCAAGGTCCAGCACCCCTCCGCACAGCCATGCTGCTGCGTGTCCCTAACGCACAGCAGAAGGCCCCTCACCTTCGTGGCTCTCCGCACGCCCTGGGCACGCTCTCCTGGCTGTGACAGCAGCTCCTGGCTCCGATACCCCTCTCCTCTCCTCTCTTCTCCCTGCCTTTGTCTCCCTGGCTTTTATTGAGTGCAGGTTTTGTGCGCGGTCGGTGACAGACGGCCCTGGTGCTCGACAACCAGACAATCTGTCACCACCACCACTGACAGCTTTCACAAGGAGCCCCCTTCCTTTCATCCTTCCCGGTTCCCTCTGCCTTTGCCTGTCCCCTTTCCACACGTGCTCTCTGGCTTTGTTCCCCCCTAAAAGCCAAATAGCGACAGAAGCTCCTGATCATAATATTGCTCTAATCGAGTCTGTCATAATCGGATCCAATCTAATTACGTCCAGATCCCTCTCTTCTCCTGACTCTCTCTATTGCCTGTCCATCTGTCCCTCTCTTCCCTTCCAGTCTTTGTGTCCATCCATCTGTTATCTGCAGGCCTTTCTCCCTTCCCATCATCTCCCTGGGCTCCTGCCCCATTCACAGCGTGGCCGCCCCGGCCCTTTCCTCCAGCGGCTCCCTCTCCAATCCATCTCTCTTAAAGGCCTCTCCATCAATCCATTTAGCAGCAGCTCCCTGCCTCCTCTGGCCCATCTGCTTCTCTCTTTCTGCTGGCTGCGAGATGCAGAGATGCTGTTTTGTTTGTCTGTCCATCTTGATTAGCCCCAGAAACCTCACTGTTAAAGCTGTGCTGGCGCTGGGGAAAGATCACCTGGGTAGCAGCGCGCTGTAGGTCCTAAGCAGCATCCTCCATCCCTGCCTCGCTCTCTACCTCCTCCGAGCAATTGCATCGCATCAAGCACTCAGGCTGGACGTGAAAGATGGAGCCCCAGGAGCCCAGGGCTGCACAAGGCCGGGTGGGGAAGAGCAAGCTTGAATCAGCATCTCCCCAAACTACCTTCCCCCTCCTCTAGCTGCGGTGTTTCCTCCAGGAACGCGATGGACGGACGCGCAGGCATGGTGGTGGTGCCGTCTGCCTGATGTTCTCACCGCACATGGACAGAGGACAAGGTTAAGCACAGCCAGGCCAGGCAGCTCTGTGGTACCCAGGGTGGGACCTGGGTGCCCGGGTACCCATGTGCTGGGGATCAGGGGCGCGGAGGCTGTGCCTTCCCCAGCTCTGCTCTCTGTGAGGGACCATGATCAAGCCTGGCAATTCCCACACTCGCTATCTGTAGCAGTCAGCCCCTGATTTCAACCACGCGTTGGACTCAGCTGCCTGCCGGGCACCAGCCAACAGCCCTTGCCTGCTGCCCCGAGCTAAGCTGCCTTGCTCCATCCGCTGGACCTCACTCTTGCCCACGGGTAGGACACAGAAAGCAGTTGTCAACCGTCGTGGCGGCGGGATAACTGGGGAGCGACTGTGGGCTGTCGGACAGAGCACCGCACTAGGACACGGGACGTGATGCATCCCTTAGACACCAGCATCACGCAAAGGCTCCAGGAGGTCTGGATCCAGTTTACTGGTCCACAGACCAAAGACCTGCCAGTCTACATAGGCAAAGAAGGGGTTCAGGCCCAGGGACTCGACGTACGGGGCACGCAAAGCTCAGAAGTCTTTCAAGCGTTCAGCACAAGGAGCTCGGAGCCGTTTCGAAGGCACGCAGGGGAGTAGCTCTTGCGGCAGATAACAGGTTTTCTCCATGTATTTATTTGGGAGCTTAAGCTAAATAATCCATGCCTAAGCAATTGTCACTTGTGAGGACAGGGTCTGGCTGCCTCTATACGCCTTAGAGCAGAGTGTGGAGCAACACCTCGGTCTCTAAAGCCTGAGTTAGATACCAGGCAAGCAACGGCTCAGCTGGGAGCTGAACCCAGCCACCCTGCCATCGCAGCCCTCAGGGAGAAGCAAAGGGTGAAGGATGCTCCATGTGGGACAACGTGACTGCAGGCAGCGGCAGCACCACTGCTCCCAGCACAGGGCTCCAGTGCTGGGAGCAGGAGAGGCAGCAGAAGCGGAGCAAGCTGGGGAGGAGGGATGGTGCGTGGGTAGCAAAAGCATCACCTCAAGGAAAGGGAACAGTGACCCTGAGAAGCACAGCGCCACAAACACTGCCCTGCCGTGTCCCAGGCTCAGTCCCCGGGGTGACCGAGGCAATCGGAGCTGCCCCTACAGCTCAGCCAACAAACCCTCCTGGCCCTTTGCCTTTCTTTGGCCTCCAAAACCGAGAGGTTCACCCCTGCCGCGGGCTTCACCCCTATGATAAAGCGTAGAAAGCCAAGCATTTCAGACAACACCAATTTTCCCTTCCTGTCTCCACTGCTTCCTTCTCCCAGAAGCCAAAGGCTTTGTTCTGGGTATTAATGAACTTCCCTGCCTCTTAATATTCCAAAGCCATAAAGTTCCCAGGAGCTGGGGGGCCGGGCGCTAAGAAAACACCCATTTCCTCTCCTTTCCCCCTGTCTCATTGACCGTCACCCCCATATGGCTCCCCCCTTAGGGCACAAGGGCAGCTGCAAACCCTCCTCTCCGGGCTCAGCCTCCCCAGAGGCAGCTCAGTTCAGAGGTCAACAGAGTCGGTGGCATCTTCTTTTTGTGCAGCAATCCCCGGTTGAGCTGCGGGGGGGGGGGGGGGGGGGAGGAAATTGATGCCTGCGAAGCGTTGTTGTGTGCGCAGGAAGGGGGGAGCGCCTGCGTGCGGCTCGGGGAGATGCCCGGGGGCTCTATGGCAGAGACAGCGCGTGCCAGCTGCCCTCCTCAGCAAGGGCTGCCCGAAACCCCTTGGCCGGGCCTCGGCGCAGCTGGAGCTCGGGGGCAGCGTGAGGCATGGGTGGGAGCTCCACGGGGTTACCGGTCAGGATGAGACTTCTCAGGGGGTAAAAAGGGCGCTTTCGGAAGTCAACCATGGAGAAAAGGGAGGCAGAGGTCCCCGCCATGGCACAATGCAGCCAAAAGAGCCCGCAGCCCGTAGTGAACTACTCCCCTTCAAGCACAACAGGAAAGGTGGTGCCAGCGTCCGGCCGCACCTTCGCCAGGGCTGTCCTCCAGCACCAGAGCCGCCGGGGCTGGGCAGGGGAGACGGGAAGAGGCGCAGAGCCGCAGCCTTCGCCTTCAAGAGCAGAACAGCCCAGGGTGCAGACGGGCAAAGCCCTTGGGAGCAGCTGCCCCGGCCCTCGCTGGCATCGAGGGCCTGGTTGTGCTCAGGAGCAGCGCAGCAAGACCTGCTGCAGGTTGCATCACCGCCGCCTCCCCCGGCAGAGCGCTGCAGAACTTGCTTCTTCGGGCTCCATCCCTGGCGGGTGAACTTGCCCCGGGCTGCTCAGCCACATTCCCCTTGGTTCTTTGGTACGGTGTTGAGCAGGGCACGGGGTCTGCAGAGCCCCCATCCCATTAAACCAGCGGAATAACTGACCTGCTGAACTCAGGGCCTAAATGATGCCAAGCGCTTGGCCAGAGCTCAAAGCTGTCCAGCATCTGTAAGCATCAGGAAGAACTGGTTAGACCGGGAACGATGTGAAACCACCTCGAAATGTAGCTGCTTTGGAAGAAATTCAAGTAGTCGTGCTTTGGAGCAACAAGCCAAAGTCTTTAAGAGTCAGAAGAGAGCATTTTCCCAGCGCCTGAACTTGATTGGGATGAACTGGAGTGAGCTTTTGTCTCCTCTGCTGCCTGTGCTGGAGAGACGGTGACCTCTGTCAGCTGGGAGAGTACCTTAAATGACTGCAAGGGTTGCCAGGAGAAACCTGTTGAAGCCAGAAAAGCATCTCCCATGTATTGTCTCCCAGCTGGACTATGTCCTCTTGCACCAGCCAGGACACACCAAGTGATGCTCACTGCATCCCTTCTCTAGAGCAAGATGCAGCCAGGCTGCAAGCCTCTGCTTCAGAGACAAGCAGACACAAAGCAGGGAAGTTCTTTGCTTTCCATATGGTTTGCATAATTTCCCATGCAAACTGTCCTAATTATCAAAGCAAATGGGCTTCGAATGGGGGGAAATCCTCTTGGTCACGTCAGCCACCGGCTCGGCACTGTCACCCAGTGTGACTTGGGCTCTGCCTTCCCGAGCCAGCGCGCATCAAACTACCCACGGCTGCTGCTCAGAACTCAGTAATTCCGTTCCTATCACACGGATAAAAATAGATCTACATCCGAGCAATACTCATGCTACTTTCCATATTGCCTCACCACCCTCACAGTAAAGAACTTCCTTATACCTAACCTAAACCTGTTTCAGTTCGAACCCATCACCCCTTGTCCTGTCACGAATGAAGAGTCCCTCTCCGGCATCCTTGGAGCCCCCTTCGGACGCTGGAAGCTGCTCTGAGATCTCCACGCAGCCTTCTCTTCTGCAGGCTCAACAGCCCCAGCCTGTCTTCACATGGGAGCTGCTCCAGCCCCTGCTCATCCTCGTGGCCTCCTCTGGACTTGCTCCAACAGCTCCATGTCCCTCTTACGTTGAGGACCCCAGAACTGCACACAGTGCTGCAGGTGGGGTTTCAGCAGAGCAGAGCATAGCATAGCAGAGCAGAGCAGAGCAGAGGGGCAGCATCACCTCCATGACCTGCTGCTCACACGCCTTTCGGTGCAGCCCAGGATACGGTTGGTTTCTGGGCTGCAAGGTTGGAATTGGACGATCTTAAGGTCCTTTCCAACCCTAACTCTTCTATGATTCTATGATTAATGTACTGAGAAGGCATTTATTCCCCGTGGCTTATTAGCATTAGGGATGCTCTAATTAATGCACAGAACCTCAGGAGTGATGGGGAAAAGTGCATCAGGGGAGTTATCAAGTTTAAGGTTTGCACAGCTGAGGACAGCTGCTGTTATACTGCATGGGCAGGACCAACCAGATTCCACTTGGCCCCGAACCAAAGGTGCTGCGTTACAAAGGAAGGTACACAAGGCATCAAACCGGTTTCATTCTGAACTGGGAGCATGTATCTTCTGCAGATAACTGTGCTCAGACTGAAGGCATGGGAAGGATGGCTTAAGAGGGAGCTTTTCCGGGCTAAGACGCTAACTCTGGGCTTAAGGCAGCAGACAGCAGCTCCCTACGGGGCAGTGATTTAGCAGCTGTACACAAAAGCAGCAGAGGCTTTGCTGGTCCCAGCGGAGGGGAAGGAGCACGCTCAAATCCACTGTCAGCTCTTTGTCTGAAGATCAGGAGAGAGACTGAACAACTGAGTAGGTCACAGAGGTCCCAGTTCCTCCCACCTTGCCCCGTTTCTGATGGGGAGAGGGATGCGGGTGAACGAAAAGGCCTCTTTGCACGGTCTTGTTTCCCTATGAACACTGGGATTTCATTCTCCACGGCACAAAAAGCAGCTCCTTTCCCCAACATTAGCTGTCCTGTAACAAAACGCCTTTGTATTTCGAGCACTGCTCACCTCCAGGTCTCAAGAGCATCCCCTCACCCCTGTGCGAAAGGGCAGTAGCAGGGTCCGGGTCACTGTTAGAAGGGCACTGCAAGGGGGAGGCAGCTGCAGCCCTGGGGAGGGCAGGGAAGAGAAAGCCAGGGACCAGGACTCACTCTCGTAGCTCATTTACTTCCCAGATGAATCCCACAGTCCCGTTTCTTCCCCACCCCCTTCCCTCCAACCCTCAGGCCCAATTCCCCGGGGGAGGAAGGCTCCGATCCGCACCAAACCTCATCATCAAAAGCCAGCTGAGCAAAACGAATTCACCGAGCATGGCAGAACGCAGCCAGGAGGGCTGGAAACACCTCTGGCTCCTGCCTCTCCTTCCAGCCCTCTGCACAGCAACGCTGCTGGCACCAGGAGAGTTTGAGGGACACAACCCCCCAGCTCAGGGTACGTTTTGGGCTGTCAATCAAAGACTTACAGCGTTCTCCAGCGCTGGCAGCAGGAGGGGAAACGCGTCTCTGCTGCAGTGCCTGCCAGCCAGCCCCCTTTGCTTCTCCCCTCCTTGTCAGCCCCTGATAGGAGCGTTGCTCATCGCGCTGTCCACAGGGGAGACCTGTTGGCCATCCAAGGCCCAGACAACGGAGGCAGCTGTTTGTTCTCCTCGCCAGAGAGCGAACAAAAAGCTGGGAGTGGAAAACGGGGCTGAGAGTGCTAAAAGGGTTGATTTCTGCTTGTGTGGAGGGGAAAAAAGGCGCAGAAGCCTCCAGAGGAAAGGAAAGGATCGAGGACACAGCCTAGATTTGAGAGCTGGGAAGAGACAGCAGTATGGGAAGGATGCGGTTTTAATATGGAAGTGGTATCAAGAACACTGAGTAGATAGAATCATAGAGTAGTTGGGGTTGGAAAGGACCTTAAGATCATTCAGTCGCAACCCCCTGCCATGGGCAGGGACGTCTCACACTAGACCACATCACCCAAGGCTCTGCTCAACCTGGCCTTGCACACTGCCAGGGACGGAGCATCTACCACTTCGTGCCGGGGCTTCACCATCCTCACAGTAAAGAGCTTCTTCCTTATATCCAAGCTGAACTTCCCCTGCCGAAGTTCCCCCCAAGATCAACCCAATTTGCTGGTCAGCCATCACCAATCCCAACACCTCTCCCCACAGCACTGCTCCATGAACGAAGCATTTGCAGTTTGATATATAAAAAGGCCAAACTGAACTTACCTTAGGGAAGGCAAACCCCACTCTCCTCAATCCTCTGCCAGCCCACGCAGTTGTGAGGTCCTCGTCTCACCCCATGCAATCCCACACACAGAAAGAGTCTACTTGCATGATTTTGTTGGAAGGGATTTTGTTCTGCCGGAGTTGGAATGAGGCCAAAGCTTCGGAGCGCGAGGCTATGAAAATCCTTATTGCAAAGACAAGACATGCCCATGTAAACTGAGAGATCGATTTCTCCAGCATTGCTAGGAGAAATGAAATCGGGCACAGAAACATTCCACCAAGGATCAGAGGCGGTTTCCTGATAGTGGGATGCACCAGTAAGTGGAAAAAGCCTTTCTCAGGGAAGCACTGAAAGTAGAGGGTCTGAGCGAGTTTAAAACTCCAGAGTGTAAGCCTAGCAGAGAAAAGACTTGAACACAATAAGCCCTCCCCATCCTCTAGGGAAGGGAAAGTGAGGTCTGCTTCAGCACTAGCAGGCTCTAGTTTCTGGTATCAATCCCCTCTCCCTGTTTTCTCCCTCCTGGCTTTGGACAGCAGCACCATCACGCCTTGAAATCTGCTGAACAAGTGGATTTTCACACAGAAGAAACAACCGGGAACATCCAAGTGCCTGGGCAGTCACAACCACCAGCTCCCAGAGCTCTTTCTTGCCGGGCACTAAGCTGTGGCATTGAAGGAAACAGTGTGTGAGCATCATTAAAAACCATGTTTATTAGACCAGCAGCAAGGGCCTGACCAAGATCAAGGTACCGTGGTACAAAGTGCTGTTTGGAACGACCAGCAATCCCTGCCTTGGACTGCTTACAGTGAGTTAACACCTCCTCGTGTCTGAGGGCACGGTGTCTTTTGTCCACCGAGAGAAAGAATTCCGAGTTTCAACATAATTCCCAACCCAAACGAGACAAAACTCTGAGACCATATTGCAACCGTACCGCAACACCCAGTGGTTCTGGTCCTTTGGCAGCAGCCAAGACAAAGCAGGCGATGGGGTTAACTTCGGAAGTGGAGAGTCTTTTAATTAAATGGAACTATTTATATATATACAAACCCCAGAAAATATTGCACCATTTAAAAAAAGGACATTTTACATCTAATCATCTGCTTAACGCACCTTGCCCTCCCTGCACGGGAACAGACACAGGTTCACAGCAACTCCTGGGACACGAACGGGCACCGCGCGCCACCACGGAAATGCGTGGTCCACATACATCGCAAACAAGCTTCTCCCTTTCCACCTTGCCTTCACTTAGGGAACACATCCATCACCTTCTCATCTCGCTGGCACAGGACCCATCCTCTCACGTCGCTCGGAAGGAAAGACGAATTAAAAAGGAAGGCTTTGGGAACTTCTCAGTCACAGTTTCTTTAGGGCTTGGTGGGCACGGTTTTCTGGGAAAGTCTCTTATGCTCTTAGGGCTCAGCCCCCAGAACCCGAGCATGGAAGCTCTGGAGAGAACCATCTGCACCCCTGTCCAGAGACAGGGGCATTCCAGTGTAGTTTTATCTTTGACAATTGTAATCCAAGGGCTAAGACTTCTCAAGTGCTGAGAGCATCTTCAGTAAGCCACAGCCCCAGGGTCCCGGGGGATGCTAAACAGTACATCCGCTTTGGCGTTGATGAAGTAGGTGGCCAGGAGAGAGAAGACCAGAATGGCAATGCCCACAAGCAAAGTGATTATCTAGGAAGGGAGGAGAAACACTCAGCATTGTTGTTACAAACACAGCCCTGCAGCACCTCACAGAATTTCCCTTGAATCATAGAATGGCTGGGTCGGAAAGCACATCAAAATCACCCAGTTCCAGCCCCCTGCCATGGGAAGGGATGCCTCACACCAGACCACGTCACCCAAGGCTCTGCTCAGCCTGGCCTTGCACATTGCCAGGGATGGAGCATTTACCAGCTCTTCAGGCAACCTGTTCCAGTGCCTCACCACCCTCGCAGCAAAGAACTTCTTCCTTATATCCGACCTGAACTTCCCGTTTCAGTTTAAATCCATCACCCCTGTCCCATCGCCATAGTCCCTGCTGAATGAGGGGCTCTATCAGAAAGCTACAGACACCAGCTCACTCCTGAGGCACTGAGAAGATACTCCAGGACCTTACAGCCTTAGATGAAAGCAACTGACAGCAGGATCAGGACAGCTTTTGCTCTGGTTACCACCAGTGCACACAAACTGATGGTTAACTGAAGGTTAGAAAGTTCTATCATGGATTATAGAATCATGGAATGGTCTGGGTTGGAAGGGACCTTAAAGCTCATCCAGTTCCCACCTCCTCCCACAGGAAGGAACACCTTCCACCAGACCAAGTTGCTCCAAGCCCCGTCCAGTCTGGCTTTGAACGCTGCCAGGGATGGGGAGATCTCAGAACAGACCCCACGGAGCGCTCACCAGAACTCTCTCAGAACATTTGCTATCAGGTCAACACTTGGGAATGGTCAGGCTCAAACTGCATCTCCAGGGCACCAGTGTCTGCTGGGCTGTAACACGCCAAGACCCAGGCAGGGCTCTGGGCTTGCCTGGCAGCGTTCAAAAGGCTCAGGGCCACAGAACTAAATTGCTCTGATTTCAAATAATCACCTGAGAGGTGCACCAACTGCCTGGGCTTGCATGGCCTTTGGGTGGCTTACTGCTAGGCCATGATGATGCCATCCTGTGTGCTCCTAAGTCTGTGCAGATAGCCTGACATCATTAACAGCCAACCAGAGGGCACCAAAACAGGCACAGTGTCCCAGTGCGCTGCATGCTTAACCCTTATCCTGCTGGCACTTAAGCCACATCACACGCAGCTTAGGGCTGCTCGGAACCTGAGGCACTGAACCACCACCAGCTTTTGTTTGAGAAGGCTGTTAAAGAGTTATTTCTCTGCTGTTAAGAGGGGATTCAAAGGGCAGGAAGGAAAATCTGGGCCATGAATCAGGCAAAACAACAGCCAGGTTCACTGGCTTGACTCCCTGCGCCTTGGGAAGGGGTTAAGGCTCCTGTGCCTCTATGTTTTATTCACAGAGCTCAGCCTGCTCATGGGACTCTTGATTATTCTGCACAGTCTCAGGCCCAGCAACTCTGTTATTAACCCACAAATAGCCAGAGGGGGAAGGATGATCACCAGCAATGTTCTGGGTCACCTCCTTTCCCAGGACCAAAGCCTGCTCTTGACAGAGAAGCTCCCACAAGACCTTGGAACAAACTCTGAGCTGCTTCTCCAGCAGTCAGGAGGTGCTGTTCAAAGCCAGGCAGATCTTTTCCTCCTCTTTCTTCTTCGGACATGTACAAACTCACCTCTAGCTCCCTGCTGGCAACCAGAAATATTCGGGCCCGGATCTCTTTCCACCGACTCTCTGTCCATGTGGAATACTCTGTAGATCCCCACTGCCTCAGCTCAAAGGCAGGAGAGAGGGCTTTGCTTAGGTGAACAGTTGACCGAACGCAGTAGGGGACTCGGGATGTCGAGTTGGGATCCAGGGAACCCTGCACCCAGGCATAGTCATACATCTGCAATGAAAACAGGAGAGTAAGAGACAGGAAAGCGCCATCAAATAACCCCCATCCCCTCCTCCTGGAACCTTACCTGCGTCTCTGGGGAGAGACAAAGAGACTTTACTGCCTGTTCTCACTGTAAGGGGATCCTTTGGCCTCCTCTTCCTCTGCCCCTGGGCATTAAGATGCCTCCCATTTGGCAGTTTCCCACTCCTCCCACATTATTACAAGTAATGGAAAGTATTCCTAAGCAGCCTTCCTCAAAAGCAGAAACCACCAAAGCTTGGCTGTCACCAATGTCACTCTAATGGCTACTTACTTCTGTCTCACTGTTGGGTGATTTTTCAGGGTTCAGGCACTCCTCCTTGGTGAAGTTAACAACAGTGCCCGTGAGGTTGGCCAGGACATACTGCACAAGGTAGGTAGTGTTCACAGGGCTGGAAACAGCCACATAGTGCTGGGGAACATCACCTGAAGCAGTCAGAGAAGAGGGAATGGCAGGGAGGTGGCCAGGAGCAGACAATGTGGCACTTTAGAAAGCTGCCAGGTAACACATGGGGTCTAACCCAGCCCCTGTTCTTCTGCTGTGTGTTGCTCTTACCCAGAATTCCTTTTAAGTCTGGTTTAATGATGGACTGAAACCAGGAATTGTTCATTTTAATCAGAAAGCCATACAGCATTCGAGAGACCTGGGAAGAGATGGAAATGGCTTTACAAAGAGGACAGAAAACAGCATCTCAACAGCTGTATCACTCAAGATCATATGGCTCACGGATGTTTCCCACTACAGGGGCCAAGAGCACAGCAAAGGAGAAGCTGTATGTCACGACTGTATATAAATTCATATAAGCCATGAAAATTGGGTCTGAGCCCAGCTCCACCAACTCCCGAGTTAACCCCTGTGGCACACGTGGCCATTTCACCTCAGCTTATTCTTCTGCTCTGTGGGACAAGGATTAAGGAGCTCTGTTTTGTAGAGGGCTCCTGAAGCTTAATGTCTGCCCTGAGATCAGGGGAGGAAGTAGAGAAGGGTGAAAGGGTTTTCACTCAGCTGTGGTGAGGAAGGAGCAAAGGGGGGAGGTAAAGCCCTCACTGAGGCAGACAGGACAGCGTGCTGGGTAAACACATCTAAACAGAGACAGAAGGGAAGTACGTGAGGGCTCATCCGAGATGCCAGCGACTCAATCCCATCTGCTCGTACCGTTTTTGGATCTGCCTGAATAGCAGAGGTGGTGTTGGCTCCCCCTGCAAGGCGGTAGAGAGCACGGGCGACCACGGTGGCAACTTCTGCCAGGGACTGCAAAGGAAGAGTGCTCTGTGTTAATCAAGACCGGCAGGTCCAGCGAAACAAGCAGGAGAGCAAGCCAAGAGCTACACATCCATCAAAACCCTCACATCGTGCTCGCATTTGAGTAGCTATTGCCTTTGTCACTGTACAAAGCACTCCCCACCTTCTCCCTGCCCTTTTTGGAAACAGCTTTCCCCCCCTCTCCTCATGAGCTTGCTTCTATCCACCCCTACCCAAAGCCCCATCTGCCCCAGGTACAGCTAAAGCAAATGGGAAGCAGGAACCTTGGCTGTATCGGTGACATACTCCAAGGTCTCCTCAGGGCTAAGCCCCTCGGGGTATTGCATCTGGATGTTCTCTGGAGTGTCGTACATGCTCTGGTAGTATCTGCAAAGAAGGCAAACAGAGGTTGGGGAGGGGCAGAAAGAAACCATGGGCCATGGAATTCAATTCAGAGTATGCCTAAATCAAACAGTGGGAGCAGTCTCCTGGGAGCAGAGAGACAGCCCTGCCAAAGCACTGCCCTGCCACACACTCCTTAAAGCATTTAATGAGGCTTTATAATGAACTTGGCCCTTCCACAGCTTCTCCCATCTGAGGATCTCCAAGCAATTTACAGGCTGTGATTAGCTTTCAGGTGGGCGACAGCCCAAGCCATTAAATGGGTAGAGAAACTGAGGCAAGGACAGCTCGTGCACAAGGGCTCCTGGGAAAAGGGCTTTTGCTGCAAGTCGTGCCAGTGGGTTTTATTAATGCCCTATCTTGAAGGCAGGGAGGAATTCCAAGTGAGCTCCGAGAGAGATTTCCACCAAGGCACACGCAGCTGAACTGAGAATTGGGCTAAAACCCAACACATGGTCTGTGCACCCGACATCCCCAGTCTACATAAGGGTGCCACAGCAGCAAGCTGTGCTTTCCTCCAGCTTAGGTCATCTTATCCCTTTAAAGCAGCGCAGATTTAGAGGTGAAAGGGAAGCTACTGCCCCTTCATTGCTACAGAAAGCCTCAGAAAGAGCGGGGAAGGAGAGAAAATGAAGGGAAAGGGACAATTTGGAGAGCTTAGGGAAGAGGAGTGAGGAATATTTCTATCTTCTATCCCACATTGCCACTCCAAAGTCGAAGCGGAGCAGGGGTTCCTCAAGCAACACACCATAGCAGGGTCATGTGGGGTGAAAGCAAGTGCTCTTTCCAATGCCTGGGGCTTTTTGCCATTGCAAATAGAAAGCTGTATTAAAAACAACAACAAAAAGGCAGCTAGCTGCTGGAAGAACAGATGAGGCTTAGGCACGCTCAGTTGCCATTTGCTCACCTTTGGCTTCCAGCCAGCTGTGGGGAACATTTTCTGTACAAACCTGGATTTCTTTCGCTTGTCAGAATAATTATGTTGTGCTTGTTCAATGACATGGCACACGTCTGCTCCTCTGCTCCCCCTCTGCTGCTCCACATGTATGTTGGGGAGCACACATGCATGCTGCAGGAGCTCAGGTGCCCTCTGCTGGCACCACTGCCTTTGGCCAGAGGCCAGCCTGGGGAAGCAAGTACCTGTTCTGGAAGGCGGTTCTGTGGTCAGTCAGGACTACTCCTGGGATGTGCCGGGCCCGAAGGAAGCGCTGGAAGGAGGATGGCGGAAGAGGCTGAGAGAATCCGGCTTCCTGCAAAGTCACGTTTGCTCCCAGGCTGCTGTTCCGCAGGATACCCAGCAAGTTTCTAACCTGAAAGAAGAGAAACCAGCACTGTTCTGCTGCCCTTCTGGATGTGTTATTTCTCTGGAAAGGTTAATATCATAGAATCATGGAATGGTTTGGGTTGCTCCAAGCCCCTGTGTCCAACCTGGTCTTGAACACTGCCAGGGATGGGGCAGCACAATTCTCTGGGCAACCGATGCCAGCACCTCAGCACCCTCACAGGGAAGAACTTCTGCCTAAGAGCTCATCTCAATCTCCCCTCTGGCAGGTTAAAGCCATTCCTCCTTGTCCTATCCCTACAGGCCCTCATCCAAAGCCCCTCTCCAGGTTTCCTGGAGCCCCTTCAGGCACTGGAGCTGCTCTAAGGTCTCCCCTTCAGGAGCCTTCTCTTCTCGAGGCTGAACCAGCCCAGCAATCTGAGCCTGGCTCCAGAGCGGAGCTGCTCCAGCCCCTGCAGCATCTCCACAGCCTCCTCTGGACTCACTCCAGCAGGTCCACAAAGATCCACATCCTGATTACCTGCAGAGTGCTAAAGATCAACCACACAGATTGCTTTCTATTACCTGTACATCAACAGATTCATTCATCCGAGAGACAGGGTCTGTATGCATCCACAGAACTGAGTCATTCCTCAGAGCCACCTTCAAGAAGAAAACGAAACCACCATAAGCATATGGCTGAACACCACTGAGTCTTGCAGAGGAGGCAAGTTCAGTCCAGGGAAAAGTCAAACCCAGTAAAAAGCTGGCTGGATAAAGCCCAGCTCAATTACCACAGAGAAACAGGGAATAAAAAGGTCCCGAGTTATCCCACACCTGATTCAACTCCACAAATGAATGAATGTTGTCCAAGCGGAGAGGAAACTTGTCTTTTTCCATATCATACACCATTCGTGAGCTGCCAATGTAATCAAAGGTCTCCTGCAACAGAAAAGAAAATCCAGTCACACAGGAATCACCTGGATATGTGCCTGGGGCAACTACCAGCAATATCCGAGAGGCTGAGGTGGACCAAACCCAAGAGTTGGAGGGGCAACTACTGCCCCAAGTGTTTCTGAAGGTTCACATAGCCTGCCACACACTGGAAAAGCAAAGTAAATATCCCATTGTGCCTGGCTCCAAAGACAAAAGTGTTGTAGGAAGGGATGGAGCAAAGGACAAAAAGGAAGGCATTGAGCAAAAAAAAACCCAGGGGACAGCTATTGAATTCCACAAAGCTGCTCAGAGTTAAGTGAGCACCGATATCTAGTGAGACACTGTTACTGTAAGAGCAGAGGCATTAACATAGCCTTTCCTCTGGCATAAGCCATCCTCTTTGGTTTTCAGTAAGGAGTACAGCAGGTCAGGGAAAAAGGGAATTCTCCATTCCAGGAATTACCCATTTTCCTGAAAGGGGGGTGTCTGTTTCCCCTAACAAAATAAGGAAGTAACGGCCGGATGAGTTTGCCAAGGGAGCTATAAGGAGCTGGGGAAGAAGAGGTGCCCTTAAGAAGAGAATCTCCGTGACAAAGGCAGGCAGTGAAGTCAGAGGCAGTCATGAGACTTTCCCCTTGACTCATTTACAGTCAAGCCTCCTCATGAGTCTTGGGAGCATGACAGAGAATGGCCATTCCTTCTGTCTGCTGGGTCTCCCCCAGAGCAATCCTGATCACGTATGTACTGAGGAGGGGGAGTGAAGGGAACCACGTGGCCACAGCATGGGGCTGTGGAAGCCAGTTTCACAAAGCTGCACAAAAGAAGCCATCAGTGTGCAGATGCCTTGAGGGGAACATCAGCTGTTGGCCATCAGTCCCCCCTCCGCACGCTTGTTCTGCTTTTCCACAGCTGCCAACTCCAGTGCTGGGCTCCCAGAAATGAGCTGCATTTTGCTGCTGTCAACACATATATTTTTAATCTAGGCCTTTTCTGGGCTTCATTTCAGAATTTAAAGCCTGGCCACTGCAGTTCATCCCTAATGGGGGTGAGGCAGAGAGCAGGCACACTAGGAGAAGACATGAGGAAAGCAAAGTTTGAGTCATTCATCCAACATGAACCGTGGGGCAGAATATGGGTTGCCCCCAGTGGAAGCTCCATCTGCTGTTGTTATCCCAGTGCAATTAAGATCCTGTTCTCACTGGGGGAGCAGAGAGAAGCACGATGTGGGGATGCAGACAAATGACTCTGTACAAAGAGTAGGCAAAAAGTTCATTTGCAGGGAGCCAAGGGCTGATTTGATCTCTTGGAACAAGCCAAATGGTGGAGCGATGCCACAGCTCTTACCCCTTGGAAGAAGGTGAACATTATATTCCTTTGCAGCAAATGAACATCTGATGCTTTGTGAAGGGCTTCAGCAGCAGCCAAGTGGGTCACAAAAGAAGAGACAGCACTCTCTGCCCCGGGTGCAATGTTCCAGAAGAAGGAATGGCTGTCAATCTGGAAGTACAAACAGGAGGTGTAAGAAATGTGCACACAGACAGAGGAATAGAGCATTGGAGAGCAAATCTATCACCTCACTCCTATCCCCCTCATCCTACTGATAAGGGAAGACCCAAAGCACCCTGCTTAATGAAATGTAAAATACCAACAGCACTGCTGTGGCAGTTCTGAGGCCTCAGCGCCCTGTCCAGAAAACAGAGGTTAGCGATGATGGTGTTATTTTAATGCCAAAATCCCGCTCCAGCATGAGGCTCTGAGACAGTGACAAAAGGGATTCTGGAACTGGAGCCTGGAAAGTGACTGTAAACCAACGGCTAGATGGGGAAGTGAACTTCGTTCTCAGCTCTGACACTGAGTCACAACAAAGTCTCCATGTGATTCAGTCTCTCCCCCCCTTGAAAAATACAGACGAGCCAACTATGCTCCCTGTGACACCTTATAGGGTGTGAAATATCTCAGGACAGTCCAACAGACACTTTATGTCTACTTGTCTTGTTCCACCAGTGAAAGAAATGCTGAGAAAAGCCTCATGTGAGACACAAGCAAAATGCAGATGTCCTCCTGCTGAAACAAGAAATTAGGTAAACCCCCCAACTAAAAGGCTTGTACTTGCACAAACGCAATAGCCAGTGAGGTCTAAAAGGTTTGGAACATGGGAAGAAATGAAACTATGTCAGAGAAGTACATTCCCATGAGACTCGAAGCCCTCATCTTTCCAGAATCCTCTTCCATGCTCTACAAAGCAGGATCAGGAGGTACCTACTCGTGTGGCGACAATGACAACTTCCTTCTCAGGATCGACTTTCCCAGAGGAATTAATAGGTTGCAAGGTGCTCCACACGTTGTAATCAAGGAGAGGATCACAGACAACCTCTAGGAAACAGGACAAATCATTGTCTGAGTTGAGATTACAGCAGTGACAAGTGGGAAATGAGCTTACTGGTCAGCTCAGTGGATCTATGAGCTTCTGCTCCACAGGAGTGAAGTCCTGGCCCCAGGAAAGCCACTGGCAAGGGACAGGATTTCAGGGCATGTACGCACTCCCAAATTTCCTTTCTTTTACACAACCGTATTCCCTTTGGATTCGTACCACCAGCATTATGGGGCTGACAAGGGAAAAGGAATCTGCTCACCTGGGTTAATGCTGAAGGTGCTTTGGAGGGAGCTGCGCCTCATGCAGGTGACAGTGCTGGTGACAGCATGCATGTGGGAGAAAAGCTGCATAGCACAGAGGGGGTATTCGGGGCCAGATCCATCACGAGGGACATTATGGTCTTGATAACACTGGATGGAAACAAAAATCATTCCAAAATTAACCTTTCCGTGATAGCACTGTGTCCTGCATATAAAATCAAACGTCTTTTTACTCTACATTTCAACATCTAAGCTGAGAGAAAACAGAACTTTGTGCCCCCTTTCCTAAGCTGTGCAGCAGTTCCCCCCTCCTGCTTGCTGAGGAAGTGCAGTACCTGCTTAATAACTTGCGTCTCATTGGCATCTTCGAGGAGAAAAATAGGGAAGTCAAAATCCTCATAGGAAAGCCCACTCCCCACAGGATTCCAGACGGTCTTATTGCAGTGTGCAAACTGAGGGCCATATTCTTTGGAATAGACACCTGGAAACAGAAAAGAAATGAGCAAACCTGAGCCTGCAAGAGAATAACAGACTGCAGGAGAGGTAGGGCCTGCTGAGAAAATAGCAGCAAATGCAGAATGAGCAGCATTAGGGGCTGAGGAACCAGCTGATAAAAGCTTGGAGAGATAGAGTTGGTCACTGCATGCGGCTGAGTGGCAGAGACAGAGCGTTGTGCCATGCCGAGAGGATGAGGAACGTGCATGCTCAGAGCCATCCCATGCCAGGAGGCTGGCAGGAGAACTCAGAGAGCATTTACCACCTGCTGAGAGAGTGGAGGAGGCACACAGAGAAACATTCTACTTTAAAAGGAGGAACATACAAACCCGCAGTTTCTGGGCTTACCATGTGCTGGAAGAAACCCTGAGGCAGCTGTAAATGTGCCTATCACATTAAAACCTAGATATGGTACAAAGAGCATGGGGGCAGAGACAGGACAAATGCCAGCACACCGAACTCAGGAGGGGACAGGGCATCCTGTGCAGCAGAAAGCTGTGTGCAAACTACAGAAGGCAGAGCAATTTCTCCCCTCAAAGTGCAAAACGTAACAGAGCAAATTTGCTGCATGAAGAAATAGTGAAACGAAAACCGAAGTGAGAGCACGGGGGAATGAAAACCTAAGTGAGAGCACGGGGGAATTCAGTGAAGCACAATGTCATTTTAAAAAGCAGGAACTGGCCAGGACAGACAGGTTCACGCACACTCCACAGAGTCTATGCCAACACAAGATGCTTTAATGATCACATGTGGACAAAGGACAAGTTTCAGGGTTAGAGACAAAGTTACCACAACCCTTGGTCAGGTTTAACATTTGGCTGTCTTCTCCTAAACCCCTGTCCCAGCCCTTGTTAAGAAATGATAAGATTCCAGTTCACACCAGCTGCTTTGAAAGAACATACTGAGTCTGTTCTCTCAAACACCATTTTGACATTGATATATAGCTGTAGTTTCAGCTATCCTTTGCACCTCTTGGCCCATACAATGTAAAAGCACCAGTTCTCTTCCTCCCAACAGGGATAAAGACTTAACATTTCCTTACCAAACCCATCATTGGGGCACTTCAAACCAGGAGAGAATCCCTGGGGAGGGCTTGGCTTGGCAATGGCCACAGCAAGGCCAGACACTCGTGAGGCTCCCTTCAGCTGCTCCATGACCCTCCTGAAAGAGAGAAGACACAACTGAAATGATGAATTCAGTAATGAATTCTGCAACAAGGAGAGAAGTTCAGCCCCTTCTTTCCTGCTCCGCCCAGAAGAGATGTGACCAATCTTAATCATACTGTTTAGCATGATTTGTACGATTTAGTATGATTTGTAACTGCTCCAGTGATGAATGTGGCATAAGAATTGACACACAGCAGAGCTCTAACAGCAAAGCAGTCTGCTTAAGAAGAAATCAATTCAGGCGCTAAACCACAGTAAACCCACAAATGTTTCAATGTCACTACACTTCAATCAGTGAGGGCTGATTCTGCCATCTACCACTTGAAAAATGATGTTTCCATCACCACATCAGGGACCCACATTGGTCTTGTGGGCTCCCATCACCCTGGGAGGATAAAAACTGACAATGACCAACCTGTTGAAGAGGCTCCCATCCAGCAGGACCATGTAGGGTGGGTGTGGGCCATCAGCCAGCACCCACTTCAGGTCCTCCTCCTTCTCCACCACATGGATCACCCCTGTGTCTCCACTGATGGAGGCTGTGGAAAGAGAGCGTGTCCTTTATGCTTTGTAGTGATCTGGCTTCATTCCCACCCCAAGGCACAATGGAACAGCAGGGCAGTGGGCTGGTAAGGGCTTTAGGGCAGGAGAGCTCACGGGGTTACAGGGCTGGAGGAAGCAGTTTGGTGAAGAGGCACTGTTTGGCTAGAGCAGGTCAGAAAAAGGAACAGTGGCTTTTAGCAGGGAACTCAAAATAGCTGAATACATAGATTAAGAAATAAACAGTCCTGTGGTGGAAGCATCTCTTGGTTAAGCACGTTCAAGGACCTCCTTTTAGTTGCTACATAAGCAACTAGAAGTCTCCTGTGACTGAAGGGAATAAGAAGGAGAGGAAGAAACTGAGGCCCTGAGACAGTAAGGCACCCGCCTCAATGACCACAGGCACAGAAGTAGTTTAGTGCTGCCCTCAGCAAAGAGTAACGATTGCAAATCATAGAATCATAAAACAGTCAGGGCTGGAAAGGACCTTAAGATCATCCAGTTCCAACCCCCCTGCCATGGGCAGGGACACCTCCCACTAAACCATGGCACCCAAGGCACCGTCCAACCCGGCCTTGAACACCGCCAGCGATGGAGCATTCCCAACTCCCCTGGGCAACCCATTCCAGTGCCTCACCACCCTCACAGGAAAGAACTTCTTCCTCAGATCCAATCTAAACTTCCCCTGTTTCAGTTTGAACCCCTTACCCCATGTCCTATCACTGCAGTCCCTAATGAAGGGTCACTCCCCAGCATCCCTATACCCCCCTTCAGACACTGGAAGCTGCTCTGAGGTCTCCCCGCAGCCTTCTCTTCTCCAGCCTGAACCGCCCCAACTTTCCCTTCCTATCTCCATACAGGATGTGCTCCATCCCCTGCTCATCCTCGGGGCCTCCTCTGCACTTGTTCCAACAGTTCCATGTCCTTTTGATGTTGAGGACCTCAGAACAGTGCTCCAAGTGAGGTCTCACAGAGCAGAGCAGAGGGGCAGGATCACCTCCATCGACCTGCTGGGCACGCTCCTCTTGATGCAGCCCAGGATGCAGTTGGCTTTCTGGGCTCAAGCGCACACTGCACCCCCTCATGTTCAGTTTCTCACCAACCAACACCCCAAAGTCCTTCTCCGCTCAGCATGAATTAAGACTGGGACAGCAAAGGGGACTAACAACGAAGCAGGTCCACCGCTTGTGGTTCCACCCTGTGCCAAAGAAACCAGATGACTGCCAAAGCGCTTTATAAGAAGCTATGGATAAACCCAAGCACTTTGCTCCCCAAGACAGTCAGTACGCAGGAAGGCAGGGTTGTGTACGGCTGTCTGCCCGATCACCGAGCTCAAACACAGGGTGGAAGAGAGCACAGAGAACCTTGCACCCTGGGTTATCTACAGACCAAGTGCTGCCCTTTAGTGGCAGCTGAGAACCTCTGCTGCAGGGAGTGGCTCCCTGTGGAAGCAAAACTGAATGGGGAATGAGCAAAACCACGGACTCACAGTAAAATCATCCAAGAACACTGCTTGAATGGGGTTCCCTTATGGACCTTTTAACTGTAGGTCATGCCGTCCTGCCTTCCCCAGTCCAATATGGCAAACCCCCCCTTTACAACGGCAACAGCACCACACAAGCAGCTTCCCTCTCTGCTCCCTCCCTCTCGTGCCTGTTAACCCCTCACGCACTCTGCAGCGCTCACAGCATTTGGAGGCACTGATTTGGCTCAAAACTCTGCTCTCCACCTCAGCAGGGATTTTGGAGGCCTCCCCTTTAGCAGAAACGGGTCCGCGGCCATCAACACGAGAGCAGGGTTGGAAAGGAGGGCAAACAGCGAAGGAAAGAAGGGCAACAGCGACCCAAGAGCGGCGGCTCGGGGGCTGCACTCACACTGGCAGCCGATCTGGTGGGTGGCATTCAGGAGGCGGACGCACGGCGCCGTTTTGTTCAGGGGGATGTAGATCTTCCTCTCCACAGAGTTCCCCTGGCACGAACCTGCGGAGAAGACACATCCCGGCCTCAGAGGGGGACGAACCGGGGGCTCCCGCACCTCAGAACGCTCTGACTCGGGAAGGGGGAACGCGAGCCCCGCATCGGCTCGGACGGGAACAGCCGACACCTCACGGGGGGCCCGGCCCGGCCCTCGCTGCTCCTCCGCCGGGGGAGCCCCGCTCGCATCAAACCTCACCCGCCGCCAGCACGGCCAAAAGCAGTCCCCGGAGCGCTCCCCACCAGGCCGGGAGCGGGGCCCGGCAGCCCCCGGCGGCCGCCGCCATCGCCGCTGCCCCCCACGCTCTCCCCGCCGCCTCCACCGCCATATCCGCGGCCCTTCCGCTTCCTCCACCGCGACCAGCGGAAGGACTCGGCCTCGATGCTCGGGGAGGGAGCGGAAGGCAGCGGGGACGCTTCCGGGACGGCGACGTGGAGGGGCCGGGGCGGCGGCGGCGATGCTGACCAAGTTCGAGACGAAGTCGGCGCGGGTGAAGGGTAACGGCGATGGCGGAGCCGGGCCCGGGCTCCTCGGGCCCTGGGGAGCTGAGGGAGGGTTGTGCCGGGGGCTCCGGGGCGCTGGGCGGGGAGGGTCGGCGGCTCGGGGTCTGCTCCGGGTCTCCGGTCCGGCTCGGGGCCTGCTCCGGGTCTGCTCCGGGTCTCCGGTCCCGCTCGGGGCCTGCTCTGGGTCTGCTTCGGGTCTGCTTCGGGTCTCTGCTTCGGGTCTCCGGTCCCCCCGGCCCTCGCCCGGTCCCCCCGGGCCCCAGTCACGCCTGTGTGTGTGCCTCGGCAGGGCTGAGCTTCCACCCCAAGCGGCCCTGGATCCTCACCAGCCTGCACAATGGCGTTATCCAGCTGTGGGACTATCGGATGTGCACCCTCATCGACAAGTTCGACGAGCACGATGGTCAGTGGGCAGCGGCTGGGACCTGCGTGTGGGGCAAAAGTGGGGGTGCTGAGAGTGTCGGGGGTGCTGAGAGTGTCGGGGGTGCTGAGAGTGTCGGGGGTGCTGAGAGTGTCGGGGGTGCTGAGAGTGTTGGGGGTGCTGAGTGTCGGTGGTACACACGTGTATTGGGGTCATAGTTTTGTTTCTGAGGTGAAAATGAGCTCCGAAGGACCAGGGGGTTTTGTGATGGGGTGCTGCAGGCAAAGGTGGGAGGAAAATGGGTTTAGGCAAAGGTGGGAGGAAAATGGGTTTAGGCAAAGGTGGGAGGAAAATGGGTTTAGGCAAAGGTGGGAGGAAAATGGGTTTAGGCAAAGGTGGAAGGAAAATGGGTTTAGGCAAAGGTGGAAGGAAAATGGGTTTAGGCAAAGGTGGGAGGAAAGTGGGTTTAGGCAAAGGTGGAAAGGAGCTGCGTTTGGGAGTGGGATCTCAAGCTTTTGTCAGCCCTTTTGCTGTGTCCTACCTGCTCTTCCTCATTATAGGCCCTGTTCGAGGTATTGATTTCCACAAGCAGCAGCCTCTCTTTGTCTCTGGAGGTGATGATTACAAAATAAAGGTAAAACTTTCCCCTTGTAGCTCTTGTTCTCTAAAAGGCATCCTCCGGGGAAGGGAATGTGCAAAGAAACAGGCTAAAAGAGGGGAAGGAGCATTTGGGGTTTGCGATTTTTCTGTTGCAAGGACGTACATTAGCTGCAGGGCTGTAGTTTTCCATATTAAAATGGGTTTCTAATGCAGAGAGGGGTTTGTAGTGAACTGAAACATGAGGCTACACCTAAAATCTAGCAGGCAGTGGCACCTACCATCATTGTTGTGCTTCTGTGTTGTGCAGGTCTGGAACTACAAACTGCGCCGCTGTCTCTTCACTCTGCTGGGTCACTTAGATTATATTCGCACGACCTTCTTCCACCACGTAAGCCCTGCTCATGCCTACCCCAGCAGTGGGTGCCTACTCCCTCTGTGGGCAAAGGGAATCTCTTTTGGCTTCCTGAGGTGGGAATCTTCGCTTTAGAGTCATAGAATCACAGCCTGGTTTGGGTGTGAAGGGACTTCAAAGCTCATCCAGTTCCAAGCCCTGCCATGGGCAGGGACACCTTCCACTGGAGCAGCTGTGTCCAACCTGGCCTTGAACACCGCCAGGGATGGGGCAGCCACAGCTCCTCTGGGCACCCTGTGCCAGCGCCTCAGCTTCACAGGGGAGAACATGTGCCTAAGAGCTCATCTCAGTCTTCCCTCTGGCAGGTTAAAGCCATTCCCCTTGTCCTGTCTCTGTGTCCCTTGTAAATTGTGCTGGGCTTCTGGTATGAGGGTGCTGCAGATGAGGTGGCCTTCCGTAGAGGTGTAAGAGGCGTAAATGCTGCCTCCAGAATCTTCAGTGAGACAGGAAAGGCTCATTTCTGGGGGCAGTTGGAAAATACCACGTGGGGAGGGAATATCTGGGATGTGTACTACTCTGTACACAGAATGCTTTGTCTTTTCAGGAATATCCGTGGATCTTGAGTGCTTCTGATGACCAGACCATTCGGGTTTGGAACTGGCAGTCCAGAACTTGTGTTTGGTAAAATGAATGGTTGCTTTAGAAAATAACTGCATGGTTTGGAGAATGAGCTGTCTTCACCCCTTGTTTCCAAGCTTAGTTGAAGGAGTAGAACTGACAATGAGAACTCAGCAGTTCTGAATATTTCCTTTAGCCTTATTTATATTTATTCTGATGCTGCTAGAATTTTATTCATAAATTCGTGTTATTTGGTTGAAAACATTTTTGAGGTTAAAATAATGTGTGTCAGTGCTGAAGCTTGTGAGGTTATTGATGCCAGAAAGTCAAAACTTGGGTGCTCTGTGTAAGAACAGACACACTCGGTGTTCTGTCATGTCTTGAAGAGCAGCATTTAGCAATCCCATATTCCTCGTCCTTCCCGAGACTGAGCTTATTGCTGTTGGTGCAAGCTGGAATGTGTATTAATATGTTTTAAGTGGTATTTTCTCTCCTCTTTGTTGTAGTGTGCTGACAGGACACAACCACTATGTGATGTGTGCCCAGTTTCACCCCTCTGAGGACCTGGTAGTGTCGGCCAGCTTGGACCAGACCGTGCGTGTATGGGATATTTCTGGTGAGCTGCCCAGGCCAAGGGGTCACCCAGCGGCACAGCCGGGGTGGAGTGGTTCAGATTGGGGAGCAGGAGTGTCCTCTTCACTGCAGGAGTCTGAGGCAGAGCAGTACAAATTCTCTGTGAGAGAACCTCAGACAGGAACAGGGAATCCCTCTGCTTCCATGAAGTTGTAGAATGTTGGCTGGAAGGGAGCTCTGGGTGACATCTCGTCCACCCTTTAGCTTGAAGCGAGTCTTCTGCCAGCATAGATGAGGTGAGCTGCAGCTGTGTGCAGCCAAGAAACCCTCTAAAGATGGAGATTCTACGGCCTGATCTCCGAGTCTGATTTTATAGCCAACAGATAGTGCTGTCAGGAGGAATGGAGTCCCTGCCCGTGGCAGGGGGGTTGGAACTAGATGATCTTAAGGTTCTTTCCGACCCTAACTATTCTGATTGTTAACTGCTCAGCTTTGCAGATCTGCCAGACTTAGGAGGATTTTAGACATGTCTGGGTTGCTTTTATCCCCTTGTAAAAACCTTGGAGGCAGCAATAAGTCATTTACTCGGGAAAAAAAAGATAAAAGGGCTTCTGAATTGCAAAAGGTATTGGGGTTTTTTGTATTTTAGCTGTGGATGGTAACAGGAAGATAGTATTATTAGGAATTAAGTATGATCCCTAAATGAAAAGCTGGAAATCAAGAAAATACTAGATGGAGGTAAGGGGCTGGTGGTGCTATAGAATCACAGAACCACAGACTGGTTTGGGTTGGAAAGGACCTTGGAGACCATCTAGTTCCAAGCCCCTGCCATGGGCAGGGACACCTTCCTCTGGACCGCGTTGCTCCAAGTCCCCAATCTGGCCATGACATAAACCCTTCCAGAGACAGACCTTTCTCTGTCTCTTCCCATTGCAGTTTTGGTTGGACACCCCGTGGGATTGGCGGGACAGGCTCAGCCGTGGGCAGCTGTGTCAACAGCAGAGGCTGGGGACAGGATATCCTGGTTATTTAAAACCTGTCCCCCTCTGTACTGCCAGCATGGGGAGCTTAACAGCTATTCCAGCAGCAAGCTTTGCTGCTGCGTTCTCCCACAAACCCTCTCTCTCAGCAGAGTTCCGGCTGCCAAATTGGTTTGGAGTTAGTACAGACCTTTTTTTTTCCCCCTCAGCTGATGTGTGATGAGGGCTTTTAGAGACATTCTGAGTTATTGACTCAGCTGTGGCTCCAGTCAGACATGACGCTGAGAATACCAGTGGGTGCAAAAGCCTACAGAGGGATGAGAAATGGATTCAAAAGACAGTTCCACTCCCCAGTTTTTCCCCCAAATGACTTCTGTCCTTTGCAGGGTTCTGTTCTGGCTCCAGCAGAAGGGTTATAACCCCATTTTGTCTGCTTTCTGTTGTGCACATGATCCCAGTCAGAGAGCATTTGGTGTTAAGCTTGAACTCCGTCATTTGGTGTTAAGCTTTAGCTTTAACTCCATTTCAGTGTGTTGCTGTTAACTTGCAGCTTCTGCTGACATCAGTGGGAACTTTCTGGAGCAGATTTGGGTTAGGGGTTTGGTTTTGAGTGTTGCATGTTCAGCCTTTTCCCTGTGCACTGCTGGAGAAGCTTCTTTTGTCTCTCCATTTCCCTACTGTGTCTTGCTGGGTGTTGGTGCAGGGTAGCAGATACAGTCTGTTTTAACCTGTCTGACTTAGTTTTCTTCAGAATCAGGAGCAGGCTTTGTTTCATGTACTTTTAGCTCCTGAAAATATCTTGTCTCATGGACTACCAGACTGGGTTGGAAGGGACCTTAAAGGTCATCCAGTTCCAGCCCCCTGCTTGTGGCCGGGACAGCACCTATTAGACGAGGTTACTCCAAGCCCTGTCTAACTTGGCCTTGAACACTGCTCGGGATGGGGCAGCCGCAGCTCCTGGATGGTTCTCACCCTCTGTCAAGTTCCCTGTTTCCACCTCAAGATGTGTGCAAACAGCACAGGAGCGTGCTCACCTTGTTGTTGAATTAGAAACATTATCTTGATAATAGAGTTTGTGCTTCCTTCATCTCTGCTTCTCCTTCCTCTTTGTTCCACAAGGCCTAAGGAAGAAGAACCTGTCCCCTGGAGCTGTGGAATCGGATGTCAGGGGAATAACAGGAGTGGACTTGTTTGGGACAACAGATGCAGTTGTGAAGCACGTTCTTGAGGTACAGTGTCAATGTGTGTGTGCAGTACAGCCCCTTCAGATTCATTTAATGAAATCTCTATGGCACAGATAGTCCTCTAAAAGCTCAGAAAAACAACAGGAGAGAAAAAGGTTGAGAAAACTGGCTCAGCTCTGGAGTTACATGGTCTTGTAGATGATGGTGTTACTTTCTCTGCGTTTCAAAGCTGAAATCTGGATGTTTGCACTGTAACCAAACAGATCCAATGCTCCCTGTACAGCCAAAAGCTCAGTTCAATAGCAGCTGTTATTACCTTGTGTTATTGGAAGTAACAGAGGAGATGATAGTAAAGCCAGCCTTCCGTGGTGGCTTGTTTAAGCTGCGAAGTGATGCTGCTCTGCTGCTGAGCTTCAGCTTTGCTCTGCTGATGAAGAATGGTATCTGCAAAGCTTATTACTGCGGGCATCTGTAATGTTCCTGTCTGTAAGCGCTCACTGTGAGCAGCATGGTGTATAAAACCACTGAAAGCTGTGTCTTGGCAAGCCTGTCTGCAGTCTTTGTTGCTTTGTCCCTCCTTTGCTCATTCTGTTCAATCACCAAATTGCTACCAGTGAGTGTTTTTGCCTGTAGGGCCATGACCGTGGGGTGAACTGGGCTGCCTTCCACCCTACAATGCCACTCATTGTGTCAGGAGCTGATGATCGGCAAGTGAAGATCTGGCGGATGAATGGTAAGAGGTTCCTATGAAGACAGAGAATTGGGGTTGTTCACCCTGGAAAAGAGGAGGCTCCAGGGAGACCTTAGAGCAGCTTCCAGTGCCTAAAGGGCCTACAAGAAAGCTGGAGAGGGGCTTTGGACAAGGGCCTGTAGGGAGAGGCCAAAGGGAATGGCTTTAACCTGCCAGAGGGCAGACTGAGATGCGCTCTTGGGCAGAAGCTCTTCCCTGGGAGGGTGCTGAGGCGCCTGCCCAGGGTGCCCAGAGAAGCTATGGCTGCCCCATCCCTGGCAGTGTTCAAGGCCAGGTTGGACACAGGGGCTCGGAGCAAGCTGCTCCAGTGGAAGGTGTCCCTGTCCATGGCTGGGGGTTAGAACTGGATGAGCTTTAAGGACTCTTCCAATCCAAACTATTCTCTGATTCTCTAGGGGCAGCCCACAGGGAGAAGGGGTTAAGAGTTGAAATTTATGTTTGAAGTAGGCTGAACCTGGAGGTAGTTTGCCCTTCGAAGACATATCTGTGTGATGGAGTGGTAAATAATGCTAAGCAGCATTGGCTTTTGCAATTGGAGGAGAGCCGTAGCAAACCCTTCAAGCTCCTTTTGGTTTTTACCCAGTGCTGTGCAGAAGCTTGTAGCATTAGATCTTGACTCTGAGGTGGTTTTTAGTATGGATGGACGAAGGAAGGGGGACAGTTCAAGAGCTGGGAGGCCTCCACCAGGAATGATGGAGCTTTTGGTAGCTCAATCCAGCTAAACCCAAGTCTTAGCACCTCTTTAGTGACCTGGCTCATCTGTTTCTCTTAGGTGAGCTGTGCTAGTGGTTACAGAGGGAATTGCAGAGTATGGAATAGTGACCTGTAGGCGATGCAGTTCACTCTATAATAAAGTGCTTTCTGTGCTTCAGCAGACCTTTACCTGCTGAAGTGTTGTTTTCCTCATTCTTTTCCACTTCTGGGTAGAATCAAAGGCCTGGGAGGTTGACACTTGCCGGGGGCATTACAACAACGTCTCGTGCGCCGTCTTTCACCCGCGGCAGGAGCTAATCCTCAGCAATTCCGAAGACAAGAGCATCCGAGTCTGGGATATGTCTAAACGGTTTGTGCTTGTCACTCTTCTTATGGAGGTTTATACGTGTGTGAAAGACCTACTGTTACTCTTGGAGAAGCTGAACACCAGCGGTTCTTTAAACATCAGTGCCAGTGTTTGGTAATTCATGAGTGCCAAGTCATGTTTTGCACACCTTCTGTCCCTTTGAGACCTGTGTTATGAGCTAGGCTTGTAATTGTCTGAAAGACAGGAAGAGGCTGACTTGTCCAGTGATACTGCTTCTAAAATATGGTAAATGAGAACATCTTGCTTGAGAAAAGGCTTTGAATAAGAGTGTTTTGAGCTCTCAGTCATCTCCTTGTGCTGAATGCTGGAGGTGGGTCTCTAGGGCAAGAGGTGTTGCCAGTATCGTGAATCCCTGATCAGTTTCTTACTATGGCACAGTTTAGGATCTTCATTTTGGTAACTGAAGTCTACACTATGGTTTCCATTTTGTTTCTATTCCTTATCCCTTCTGTTGCACATTTAGCACGGGTGTCCAGACCTTCCGGCGTGATCACGATCGGTTTTGGGTGTTGGCTGCTCATCCCAACCTCAATCTCTTTGCTGCAGGTAAACAAAGCTCCTACTCCATGTGTGCTGGGTTGCTGTGAAGACAAAATGTATTCCATATAGGAAGTCCATGCAGGATTTGCTTTCCTTTAGCACGCTTTGCAAAACACGCTGATTTGTGGATGCCTTTATTAAATGTATCTTAGGGAAAAGATCCTTATTTAGTGGAACACAATCCTTGTATCAGCTGTAGGTCAAAGCTGGGACAAGATTGCCTCTGCATCACTTAGCTGGATGTCCTAAGGCCAAGAAGGGATGGAACGGGTCCTAGGGGAACCCACACTGGACTACTGACACTTAAAGAAACGTGTGACAGTGAGGCAAAGTGTTTCTAGAAGAGTGTCAGCTCTTAGATTTATTAGGAAACCTATGGGCCTGGGGTGGGCCATTAGGGAAGAAGTGGAATCACTTAATTCAGTCAGGCTGAGGAGTAGCAGAAGTGGCTGGTGGTCAGTTGCACATAGCCTTGGATGACATGGTTTAGTGGGAGGCATCCCTGCCCATGGCAGGGGGTTGGAACTAGATGATCTTAAGGTCCTTTCCAACCCTAACTCTTCTATGATTCTATGGTATTGATTGGCTCTTTCATGGTTTTGATGGGCTTGGTGGTGTCATCTTCACCATGAGAAAACCCATAGGGTAGAGTTCACATGTTTGAATCCTCACATGCCTTTTCCAGGCCATGATGGTGGCATGATTGTGTTCAAACTGGAGCGTGAGAGACCTGCTTATGCTGTGCATGGGAACATGCTGTATTACGTGAAGGACCGTTTTCTCCGCCAGCTCGATTTCAACAGCTCAAAAGACGTTGCTGTCATGCAGCTGAGAAGGTAGGAGATGGGGACTCATCATATTCCAAGAGGTGTTACCAGTATCTTGAATCCCTGATTAGTTTCTTGCTTACACATAGGTGGTACAGTTCTGTTCACATACCTCGGTTTCAGCTGACTTTTCTGTCGGATGAACTTGCCAAGCCTACACAAAGTGTTTTAAGTCAATTTTTATGTGTCCATAGGTATATATTTCTAATTAATTTTAAGTATCAGACTGAAACACCAACTCTTTCATTTATGAAACTCTGATGTTCTTACAGTGTTTCCATGTGGTTGTGACTCAGTCAAAACTGAGCTTTGCTGGTACTCACTATATTTCAGAAGATAAAGAGTGTTTATCAGAAGGTGGCTCTGAAATAGCCTTGGTCCTCTTTAACCTTCTCTTTTCTTCACGACTCTCCTCCAGTGGTTCCAAGTTCCCTGTGTTCAACATGTCCTACAACCCCGCTGAGAACGCTGTCCTCCTCTGCACAGTAAGTCAGTTCTGCTGCATGATGTGCTGGAGACCTAGCCAGAGGCTCTGATTGTTGGCTCTGAAATCCTGCCTCCAAATGGCTTTTTCCCCCTCTCTGTAGAGAGCCAGCAACTTAGAGAACAGTACTTATGACCTCTACACCATTCCCAAGGATGCTGACTCCCAGAATCCTGATGGTAGGCATTTCTTCTTTCCTATTAATCCTTGTGCGGGTTTATTATTGTGTAGTTGTCCCCTCCTCTGCTCTCCAACTCTGTGTCTGTGTATTATATATATAAAACCAGCTTTGTTTCTCTAAGCCTCTCTTGTTGGACTCTTCCTCTCTGTTTCCTAATGCCCCTGCAGCACGCATCATTTGGCAGGCTTCCTGCTCACTATATCACACCGCACTGACTTGAAAAATTCATGTTCATCCCAAACTTTTACTGCTCCAAATATATATTTTATAATTTGGTTATTAGGAACTTTGCATTCCCCCTTTCCACGCAGCAGGCAGCCTTCCTGGCTTGTCAACAGAGATGGATTTTAACCAGATACGGTTTGTTCTGAGAGGTTTTATACTCTGAAAAGTGGCTGTAAAAGTGACAGTGCCAGGCTGCCAGGAGTCAGTTCTTCCTCTCGGCAAATTCCACATCAGTTTTATGCAATTTACAAGTCAAAACATGATTTAGAGGGGAAAAACCAAGTAATTCTTTCTCCTAACTATGAATTCCATTTGGGATCTGAAACTCCAGCTGGTTCCTCCTGCCTCTGTCGTCACGGCAGTAAAGGGTTTGAGATGAGGGGGAGTGATGAATGAGTTAGTTGGGAATCCAGCTCTCTTATTCATGGATTTATGGATTTCTGCAGCTCTGATGAAGGGAGGATTTCTTTGCTGAACACAGTCAGGAGGTGTATTTGGAAAGAGAAGTAGAAAGTGAGCTTTTTAGTGACTTGCTGTAGATTAAATGCTGCTGAATAGGTTTCAAATACTTACTGTGATTGAGACTTGTCTGGGGACATCCAGCTTGTGACTTAAATGAGGAGAGGGGATATTCTCCTTCCGGAGGAAGGCCTCATGAAAACCATCTACTTTTGGTACATTTTCAAGAATAGCATAAAATTGTACTGGTTGATAAGTATTTTTTCCAACAAGCTGCTATTATGCAGCCTTCTGATGATCTCCTGGGATGATGATGCGGGTACATAACGTGCTTGGAGCTATCTTGCTCATGTCCTTCAGCTTCTTTACCAGACTGAGAAGCTAAGCTTTCTTACCACACTCTAATTGTCTTGTGGGTAATATATTTCAATCATTTCCTGCCTGATCTATGGTCAGTGTTAAAGACTTAAAGCCAGTAAAAATGTTGAATTGTGGTGATTCAGAAAACCAGGTGAAGTTGACATCAGTGGAGCTGGGGATTGAATTCAGAGCAGTCTTTCTTGGCTTGGGTGTAAGTGAGGGCTGAAGGGTGAAGCAGTGAGGTTTAAGCCACTGTTTGTTAGGGTGTAGATTGGCCACAAATGGTGGTATCTTGGTGAAACAGCACTGGGTCTGGTGTGTGTGTCTCCAAAAACAGAGAAAAGGGGCTGAGAATTAAAGAGAGTTTCTTTAGCATAACAGCAGCTTTTTCACTTCACTTTTCTGTTCCCTCTTGCTGCAGAAAGCCTGCTGCCCATCTGAAGCACATCCCTCAGCACTGTTCATTGGGGCTGTCTGACATGCAGAGAGCTGTGTTTGTATTAGCATTTGAAAGCGGGGAGCACAGCTGCGTGCTGGGGAGAGCACACAGCCTTTCTCCTCCAGCTTGTTATAGATCAGTTTGCAGGGGGGGAGAAGCTTCCATTGAAGCTGGGACCCTCGCTGCTTGCTTCGTTTGGCCATGAAGGCTCTGCTCGTTAGTGTGACAGACGGTGCTGTCACCCAGTGCAGCGCCAAGCAGCTCCTTGTGCCTTGGCTGGAGGGAAGGACTGGCACTGGCCACACCGAGATCCGAAAGGACATTGGGGAAGGGGAGGGGGGGAGATGAGTCTTGTGAATAGCCTCAGGTTAAACAGGAATTAGTAGGAAGCAGCTACAACAGCCAAGATGGGCTCAAACAAGACTGACTAATGTGTAGCTGTAAGAGCCTGCCAGAGGTTTTATTCACTGCCTGCGTTTTGCTCTTCCCCAGCCCCTGAAGGGAAGCGTTCCTCTGGGCTAACAGCTGTGTGGGTAGCTCGGAACCGCTTTGCAGTCCTGGATCGCATGCACTCGGTAAGGGGACGTGCTGAATAGGGTCATCTCTTTAACAGGGTGTCATTTGGAAGCTTGCAGATGGAAAGGGGGGAGGTTGGGTTCATGGAATTATTGGAGATCCAAGCAGACTGGCAAAGCATCGTCAGCAGAGTGTGGGCTGCAGCCATACACAAAGAAATACCGCACAGTGGAAATGGAATGGGTTGAAATAGGGTTTAACTTCTTTGATAGTAAATGGTAGCTCAGTTGCTGGAAGCCTGCTGCAGCAAGCAAGGAGTGAAAGCTGATCAGAACATGACTGTGAAGCCACCCAAGTCACTTCCATAGAGTGAAAGTAATGGGAAATAGTGAAAACAGGTTAGATTTTAATAGAGCTCTTTGTTCTCACTTGTGGAGTGCTATAGGAGAAAGAAAGGGGAAAGACAGTCGCGGACAGTTTTCCCTGCTTGAATTCACTTGATGTGAAGGAGCAGAGAAGCCTTGCTCTTTGCCCTGTGCAGGTTATTGTATTCTTTCTTAATAGCGCTTTTGGTTTAGTAAACTCAGGCTTATTTCATGCCGGTTGTGTTACTCCTCTCTGCTTTCCCCACCTCCACTTGCTGTTTTCCCCTTTCAACTTCTTTCCTTTTATTATCTACACTGTTCCTCTCACTTTTCCCTACTATTTACTTTGTTCCTATTGTAGAGAGGGTTTGCAAACTGTATCATAGGATCATAGAATAGTTAGGGTTGGAAAGGACTTTAAGATCATCTAGTTCCAACCCCCCTGCTATGGGCAGGTATCAGCCAGTTAGTAGTGACACTGGTGGGGCTGGAAAGGAAGGATACGCTGTGTTTGCACTGGGTTTTGTAGCAGGATAAAGTTTGATCCTGCTTCGAGAAAGGCATATTTTGGCCTCTCGTCCCTGCGGTTCAGCCATACAAAACCTAAAATAGTCCTGTATTCCTCTGTAGAATCTACCTAACTGTCCTGTGCTGTTGTATTTCCTCTCCTCAACTGGCAGATCCTCATCAAAAACCTGAAGAACGAGATCACGAAGAAGGTGCAGGTGCCGAACTGTGATGAGATTTTCTATGCTGGCACAGGGAACCTGTTACTAAGAGATGCAGACTCCATCACCCTCTTTGACGTGCAGCAGAAGCGGTGAGCTCTGGTCTGCTGGGAGAAGGTTTAATATTATCATCCTGCTGGCGTGTGCCCTCTAGGGACAAGTAATAGCTATTAATGCACTCCAGAACTTAGCATCAGCTGCAGGCTGTGTCAGACTGATCCAAACCACGGCTAACAACTGTTACAAAGAGCAGAGTGTAAACACAGCCAAGGTGCAATTTATGCTGCAGGCATCGTGCCATTGATCACAGGGAGATGTGTGCCATACCCTTGTAAAGCCTGTGACTGCAGAGTGGGGTGCTATAAAAGAGGAGAGAAATCAAAAAGCCCAAACTCAATCAAGCTAAGCCCGCCTGATGTCTTGTCCCCTAGGTTTTATATCTGCTCATAATGCTCTTTTGGCAGCGTGTTTTGTGCTGGTGTATGTGTTGCTAGCCACAAAGAAACAGGCTAGGAGTTGATGCTTTTGGCTGTCTTGTAGGCTTGAGAAGGTTCTGGATTATCTGCAGATAGATACAGTGTATGTTGATGATGTCCAGAATCATCATAGAATCCCAGACTGGTTTGGGTTGGAAGAGACCTTAAAGCTCATCCAGTTCCAGCCCCCTGCCATGGGCAGGGACACCTTCCACTAGAACAGGTTGCTTCAGCCTCTCTTTGGACACTGCCAGGGATGGGGCAGCCACAGCTTCTCTGGGCACCCTAGGCCAGTGTCCCGTCACCCTCACAGGGAAGAACTTCTGCCTAAGAGCTCATCTCAGTCTCCCCTCTGGCAGGTTAAAGCCATTCCCCTTGGCCTGTCCCTACAGGCCCTTGTCCAAAGCCTGTCTCCAGCTTTCTTGTAGCCCCTTCAGGTACTGGAAGCTGCCCTATGGTCTCCCTGGAGCCTCATTCCCTTATTTGCGTGCCTTTGTTTTTCTAGTACTGTTGGGAAAGTCACAAGTAAATAAAACACTGTAAATGCTGCTTGGAAATACCTCAGTTCCTTCTTTCTGTAAATCCATCCCTAACACCTTATTTGAAGTCCAGGTTTTGAAGTCAGTTGTCACTCAAACGTATTTGTTATTGCACAGGTATGGAGAGAGGTTGGTTTTGCTGGGCTGGACTGCAGAGATGCTCAGTCCTGCCTTATGATTTTATAGCACTAGAATGGCACAAAGGGGATTCAGAGCATCTGCAAATTGGGTTCAGGCTGTTGGGCACTGTTAGTTCTCGTAGAGAGAACCGGGCCGTGGAGGGTGTCCAACTCTGATGTCAGTGCTATCCTTTCCCAGAACTTTGGCCTCTGTGAAGATCTCCAAGGTGAAGTACGTCATCTGGTCGGCTGACATGTCCCACGTGGCTCTGCTGGCTAAGCATGGTAAGCGGCAGGGGGGTGCAGTGTCTCATGTGGACCCTGGTGCGCACTGGCTACTCCCTTGGCTGGGAGCAGAGTCCCTGCTAAAGGAACTGCTCGGTGCAGTGAAGACGTGGCTGAAGATGTTCGCAGCATGGGCTCTGCCACCTTGTCTTCTGTAAGCTGGTAAAACAGAGGGCTTCTTGTACTCCTCAAAATGATCCAGCTAATCTCTTCCATGAAACAAAGAGGGATGGTGACCGTTTATTTTTGGTTGCCTCCTTGGTGTCTGATGCTGAATGCAGTTCCCGTTGCTGGGATTATGGAAGCGATAAGTTGTAATTCAGAGGCAGCTGTTTCACAGTAGCTTGTCTTCCTTTGGTTTTCCTCTCCAGCCATCATGATCTGCAACAGAAAGCTGGAGTCACTGTGTAACATCCATGAGAACATCCGTGTCAAGAGTGGTGCCTGGGATGAAAGCGGTGTTTTCATCTACACCACCAGCAATCACATCAAATACGCTGTCACCACAGGGTGAGTCTGGGTGTCCTTGTCACAAGCTGATGCTTGTGAAAGGGACTTTTATTACAGCATGGGTGTCCACAAAGGCAGATAATAGAGCCAAGTACTTGTGTTCGCTTGCTTACCCTGTGCACTGGGTTTTTATCGCTGGGCTGGATGGCTGTACTGTTCATCTGAGTGGGGTTTGGTTTTATAACACAGGCTAAGATAACAGGCAGGGTGTTGAGCCTCCTCTGGGGGATGGAGGATGTAGTTGTACAGCTGGGTAGTGCTGGTGTGCATGACACACATGTGCTGTGTGTTGGCAATAGGGATCATGGAATTATCCGCACCCTGGACCTGCCGATTTACGTTACCCGAGTGAAGGGGAACAATGTCTACTGCCTGGACAGAGAGTGTCGCCCCAGGGTGCTCACCATTGATCCCACAGAATTCAAATTCAAGCTGGCTTTGATCAACAGGAAGTATGATGAGGTGAGGAGACATGAGGAGCACTGTGCTCTTCCTTGACCTACATCTCAGGGTAGAGAGAAGTTGGTGACAGCTTCAGTCTCTGCAGGTGCTGCACATGGTGCGGAATGCGAAGCTCGTGGGCCAGTCCATCATTGCCTACCTGCAGAAAAAGGGTTACCCAGAGGTGGCCCTGCACTTTGTCAAGGATGAGAAGACCCGTTTCAGCCTGGCACTGGAGTGTGGTAACATTGAGGTGAGCTGGCAGGTGGTGCTGTGGGAAAGGCACGTCATAGAGTCATCGTAGAATCATAGGATGGTTTGGGTTGGAAGGGACATTAAAGCTCATAGAGTTCCAGACCCTCTGCCTTCCACCAGGTTGTCCTTTAAGGCATCACTTGCAGACCTTACTTTTTGCTGCAAGGAAGGAGAGTGTTGAGAGGAAGAAGTCTTAATTGAGAGTGATGTTGGGGATGGTAGCAGCCTTACTGACATGCTCCAGCTGGGGGCGTGATTTAGTGCAGTGATCCTTGTAATCCCATGCTTTCCATCACAGGCATTAGTAACAGAAGCCTGCAAAGAAAACTGCTTTCTGCCAAGCCTTTTTAACCCTGTCAATTCTCTCATTAGATTGCTCTGGAAGCAGCCAAAGCTCTGGATGACAAAAATTGCTGGGAGAAACTGGGAGAAGTGGCGTTGCTGCAGGGAAACCACCAGATTGTGGAGATGTGCTACCAGCGCACCAAGAACTTCGATAGGCTGTCCTTCCTCTATCTCATCACTGGCAATCTGGAGAAGCTTCGCAAGATGATGAAGATAGGTGAGTGGCAAGGTGGTGGCAAAGATGAATGAAATAAAGAGGATCTGAGTACCATTCCCAGAGGGAATGAGCAGCATCACAGTGGAAGCCAAGAACAGCAAAGCTATTGTGACTTCTTTTCCTTTTGGTTCAGCTGAGATCCGTAAAGATATGAGTGGCCACTATCAGAATGCCCTGTATCTAGGAGATGTGGCAGAGAGAGTGAGGATCCTGAAGAACTGTGGGCAGAGTGAGTAATATCAGACTAACCTATGTCTTTGTTGCCTGGGGAGAAGCTGTGGCAAGGTTGTTGGGATGAAGTCATTTTTGGAGACAGATAATCCCTTACCTGAGAAACTAAATCAGGCGGACAGAAAGTAACCCAAGAGCTCAAATACCATCGAGGAGACCTGAATCAACTGTAGAGCATATTCAGCTCATAAGTTGTTCCCTGCACATTTCAGTCCTACACCCAGTGTGACACCCTAAAGGTGTGATTCTACACCTTGGTATGCTGCTAATCCTTCCTTTGTGAGCGTCTGGCCATGCGTGGTGGTGTGGGGAGTTTTCTTTTGGCAGTGAAGAACATGTTGTATCTCATTGCAGAGTCCTTGGCCTATCTCACAGCTGCAACTCATGGTCTGGATGAGGAAGCTGAAAGCCTGAAGGAGACATTTGATCCTGAGAAGGAAACGGTTAGCAACCTCACTAATGCTTCCTGCTTCATTACAAGAGCTCTAGGGCTTGGAAAGGTGGTTGTGGATCTGGTGTTAGTGTGACTAGCCAGGCAGCTTCTTTCTGGGAGGGAGGAGCAATCTCCATTCCAGTCACTGCTTATCAGGCTTGAGACCATCTGTGCTGCTTGGAGGAGTGTAGGGCAAAGAATAGGATTTCCCCTGTGTGGCCTTTAACTGTTTTCTGCTCCTCTCTGCTCAGATTCCAGACATTGATCACAATGCAAAGCTGCTGCAGCCTCCTGCTCCTGTCATGCCTCTGGATACCAACTGGCCATTGCTGACTGTCTCCAAGGGGTTCTTTGAAGGAACAATTGCTAGCAAAGGTATTGCTTTGGATTTGGGAAGTTGCGTTAAGCTGTGATGTGCACAATGGAGTTATTTGTCTCTGTGGCTCCTCAGCTGTTGCTGTTAACCTCAGATTTGTTGTGTGCTACTAACAGAGGTGGGAATCCAGCATGGCATTTACACCATCTTTGGCAAATCTCTCCAGTCTTTTCCCTTTTAGCACAAGATGGGACTTAACAACTGGAGGGGAGGTTGCTGGCCTAACCTAATTCTTTGCTTAACACCTCAGAGGTGAGCAAATGCTCATCCTGCCCTTTTTGTAGGCAAAGGGGGTGCCTTGGCTGCTGATATTGATATCGACACTGTTGGCACTGAAGGCTGGGGAGAAGATGCAGAGCTGCAGCTGGATGAAGGTGGGTGAATCCAAGAGCCCTTCATGCAGAAAACGTGTGCCTGTGTAAGAGCTCTGATGATTTCTCCCCTGCTCCCTCCATGCAGATGGCTTTGTGGATGCTGGAGAGAACTTTGGAGAGGAAGGTCTAGGTAAAGGACAGGAAGAAGGAGGTGGATGGGAAGTTGAAGAAGATTTGGATCTTCCCCCTGAACTGGTAGGAGGCTTCTTAAGTAGCGCAGCGGTAGTTACTTGGAAAGGCAATGACAGCCTGTGGTGGTGGCATGGGGGACCATGCTCTGGGCTTCTTCAGAGGCTTGGTCACCACAGCTGTGGCCAGCTCTGATTTCATCGGAGTGCTGGAAACTTCCCCACTTATCCCTGTTTTGTGTGCTCCTCCAGGATGTTCCTGCTGGCCCAGCAGGATCCGCAGAGGATGGGTTCTTTGTGCCACCCACCAAGGGCACCAGCCCAGCTCAGGTAATGGCACAAGTCTTTGATTGTCTTGCTCTGGAACTTTCTACTTTGGTGCTTCTCTTTTGGGGTTCAGTCCTTGGTAGCACTCACCTGTGAGCACAACACAGGAACTGTGTAAAGGGGAGTTAGGGGTACTGAGGATAGGTAAGACAAATGCATGCACATACACGGCTCCTCTTGTAAATATTTCCCTTCTGTTCATGTAGGTTTGGTGTAACAATTCTCAGCTTCCTGTTGACCACATTCTGGCAGGCTCCTTTGAGACAGCAATGAGAGTAAGTTTCCCCTGGAATGTGTAGGGAAAAGACTATTCCCATGTGTTTTTTGTCTCTCCTCTAGTCTGAAGGTTCATTTTGTGCCCTGTTGTGGATCATTTTGTGCATTGTTCTCTCTGGGCATGAAATAAAAGGTGCTGGGAGCCTGAGTGATGTCTGTGTGTCCTTTGGACAGCTCTTGCTCAGCAGATCATGGTGTCTCTTCCAGCTTCTCCATGACCAGGTAGGAGTAACAAACTTCGGACCCTACAAGCAGTTGTTCCTGCAGACCTATGCCCGTGGCCGTACGACCTACCAAGCCCTGCCATGTCTCCCTGCCATGTATGGGTACCCACATCGCAACTGGTAAGCGTCGGGTTAGCTCCTTTGCTGTGCTCTCTTCCTTGTGCCATAGACCTCTCAGACACCTTGGTGGTGTAGCCAGAAATATCTCCTCCCTCTGTTGCGAAGGGAGGAGCCTTCCTGTTTGTGGGATTTAAATAGGGAGCATTCTGTCTTTAGTGGGATTTTTCTGCTGCCTGCTCTTTGATGTAAAGATGTTGAACTGCCTTCATTTTCTGGTTAGAGACTTAAAAGGCTTTTCAAAGCCAGGTTGGACAGGGCTTGGAGCCACCTGGGCTAGTGGAAGGTGTCGCTGCCTGTGGCAGGAGGTTGGATCTAGATGAGCTTTTTAAGGTCCCTTCCAAACCAAACCCTTCTGTGATTCTAAAACCAGTGTGAAGCAGTTGGAATGCCGAGTCTTCTAGCACTAGTGCTCTGCCTCCGACAAAGCTGCTCTGGGGCATCTGGAGAACCGCAGATGTGTGTTTTACAGTGGTACCTGGAAGCCACTGTAGAAAGGAGCCAGACTTCCCGGCCTGCACTAATGCAGAGAGAGCTGGGCATTGTGGGCAGCAGAATCATGGAGGCACAGATGTGGCTTGTGCTAAGCTGCTGGTGAAGAAAGGCAGCATGGCCCTAGGTCGGACCGTATCTAACAAGTTGCTATTGAGTTGACAATGTGTGTGTTCCTGCTGGCCTCTGCAGTGGTCCCATTTGTACCTCCAATCCCTCTTTGGTGCCCCCAGGAAAGATGCTGGCTTGAAGAATGCCCTCCCTGCTGTTGGACTGAAACTCAATGACCTGATCCAGCGCCTGCAGCTCTGCTACCAGCTCACTACAGCCGGCAAGTTCGAGGAGGCCGTGGAGAAGTTCCGCTCCATCTTGCTCAGCGTGCCCTTGCTGGTGGTGGACAACAAGCAGGAGATTGCTGAGGTGAGAGGCAGACTCCTCTGTGTGGTGTCTGCATGCCCTTGGCCAGGAGGCTGGATGCCTGACGCTGTTTCCCCCTCTGAAGGCCCAGCAGCTCATAGCCATTTGCCGGGAGTACATTGTAGGACTTTCAATGGAGATAGAGCGGAAGAAGCTGCCCAAAGAGACCCTGGAGCAGCAGAAGCGAATCTGTGAGGTACAGAAACTTGGTGACATCCTTCACTAAGAGGCACATAAGGGCAGGGAGTAACCTTTGGCTTTAAAAAGGCAGTGAGAATCCTGCCTTCTGCTGTGTCCTCCTTTAAAGCAGACGTGGCAGGCATTACCTTGCAGCCAGGGTTGGTAGTGATTGTACCCCTGTTTTCCTTCTTTCACCCCAATGCAGATGGCAGCCTATTTCACCCACTCCAACCTGCAGCCTGTCCACATGATCCTGGTGCTGCGTACTGCTCTCAACCTCTTCTTCAAACTCAAGAACTTCAAGACAGCTGCTACTTTTGCTCGTCGGCTGCTGGAGCTGGGTCCAAAGCCGGAGGTGGCCCAGCAGGTATGTCTGTGAGGTGCATGGGCAGGAGTATGTGCTGTGACAGCCGCTTGCACTGGTTCCGAGCTGCCCCTCTGCTCAACGTGGTTGCTTTTGGCAGACTCGTAAGATCCTGTCAGCGTGTGAGAAGAATCCCACTGACACCTACCAGCTCAACTATGACATGCACAACCCCTTTGACATCTGCGCTGCCTCTTACCGACCCATCTATCGTGGCAAACCTGTGGAGAAGTGTCCTCTCAGTGGAGCCTGCTACTGCCCCGAGTTCCATGGGCAGATCTGCCGTGTCACTACGGTAAGGGAGCTTCCATGTCTGTCACCACCTTCTTCTAGCATGTGGTGGTTCCCTTCAGAGTTCCCTTCAGCAGCTCCCCCATGCTCCCTCTAAACTGTCTTGGCGTGGGTTGTGGGTCAGCTTGAATGTCAGGGGCCTTGGAACAGTTTGGGAATTGTGAAACACTGTGTAATTCAAGTGCTACCTTCAGGGCCTGACATTACAGTCAAGGTGTGCTTTTGAGAGCCATCTTTGGAGCATTAATCATCTCCTTTTTATTCCTCAGGTGACAGAGATTGGCAAAGATGTCATTGGGCTGAGGATCAGCCCACTCCAGTTCCGCTAGGAGCCCATCCCTGGGAGGTGTCAGACCAGAGGGAAACGGTCCCATTCCGCAGCACAGCATGAAGACCTTCATCTCCCCCCATTCCAGCTTTTAGTCTAGTCTCTTCCCCATAGAGTGTATCTTACCTGCTCTTCCCCACCCAGGAATGCTGTAGTGAGCCTCTGAGCTGCTTCCAGGTAGTCGCAACTTGTGCTTCTGTTTCCAGATCCAGCTGATGTGAAGTTTCTTAAGGCAAGTCTTTTCCAGAGGGAAAAGCCGGCAGCTGCCTCTTCCATCCTTAGTGCTGAGCTCCTGAAGGAAGAGCTCAGAGACACGCTGCAGTCTGGGCAGCAGGAGGAGCCAAGCCTGGCTCTCATGGGAATGTCTGAAACCAGGAGCAGGGCCAGTCCCTGCTCCGGGGGTAGCTCAGAAGAGGCAGGAAAGCAGCTCGGCAGTGTTCAGGTGTTGGCGGTAACTTCTTGTTTTTGGTGTCCTAGCAGCATTTCTCTAAAATAATCAGCTTGCCTCCTCAATAAAGTGAATTGACAGCCGTGATCTTGCTGTTGCTCAGTTGGTCTTACTGAGAGAAGAGAGATTAGGTTGAATTTTCTCTCTTCACCTCCCCTTCCTGTCCATTACCAGGTTTGGAGGCTCCAGAAACTGGAGGCTGTAGGCCTGAAATAATGTATCATGCCAGCAGGGGCTGCTTCTGCTCATTGTTAGTGTGTAATTGCAGTTGTCAGTGCTCAAATTACCCTGATTGGTAAGGCTCCTGCCTTTGCATTTACCTCGTGCTGTTGTACCCTGTTGTGTTGCTGTACCTTTCCCTGCGGCCTTTACCAGGCTGGAGGAGCTCCAGAGCCGGGCAGGTTGTAGTTTCCAGCAGTGATGAGGATGAGAACATGTGTGTTCTCACATCAGTGGAGCAGCAGAGGGTTGGACTGAGATCCTGCTCCCTCTGTGCCTGGATTTCCTTTCTTAGTGCATTCTCCTCACTCGTGATGCTGAAATAAAACCATGCCTTGCGCTAGGACTTGAAACCTTTTATTTTATACATAAAAATGAAGAATGGGTGCATCCCATTCTGCTTCCAGCTTTGCATTGGCTTTGTTCAAGGAACGTTCACAGCAGGGGGGAGACACCGATAGGCAGGACTAGCGAGGATGGGTCTGAACCACCAGGGAATCGTGGCAGGCCACTGCAATGCCCCCGATGAGGTTCAGGAACTCCGGGAAGTCGAGCTGCCCATCGCTGTTCAAATCCAGTTTCTTCATCATCCTGTCCACAACACCCGGGTCCTTCTGGTTCTGCAGAAGACCAAAGAGAGTTTGAATCTGTGTCTGCCCCTCACCAAACCTGGTCAGTGCCAGAGGATGGGGACTGGTGGGGGCGAGCGCATCCCATTGCCCACCATCCCATTGCCAATCAAAGGCTTTAATTGCCATCCTGGGGGCTGAAGCACAGGCCACAGGAGCCTCTTGTGGCCTTGCTCACCTTTGTGAAGGCAGCCAGCTCGGTGTTCATGAAGGCCAGGAACTCCCTCTTGGAGAGGGTGCAGTTGTCCCCTTCGCGCCCCGCGTACCGCTGGAAGACGGCGAGCAGGGACTCGATGCAGCGCTCGGTCTCTGTGGGCTGCTGGAGCAAGAAGCAAGGTCAGTGGAGCGTGGAAGGTTGCTCTGGGCTTTCTAGAGGAGGAGCTGGGCTGGAGGGGCCTCGTGCAGTTCCCCCTGCAGGAGTCTCCTATGCCCAACCTGTCCAACTGCCTTTCTTTTTGCCTTGGCACAGCGCCGACCCAGAGGACGGGGGAGTGGTTCATGGAAAATCCCTTGGGGACATGGCAGCTCCCGTCAGAGGAGTGTTCTGGACTGGGAAGAGCTGATGCTGCAGCCGCAGTGAGCTGCTAGGCTTTGTTGCATGCTCTGTAGCTTGGCTGGGGCTGGGTTTCTGGACAGAGAACTCTCTCCTCCCCCCTTTTCTTCCCCCTGCTCTGTCTGCACGGAGGAGAAAGTGAGTCATGAGAGAAAAAATGCAAGGGGGGGCGGGGGGGGATGCAGGGCTCCAGTCTCTGGGGCAGGGCAGTGCAGGCAGAGTGTGTGTGGGGGGGAGCCTGCCCTTCCCTGCTAACCTCAGCATCCTGAGGCCTCCCTGCCACATCCTGCCCGGCCTGAGCCTCAGCTTGGTGAATGTGGCAGGGACTGAGCGTGCTCAGCCTCAAATCCTTAGCTCTTGGCCCCCCTGGTGCTGGGGGGGGGGGGGGGGTTTGGGGGGCAGGACAGTGGAGCTGCAGCCCTGAGCCTGGTGATGGGCAGCGGAAGTATCGGTGGGGAAAAAAGAGGGGAGTGAAGGGGATGGGGGAGATCGATCCAAATGCCCACCCCATAGTGCCCCACACCCACAGGGACCCTCTGCTCGAAGCCTCTGCACCCTCTTCCCCTACCCAGGCCCCCTCTCTGGCAAAGATTTGGCTCAGCCCTTGGCGCCGTCTATCCAGTGCCAAACCACGTCTCGCCTTCAGCTCTGGGGCCACTTGTGGGGAATGCGCCTTTTCCATCGCCCTCCTGCCCTTAGGGTCCTGCCTCTCCCTCCCCATCCCGGTGTCCCGGTGCGCTCACCATGGCTGGGGTGCGAGGAGGGGGCTCGGTTCTTGTCGCAGCCGCGGTGCGAAGTGGCAGAGCAGGAGCTGGGGTGGTTTCGAGCTTCACCCCGCAGCCACCGCCCTTCCCAGCCCTGACTCAGCCCCTTGGGCTGCGTTGGGCAATCGTCATCCCTAACGGTAGATCTGGACGTGCCTGCGGTCCCCAGCTCAGGCGTAGCAATGTGCTGGGCCCCTCCTTCAGACTCTGTCCCTTTGCTTCATGAGTTTCATTCGCTACACTTATTCTCAGTCACCTTTTCTCCTCCTTATCTGTTTCCACCCCTTGATCCCTTGCAATGGGTTCCTTTAAACTCCTTCATCTCACCCACAGGCTCAAGGATAAGCTCCCCCCCGGAGCTGCCTCGCTGTTACCCGCAGCTTCCGCAATATTTCTTCTTGCCGTGGTGAGATTCGAGCTTCCCGAGCTCTTCCAACGAGGTTGGCCAAGGCGGATGGGGTGTCGGGGTGCAGGCAGCCTTCCCCTGCCCACCCTGGGTGTCATCTGCTGCCTGTCCCCTTCAGCACTGATTGGTCCCGCTGGCTGAGCTCGGCTGATGGTGCCCTGTAACCTTGCAAAAGGGGGGAAGGCAGCCCCGTGGGGATGGGATGCTGCACTGGGAGCTGGCTGCGGCATGGATTTGTCCCCAGCGGTGCTGGGCTGAGCCCCTCACCGGGGGGGGGCCACCCTTGTGCTGCTGCAGAGTGGGAGCCCCTGGAGGGCTGAAAACAGAGGAGGAGGGGGGGGGCACCTGAAAGGTGCCCAGAAAGGCAAACGATGTGCTCAGAGAGCTCAGGGTGGGGGCTGCCAAGCGCCGGCACGCGGAGCTGGGATTCCAGCCGCTCCCCATCCATTGGGAGCCAGGGAAGTTGCCGGGATACGCGGTGTTTACCCGTGTTTGCACAACCGCCCCCAGCTCCGCGCCTTCACAGCCGCCGCGGACGCTGAGTCGCCCGCCCGAGGCCGGATTTCCCGGTGAGTGCCGGCCCTGGGCGGTGCTGAGCTTCCCCGAAGGCTTCAGGGGGAGCCTGCGGTGGGGAGGAGGGGATGCAGGGATGGGCGCTGGGACCGCTTCCAGCGATGGGGCTCTTCGGGAAATCCTGCTGGAGACCCGAACTCAGCCGGGAGCAGGACAAGGGGAAGCAGCAAATCAGAGAACAGGTCTACCCGGTGCATTTTCCTTTCTCCCCCCAATTTCCCGCCCCCAAGCTCTCCTTTTCCCCATGTATTGGGGGAAAGAGTACTTCCTCCCCTGCTCCTTCCAACCGCTCCCAAGCTGGAAACAGCTCAGTCCGTGTTAATCAAAAGGGGTTTCCAAACCTGGCAGCTGAGGGCAGGGAAGCTGTCCCTCTTCTTGGAGTTTGCATTTCCACCTGCATTTTGCAAACTCCTCTTTGCTTTCCCTTAGCAGTAAACCATGAACTGCTCTGAGACATGAGTGTTCTTTCCCTCTTTGCACAAGCAAATCCTAACCCCATCCCAGCTGCATGGGGGGACCTCGGGAGGTTTTGCTTTCTTGCTGTTCTGTGTGTGTTTGCAGTCAGGGCTTTGGCCCTGTTTGCAGACAGCCCATCTGTGCTGCCATATGTTTGCCACCAAGGCGCGTGACTGTTGTTTGCACGAAGGGGACATCGCTGAGAGCATCGCCCCATGCATCTGCCTATCCCTGGCTGGGACAGATCCTTCGAGTGCCTCTGGCACCGGGTTCAAAATGTCACTGTGTGGTGGTTTTGGCTGCGTGAGCAAGAAGCCCTGGGTGCTGCCTGCAGGTGTGAACCGGGCTGTGGTGCCCTGGGTCCTCCTGGTCTGTTACCGGCCTGGTTGCATATAAGAGCAAGATGCGGTGATGCTGGGGTTGTCCTTGCTTCTCTCTTGGTCATCTCGAGGTTCGCAGCCCCATCTGCTGAGGGAATTGGTTCTCTGTTGCTCAAGAGAAAGAAAAAGTCCCCAGCACAAGAGGGATGTGGAACTCTTAGGGCAAGTCCAGAGGAGGGCTACAAAGATGCTCCGAGGGCTGGAGTGCATCCGGACATTCCTGTGCGGATCATGGAGCATAGCATGTGCAGGGAGCCCCTGAAATCATGCAGGTCGGTGGTAAGGGCCAGAGGTATGTGGGCTCCTGGACATGTAGAAGAGGGGACTCAGTGGGATTTTCCACAGCCCCTGCCTGGATTAAATGCCTGGGATTAGGAGGAATGTGTGAGCTCAACTGAGCCACCCTCTCACCAGGCTGAGGCCCTTGTAGATGAGATGCAAGAATAAGAGATGTCAGCAGTAAGTGCAGTCATCAGCTATTTATTCTGATTTATCATGCAATACATCAGTGTGAAGAAGAAAGGGAGACCCCCACCCACCACCATTACCCGGCAGTAACCACAGCAAAACTCAGCTGCTTCAAAGCCACTGCTCAGCTGTTGGGGGAGCAGAAAAGTGCAACCAAAAGCTCAGAGTCTACAGATTTTTTTGGGTTAGTTTCTTGGTGTTTTTTTTTTCCCCAACCTTGAGGATTTTCAGGCTCCAATATGATTGAGATACTGGGAGTTTTAAGGGTTTTTGCCTTGCAGAAGAGTCATGCCACAGAGTAGAAGAGATGACAGGGACATAAAGGATAGAGGGACCCAAAGAATCTAATTAGAGGGAATGAGGAAAAATGAGTAAATACTGCATTATGGCAGCTGGACATAATGTAGAATAAGGGCGATAGACATAATAGAGGAAGGCAGAAGCTGCAGGTACTGGGGGAGCTCTGCCTGCCTACAAGCTGAGAATGGTACATGGAAAACACACCTGACACCCTCTCGGAGCAACATATTAAACTGTTTGTGTCAAACACTTCTATGCCACCACATGTGACATATTCAGCTGAAAGCAGAGAGCAGAAGGGAGCTTCAAAGAGACTTGGAGAAGCCCCTCAAACTACAGGGTGGACTTCCCCTTAAGATGCCTTGGCTTCAAAAAGAGCGGGACAACTCGAAGTCTCCTGTGAGAGTGAGGGCCCCTGGCTCTGCTGGAGAGGCTTAAAAGTCGCGTCTCTCACGTCTCTCTCTCTGTTCGGTCTTTGCACCTCGCTCTGCCCTTTCAAGTGCCTCACGGCGGCGACGCTCAATGACCTCCAGATCCAGCTCCCGTTGTCGCTCGAGCCTTCTCTCCCGCAGGGGCCCCTCTCTCTCTCTTTCCAGGTAAACCCTTCTCTCTTCCTCTGCCTCAAGACGCTCAAGGTCACGCTCCCTCCTTTCTACCTCATCACGGGGTTCCAGTTCCCGGGACACGCGATGGATCTTCACATCGGCTTCTGCTGCCACTACATCGGCCTCTCGTGTCCTCTCCAGCCTCACAAGGTCCAGCTCCCGTTGTCGCTCGAGCCTTCTCTCCCGCAGGGGCCCCTCTCTTTCTCTTTCCAAGTAAACCCTCCTCTCTTCCTCTGCCTCAAGACGCTCAAGGTCACGCTCCCTCCTTTCGACCTCCTGGCGAGGTTCCAGTTCCCGGGACACACGATGGATCTTCACATCGGCTTCTGCTGCCACTACATCAGCCTCTCGTGTCCTCTCCAGCCTCAACAGTTCACGTTGTCTCCTTCCATCGATTTCAGCCTCACGTGCCTCAAAGTCACGTCTCTCGCATCTCTCTCTCTGGTCGGTCTTTGCACCTCGCTCTACCCTTTCAAGTGCCTCACGGCGGCGACGCTCAATGACCTCCAGATCCAGCTCCCGTTGTCGCTCGAGCCTTCTCTCCCGCAGGGGCCCCTCTCTTTCTCTTTCCAAGTAAACCCTTCTCTCTTCCTCTGCCTCAAGACGCTCAAGGTCACGCTCCCTCCTTTCTACCTCCTGGCGAGGTTCCAGTTCCCGGGACACGCGATGGATCTTCACATCGGCTTCAGCTGCCACTACATCGGCCTCTTCTGTCCTCTCCAGCCTCACAAGGTCCAGCTTCTGTTGGCGCTCGAGCCTTCTCTCCTGCAGGGCCCTCTCTCTCTCTCTTTCCAGGTAAACCCTCCTCTCTTCCTCTGCATCAAGACGCTCAAAGTCACGCTCCCTTCTTTCGACTTCCTCTTGGGGCTCCCGTAGCCGTGACACGTGGTGAATCTTCAGATCACCTTCTGCTGCCGCTATGTCAGCCTCTCGTGTCCTCTCCAGCCTCAACAGTTCACGTTGTCTCCTTCCATCGATTTCAGCCTCACGTGCCTCAAAGTCACGTCTCTCGCATCTCTCTCTCTGGTCGGTCTTTGCACCTCGCTCTACCCTTTCACGTGCCTCACGGCGGCGACGCTCAATGACCTCCAGATCCAGCTCCCGTTGTCGCTCGAGCCTTCTCTCCCGCAGGGGCCCCTCTCTTTCTCTTTCCAAGTAAACCCTTCTCTCTTCCTCTGCCTCAAGACGCTCAAGGTCACGCTCCCTCCTTTCTACCTCCTTGCGAGGTTCCAGTTCCCGGGATACGCGGTGGATCTTCACATCGGCTTCTGCTGCCACTACATCGGCCTCTCGTGTCCTCTCCACCCTCAACAGTTCACGTTGTCTCCTTCCATCGATTTCAGCCTCACGTGCCTCAAAGTCACGTCTCTTGCATCTCTCTCTCTGGTCGGTCTTTGCACCTCGCTCTACCCTTTCAAGTGCCTCACGGCGGTGACGCTCAATGACCTCCAGATCCAGCTCCCGTTGGCGCTCGAGCCTTCTCTCCCGCAGGGGCCCCTCTCTCTCTCTTTCCAGGTAAACCCTCCTCTCTTCCTCTGCCTCAAGACGCTCAAGGTCACGCTCCCTCCTTTCTACCTCATCACGGGGTTCCAGTTCCCGGGACACGCGATGGATCTTCACATCGGCTTCTGCTGCCACTACATCAGCCTCTCGTGTCCTCTGCAGCCTCACAAGGTCCAGTTCCCGTTGTCGCTCGAGCCTTCTCTCCCGCAGGGGCCCCTCTCTCTCTCTTTCCAGATAAACCCTTCTCTCTTCCTCTGCCTCAAGACGCTCAAGGTCACGCTCCCTCCTTTCGACCTCCTGGCGAGGTTCCAGTTCCCGGGACACACGATGGATCTTCACATCGGCTTCAGCTGCCACTACATCGGCCTCTCGTGTCCTCTCCAGCCTCAATAGTTCATGTTGTCTCCTTCCATCGATTTCAGCCTCACGTGCTTCAAAGTCACGTCTCTCGCATCTCTCTCTCTGGTTGGTCGTGGCAGCTCTCTCTTCCCATTCACGTGTCTGGCGGCTGCGGTCCTCATAGGCGTCCAGATCAAGCTCCTGTTGGTGCTTGACCCTTCTCTCCCTCGTGGGCTCTACAATCTCTCTTTCCCGGTAAACCCTTCTCTCTTCCTCTGCCTCAAAATGCTCAAGGTCACGCTCCCTCCTTTCGACCTCCTTGCGAGGTTCCAGTTCCCGGGACACGCGGTGGATCTTCACATCGGCTTCTGCTGCCACTACATCGGCCTCTCGTGTCCTCTCCAGCCTCAACAGTTCACGTTGTCTCCTTCCATCGATTTCAGCCTCACGTGCCTCAAAGTCACGTCTCTCGCGTCTCTCTCTCTGTTCGGTCTTTGCACCTCGCTCTACCCTTTCAAGTGCCTCACGGCGGCGACGCTCAATGACCTCCAGATCCAGCTCCCGTTGTCGCTCGAGCCTTCTCTCCCGCAGGGGCCCCTCTCTCTCTCTTTCCAGGTAAACCCTTCTCTCTTCCTCTGCCTCAAGACGCTCAAGGTCACGCTCCCTCCTTTCTACCTCATCACGGGGTTCCAGTTCCCGGGACACGCGATGGATCTTCACATCGGCTTCTGCTGCCACTACATCAGCCTCTCGTGTCCTCTGCAGCCTCACAAGGTCCAGTTCCCGTTGTCGCTCGAGCCTTCTCTCCCGCAGGGGCCCCTCTCTTTCTCTTTCCAAGTAAACCCTCCTCTCTTCCTCTGCCTCAAGACGCTCAAGGTCACGCTCCCTCCTTTCGACCTCCTGGCGAGGTTCCAGTTCCGGGACACACGATGGATCTTCACATCGGCTTCAGCTGCCACTACATCAGCCTCTCGTGTCCTCTCCAGCCTCAACAGTTCACGTTGTCTCCTTCCATCGATTTCAGCCTCACGTGCCTCAAAGTCACGTCTCTCGCATCTCTCTCTCTGGTCGGTCTTTGCACCTCGCTCTAAAACCCTTTCACGTGCCTCACGGCGGCGACGCTCAATGACCTCCAGATCCAGCTCCCGTTGTCGCTCGAGCCTTCTCTCCCGCAGGGGCCCCTCTCTTTCTCTTTCCAAGTAAACCCTTCTCTCTTCCTCTGCCTCAAGACGCTCAAGGTCACGCTCCCTCCTTTCGACCTCCTTGCGAGGTTCCAGTTCCCGGGATACGCGGTGGATCTTCACATCGGCTTCTGCTGCCACTACATCGGCCTCTCGTGTCCTCTCCAGCCTCAACAGTTCACGTTGTCTCCTTCCATCGATTTCAGCCTCACGTGCCTCAAAGTCACGTCTCTCGCATCTCTCTCTCTGGTCGGTCTTTGCACCTCGCTCTACCCTTTCAAGTGCCTCACGGCGGCGACGCTCAATGACCTCCAGATCCAGCTCCCGTTGTCGCTCGAGCCTTCTCTCCCGCAGGGGCCCCTCTCTCTCTCTTTCCAGGTAAACCCTTCTCTCTTCCTCTGCCTCAAGACGCTCAAGGTCACGCTCCCTCCTTTCTACCTCATCACGGGGTTCCAGTTCCCGGGACACGCGATGGATCTTCACATCGGCTTCTGCTGCCACTACATCAGCCTCTCGTGTCCTCTGCAGCCTCACAAGGTCCAGTTCCCGTTGTCGCTCGAGCCTTCTCTCCCGCAGGGGCCCCTCTCTCTCTCTTTCCAAGTAAACCCTTCTCTCTTCCTCTGCCTCAAGATGCTCAAGGTCACGCTCCCTCCTTTCGACCTCCTGGCGAGGTTCCAGTTCCCGGGACACACGATGGATCTTCACATCGGCTTCAGCTGCCACTACATCGGCCTCTCGTGTCCTCTCCAGCCTCAATAGTTCATGTTGTCTCCTTCCATCGATTTCAGCCTCACGTGCTTCAAAGTCACGTCTCTCGCATCTCTCTCTCTGGTTGGTCGTGGCAGCTCTCTCTTCCCATTCACGTGTCTGGCGGCTGCGGTCCTCATAGGCGTCCAGATCAAGCTCCTGTTGGTGCTTGACCCTTCTCTCCCTCGTGGGCTCTACAATCTCTCTTTCCCGGTAAACCCTTCTCTCTTCCTCTGCCTCAAAATGCTCAAGGTCACGCTCCCTCCTTTCGACCTCCTTGCGAGGTTCCAGTTCCCGGGACACGCGGTGGATCTTCACATCGGCTTCTGCTGCCACTACATCGGCCTCTCGTGTCCTCTCCAGCCTCAACAGTTCACGTTGTCTCCTTCCATCGATTTCAGCCTCACGTGCCTCAAAGTCACGTCTCTCGCGTCTCTCTCTCTGTTCGGTCTTTGCACCTCGCTCTACCCTTTCAAGTGCCTCACGGCGGCGACGCTCAATGACCTCCAGATCCAGCTCCCGTTGTCGCTCGAGCCTTCTCTCCCGCAGGGGCCCCTCTCTCTCTCTTTCCAGGTAAACCCTTCTCTCTTCCTCTGCCTCAAGACGCTCAAGGTCACGCTCCCTCCTTTCTACCTCATCACGGGGTTCCAGTTCCCGGGACACGCGATGGATCTTCACATCGGCTTCTGCTGCCACTACATCAGCCTCTCGTGTCCTCTGCAGCCTCACAAGGTCCAGTTCCCGTTGTCGCTCGAGCCTTCTCTCCCGCAGGGGCCCCTCTCTCTCTCTTTCCAGATAAACCCTTCTCTCTTCCTCTGCCTCAAGACGCTCAAGGTCACGCTCCCTCCTTTCGACCTCCTGGCGAGGTTCCAGTTCCCGGGACACACGATGGATCTTCACATCGGCTTCTGCTGCCACTACATCAGCCTCTCGTGTCCTCTCCAGCCTCAACAGTTCACGTTGTCTCCTTCCATCGATTTCAGCCTCACGTGCCTCAAAGTCACGTCTCTCGCGTCTCTCTCTCTGGTCGGTCTTTGCACCTCGCTCTACCCTTTCAAGTGCCTCACGGCGGCGACGCTCAATGACCTCCAGATCCAGCTCCCGTTGTCGCTCGAGCCTTCTCTCCCGCAGGGGCCCCTCTCTTTCTCTTTCCAAGTAAACCCTTCTCTCTTCCTCTGCCTCAAGACGCTCAAGGTCACGCTCCCTCCTTTCTACCTCATCACGGGGTTCCAGTTCCCGGGACACGCGATGGATCTTCACATCGGCTTCTGCTGCCACTACATCGGCCTCTCGTGTCCTCTCCAGCCTCACAAGGTCCAGCTCCCGTTGGCGCTCGAGCCTTCTCTCCCGCAGGGGCCCCTCTCTTTCTCTTTCCAAGTAAACCCTCCTCTCTTCCTCTGCCTCAAGACGCTCAAGGTCACGCTCCCTCCTTTCGACCTCCTGGCGAGGTTCCAGTTCCCGGGACACACGATGGATCTTCACATCGGCTTCTGCTGCCACTACATCAGCCTCTCGTGTCCTCTCCAGCCTCAATAGTTCATGTTGTCTCCTTCCATCGATTTCAGCCTCACGTGCTTCAAAGTCACGTCTCTCGCATCTCTCTCTCTGGTTGGTCGTGGCAGCTCTCTCTTCCCATTCACGTGTCTGGCGGCTGCGGTCCTCATAGGCGTCCAGATCAAGCTCCTGTTGGTGCTTGACCCTTCTCTCCCTCGTGGGCTCTACAATCTCTCTTTCCCGGTAAACCCTTCTCTCTTCCTCTGCCTCAAAATGCTCAAGGTCACGCTCTCTCCTTTCTACCTCCTTGCGAGGTTCCAGTTCCCGGGAAACGGGATGGATCTTCACATCGGCTTCTGCTGCCACTACATCAGCCTCTCGTGTCCTCTCCAGCCTCAACAGTTCACGTTGTCTCCTTCCATCGATTTCAGCCTCACGTGCCTCAAAGTCACGTCTCTCGCATCTCTCTCTCTGGTCGGTCTTTGCACCTCGCTCTACCCTTTCAAGTGCCTCACGGCGGCGATGCTCAATGACCTCCAGATCCAGCTCCCGTTGTCGCTCGAGCCTTCTCTCCCGCAGGGGCCCCTCTCTTTCTCTTTCCAAGTAAACCCTCCTCTCTTCCTCTGCCTCAAGACGCTCAAGGTCACGCTCCCTCCTTTCGACCTCCTGGCGAGGTTCCAGTTCCCGGGAAACGCGATGGATCTTCACATCGGCTTCAGCTGCCACTACATCGGCCTCTTCTGTCCTCTCCAGCCTCACAAGGTCCAGCTTCTGTTGGCGCTCGAGCCTTCTCTCCTGCAGGGCCCTCTCTCTCTCTCTTTCCAGGTAAACCCTCCTCTCTTCCTCTGCATCAAGACGCTCAAGGTCACGCTCCCTTCTTTCGACTTCCTCTCGGGGCTCCCGTAGCCGTGACACGTGGTGAATCTTCAGATCAGCTTCTGCTGCCACTATGTCAGCCTCTCGTGTCCTCTCCAGCCTCAACAGTTCACGTTGTCTCCTTCCATCGATTTCAGCCTCACGTGCCTCAAAGTCACGTCTCTCGCATCTCTCTCTCTGGTCGGTCTTTGCACCTCGCTCTACCCTTTCACGTGCCTCACGGCGGCGACGCTCAATGACCTCCAGATCCAGCTCCCGTTGTCGCTCGAGCCTTCTCTCCCGCAGGGGCCCCTCTCTTTCTCTTTCCCGGTAAACCCTTCTCTCTTCCTCTGCCTCAAGACGCTCAAGGTCACGCTCCCTCCTTTCTACCTCCTTGCGAGGTTCCAGTTCCCGGGACACGCGGTGGATCTTCACATCGGCTTCTGCTGCCACTATATCAGCCTCTCGTGTCCTCTCCAGCCTCAACAGTTCACGTTGTCTCCTTCCATCGATTTCAGCCTCACGTGCCTCAAAGTCACGTCTCTCGCATCTCTCTCTCTGTTCGGTCTTTGCACCTCGCTCTACCCTTTCAAGTGCCTCACGGCGGCGACGCTCAATGACCTCCAGATCCAGCTCCCGTTGGCGCTCGAGCCTTCTCTCCCGCAGGGGCCCCTCTCTTTCTCTTTCCAGATAGACCCTCCTCTCTTCCTCTGCCTCAAGACGCTCAAATTCACTCTCCCTTCTTTCGACCTCCTCTCGGGGCTCCCGTAGCCGTGACACGTGGTGAATCTTCAGGTCAGCTTCTGCTGCCGCTACGTCAGCCTCTCGTGTCCTCTCCAGCCTCAACAGTTCACGTTGTCTCCTTCCATCGATTTCAGCCTCACGTGCCTCAAAGTCACGTCTCTCGCATCTCTCTCTCTGGTCGGTCTTTGCACCTCGCTCTACCCTTTCAAGTGCCTCACGGCGGCGACGCTCAATGACCTCCAGTTCCAGCTCCCGTTGTCGCTCGAGCCTTCTCTCCCGCAGGGGCCCCTCTCTTTCTCTTTCCAAGTAAACCCTTCTCTCTTCCTCTGCCTCAAGACGCTCAAGGTCACGCTCCCTCCTTTCTACCTCCTTGCGAGGTTCCAGTTCCCGGGACACGCGATGGATCTTCACATCGGCTTCTGCTGCCACTACATCGGCCTCTCGTGTCCTCTCCAGCCTCACAAGGTCCAGCTCCCCTTTGCGCTCGAGTCTTCTCTCCTGCAGGGGCCCCTCTCTCTCTCTTTCCAGGTAAACCCTTCTCTCTTCCTCTGCCTCAAGACGCTGAAGGTCACGCTCCCTCCTTTCTGCCTCCTCATGGGGCTCCAGTTCCCAGGACACACGATGGATCTTCACATCGGCTTCTGCTGCCACTACATCAGCCTCTCGTGTCCTCTCCAGCCTCAACAGTTCACGTTGTCTCCTTCCATCGATTTCAGCCTCACGTGCCTCAAAGTCACGTCTCTCGCATCTCTCTCTCTGGTCGGTCTTTGCACCTCGCTCTACCCTTTCACGTGCCTCACGGCGGCGACGCTCAATGACCTCCAGATCCAGCTCCCGTTGTCGCTCGAGCCTTCTCTCCCGCAGGGGCCCCTCTCTTTCTCTTTCCAAGTAAACCCTTCTCTCTTCCTCTGCCTCAAGACGCTCAAGGTCACGCTCCCTCCTTTCGACCTCCTTGCGAGGTTCCAGTTCCTGGGACACGCGGTGGATCTTCACATCGGCTTCTGCTGCCACTACATCGGCCTCTCGTGTCCTCTCCAGCCTCAACAGTTCACGTTGTCTCCTTCCATCGATTTCAGCCTCACGTGCCTCAAAGTCACGTCTCTCGCATCTCTCTCTCTGGTCGGTCTTTGCACCTCGCTCTACCCTTTCAAGTGCCTCACGGCGGCGATGCTCAATGACCTCCAGGTCCAGCTCCCGTTGGCGCTCGAGCCTTCTCTCCCGCAGGGGCCCCTCTCTCTCTCTTTCCAGATAAACCCTTCTCTCTTCCTCTGCCTCAAGACGCTCAAATTCACTCTCCCTTCTTTCGACCTCCTCTCGGGGCTCCAGTTCCCGGGACACGCGATGGATCTTCACATCGGCTTCAGCTGCCACTACATCGGCCTCTTCTGTCCTCTCCAGCCTCACAAGGTCCAGCTCCCGTTGGCGCTCGAGTCTTCTCTCCTGCAGGGCCCTCTCTCTCTCTCTTTCCAGGTAAACCCTCCTCTCTTCCTCTGCATCAAGACGCTCAAAGTCACGCTCCCTTCTTTCGACTTCCTCTCGGGGCTCCCGTAGCCGTGACACGTGGTGAATCTTCAGGTCAGCTTCTGCTGCCGCTATGTCAGCCTCTCGTGTCCTCTCCAGCCTCAACAGTTCACGTTGTCTCCTTCCATCGATTTCAGCCTCACGTGCCTCAAAGTCACGTCTCTCGCATCTCTCTCTCTGGTCGGTCTTTGCACCTCGCTCTACCCTTTCACGTGCCTCACGGCGGCGACGCTCAATGACCTCCAGGTCCAGCTCCCGTTGTCGCTCGAGCCTTCTCTCCCGCAGGGGCCCCTCTCTTTCTCTGTCCAAGTAAACACTTCTCTCTTCCTCTGCCTCAAGACGCTCAAGGTCACGCTCCCTCCTTTCGACCTCCTTGCGAGGTTCCAGTTCCCGGGACACGCGGTGGATCTTCACATCGGCTTCTGCTGCCACTACATCGGCCTCTCGTGTCCTCTCCAGCCTCAACAGTTCACGTTGTCTCCTTCCATCGATTTCAGCCTCACGTGCCTCAAAGTCACGTCTCTCGCATCTCTCTCTCTGGTCGGTCTTTGCACCTCGCTCTACCCTTTCACGTGCCTCACGGCGGCGACGCTCAATGACCTCCAGATCCAGCTCCCGTTGTCGCTCGTGCCTTCTCTCCCGCAGGGGCCCCTCTCTCTCTCTTTCCAGGAAAACCCTTCTCTCTTCCTCTGCCTCAAGACGCTCAAGGTCACGCTCCCTCCTTTCGACCTCCTGGCGAGGTTCCAGTTCCCGGGACACGCGATGGATCTTCACATCGGCTTCTGCTGCCACTACATCAGCCTCTCGTGTCCTCTCCAGCCTCACAAGGTCCAGCTCCCGTTGTCGCTCGAGTCTTCTCTCCTGCAGGGGCCCCTCTCTCCCTCTTTCCCGGTAAACCCTTCTCTCTTCCTCTGCCTCAAGACGCTCAAGGTCACGCTCCCTCCTTTCTGCCTCCTCATGGGGCTCCAGTTCCCAGGACACACGATGGATCTTCACATCGGCTTCTGCTGCCACTACATCAGCCTCTCGTGTCCTCTCCAGCCTCAATAGTTCACGTTGTCTCCTTCCATCGATTTCAGCCTTACGTGCCTCAAAGTCACGTCTCTCGCATCTCTCTCTCTGGTCGGTCTTTGCACCTCGCTCTACCCTTTCAAGTGCCTCACGTCGGCGACGCTCAATGACCTCCAGGTCCAGCTCCCGTTGTCGCTCGAGCCTTCTCTCCCGCAGGGGCCCCTCTCTTTCTCTTTCCAAGTAAACCCTTCTCTCTTCCTCTGCCTCAAGACGCTCAAGGTCACGCTCCCTCCTTTCTACCTCCTTGCGAGGTTCCAGCTCTTGGGAGACGCGATGGATCTTCACATCTGCTTCTGTTATCAGTACATCAGTCTCTTGTCTCCTCTCAGTCTTTCCAAGGTGGCGTTGCCTCCGTCCATCTATTTCAGCCTGACGTGCTACAATGTCATGCCTTTCATGTCTCTCTCTCTGGTTGGTTTTGGCGGCTTGCTCTTCTTTTTCACGTGTCTCATGGCTGCGGTCCTCATAGACCTTGAGGTCCAGGTCCCGTTGTATAACAACCCTCCTTTCTTGTGCTTTACCTTTCCTCCTTGCATCATCTCTTTTTTCCCACTCTTTCATCTTACGTTTTTCGCTTTCACTTTCCACATATTCAAGGTTATGTTCCTCATTGTTTCTTTGTTCATCGAAGCGTCTTTCTAGGTCACAGGTCTTACAGTACCTGAGGTCAATTTCTAGTGGTTCCTTTATGTATGACTGATGCGGGCCTCTCAATCAAGGCATTCAGGCTCACGTAGCTCGTGGTTGCTCTCTTCAAGTGCTCTTTGTTCCAGCTCACGTAGGTGGTAGCGGCTTCTCTCTTCTGTGAGTAAATCAGATTTACGTGGCTGATTGTCACTTCGTCTATCTGCTTCTTGTGGCTGCTGGTTTCTGTCATCTTTTGCTGGTCCTAAGGGCTCATGTGCCTGACGCCTACCCCGCCGGTTTTGCAGTGGTCTTGTTTCACAGGTCTGTCTGCGACTCCTTACGTTTGCCAATTGGTCTTGCTGTGGCCCCTCTTGATATTTCCTCTCATCCTTCTGCAGCCTGGGCTCATGTGATTCCAGGCTTCTGTGCTTGCAGACTTGTACATCTCCTCGTCTGTTCGGTTCTGGTGGCTGACGTCTTCTCTGGCTGTTTTGTTGGTTGCATGGCTCTTGGCTTTGTTCTTCATATACCTGAGGCATTGGCTCCCTTCGCTCACTGCTTCGTTTTGCATCATTTATGCCTTGTGTGTTTCGTTGCTGGTAACTCCCTGTTTCCTTTAGTGTTTCAAGCTCATTGACTCTGGTGTCTCGTTGCAGCTCAGGTTCACAGGGGGGATGGTGATTACTCTCACAGGTTTGTTCTTCCTCCTCCTGGAGTTGTCGACCTCTCCCTCTGTTCTTAATTTCAGACTCTTGGTGCAACTTGCCACTGGATGTCAGCTTTGTTCTTTGCAGAAGGTATGGTCCCTTCGGCTGGAACCAGTAGCAGGCTTTAGCCACTCTGAACACCAAAAGCAGGAATTCATTAAAATCAATATGCCCATCACCATCCCACTCCAGAAACTGCAGAATCTTGTCAATTGTCTGAGGGTCACGTGGCTTCTGCAGGGAAAACACAGACAGGGAAACAAGAAAGGTGGTTTAGCTTTCCTGCTCTTTGTCAGAGAAATGCAAAGACAGGGACAAGTGCAATCTTTTCTTCTTCCATCTCACATAGCTTCACTTTTACAGCTCAGCAGCAATTCCATGTCTTTGTTCTCCGTTTTCCTGGTTGTTCCCTGGCTGCAGTTGCCCGGCTGTCTTTGGGCACATGCTGAATCCCTCTACTGGATCCGTTTCCTTCCTACCTTTGAAAGAAAAGTATACCTCCCATGGCTCATTCTCCAGCTTTTGCCCATTTTCTTACGGAAAAAATGAGTTGGAGGAGCTGTCAAAGCAGTTAGTGCAAAGGAACGTAAATGCTGCCCCCCTTTGCTGAAAGCCTTCCAATCCCACCATCATAACCTCCAGGAGGAGGTTATTCTAGTCCCTGCAGTCCAGTCTGGGCCTCAAGCCCTCCCCCTTGCAGCAGCACTCACAGCTATGACGTCTGCAAACTCCCTCTGGATAAGCTCTTGCATCTTCCTTTGGCTGAGGTTGGAGCAGTCGCCATCTTCCTTTGCATATTTGTGAAAGATGCTGATGATGGTGGAAATGCCATCTAAGAAGCGAGACATCTTCCTGCAGATTCAAGCAAGCCTGCAAGAAAAGGAGCAGACCTAAAGATGTGATTTGTTTGCCCCTGAGCATGAAAAGAGGAAGGAGAATTGCTGCAGTCAGGCTGCGTGCGTTAATAGGACGCTAGGTGCCATGACCCGTGTGTCTGCTCCTATGCCATGGTGAGCTCTGTTTCACCAGGGCACTGGGAAGAAATCCAAATGCTATGGGGTTTTAGTGGGATGGGGAGTGTCTTCCAAGTGTATACTAATGTATTTGAATGACGTTTGATAGGGGATGGCAGGATACCTGCATTTATGGATTGCAGGGAGGGAACTGGGGATGGTGACTCAAGAGATGCCCCAAGAACCTGCCTGCACCCATGGGGCTATACCAGGTACTTGTGTTTCCGGGGCTCATGCTTCTGTCTCTGCCTGGCACTGAGCTACAATGGCTTCTGTGAAGCAAGTTAGAGGCTGGCATGGCCTGAGACAAGATCTAGCTGGGTCAGAGACAGAGTGCTTACAGGGAGTTAAAACAAACCCTGTGGCTGATGCTCCTGTGACCAGTAATAATACAAAACAATTGATAAAGCTTTCATTACAACGAAAGTTATTGGCAGATAGATTTTTGTCTGATCACTTAGGTCAGAGCTACTTATTTAATTTTACTGAGATTTGCTTGGCAGAAAGCAGTGCTCCTGATGGAGCTTTGTGTCTGGAAACCTTAAAAGCCACCTTTTTCCTTCCTCCTCGCAGGATCCCCAAGCCTGTTATCAGTGCTGAGATCTCAGCTTGCAGCTGGGGAAGCTGTGACCTGTCTGCCTTGCCATCTCTCCAACGTGTGCGTACGCATGTACACAACTCTGCATATGAAATCCTGTGGAGAACATAAAGATTTCTCCAATCTGTTCATTCCAGCTGGGAGCTGACCCCAGACCAAAGTAAGGCACAAAGCCTGGCTCCCTCTTTTGTTTTCCCTTTGAGAAGAGCTGCCTCTAGACACGACCGCATAAAGACATCGCGCAGATGACCCAATAACACAAAACAACACTTCAATGAATATAAATGTGAAAGACTCAGAAAATACTGTGGCAGGAATGATGCTGCCGCCCAACACAAATCCTACAGAAACAATATGCCCTTGCCCAGCAAAGGGTATGTTTCAGAAGGAGTGACTTACCCAGATCGCCAATGGGATCAAGTGGGATTCCTGTGAAGCCGTGCGGAGTGGTCAGAGGACCTGAGTGCTTTTATAGGGTCCTTGACGGAGCTACGGAAAGGAGACACCCTTTGTGGACGTTCTCCTGATTCATCTTTGGCCAAGCCCAGCTGCACCTTCACGTCCTCAAACGGGTTATTTAACTTATCATCCCCTTACCTATCATTTTAACCCAGAAATAGCAGTTGCCATGTGGCAATTCAGGCACTGGCTGGTTCCACCTCATCCAGACTGTAAAGTTATTTTACAGGCTGATTGTATTTCAGATTTTAAAGAATCTAGAGTAGCTATAAAACATAGATATACATGAATAGGAGGGTGCATTTCAATATAAGTGTGCATCTGCATAGGGATGAATTTATATGTGTACCATGCACACATGCACAAAAATACTACCAGGATGAAATTTTGAGGATGGCACAGAAGTGCTGATGGTAGCAGAGCTCACTATGAGCGGAACGGGGACAGTTGAGATCTCTATGGCCCATGAACTCGATACTACAATACCAGAGATTATTGTTGTTTGCTTTTTGTGCAGTTCCCTTAGCACCTTGGCCTGAGGTCGGTGGGATTTGTGTCTGGGTTTTACTCACAGAAGGGAAGAAGAAGAATACCTAAGTTGCAAAAGCTACAAAAATGGTGAAGTGCAGATGAGCAGCAGTGAGATGCCCAAATCCTCCAGATCTTGGCTTGCGGTGGGTCCTCGTAGAGTGTTTTAGTTTTGGTAACTTAGGAGCTTCTTATTCTTATATTGTATATTCTTATTCTTAAATTACGTTGTATTATCCAGGTTTCTGTTGGGAAAAAAAAACCAAACACAAACAGAGTATTTTTAAGTGCTAAAGTTTGCAAACTGTATTTTTGTACAAGGAGATGTCTGTTCAATATGCAGTGACTTCACATTGACAAGAATCACGAGAAAGCGTTTTTCATATTAGCTGTCCTCCACAAATTACTTTCATGGCGTCTTTACTCTATCTTCCATTAAAAACAAAAGCAGAAACCTTTCCGCTGGGAGGTCGACTCATGTTGGATCTTCACCTGTTGCCCTAGGCAGCTTTTGCTGTAATTGCCTCGACTTGGAAAAAAAGAGAGAAATCTTTTAACACTAAATTAATTAGAGACCAGCTGATTCCTTTATTCACTCCATCTCTCCCGGTACATTGAGCAAATAAGGAAGACACCAGCCATGCCACTTGGGCCTCTACTGTTGGTTTTGGAGGTAGAATGCTGCCTTGACAAGCATGACGGAGACATTGCAGAGAGCCTTCAGAGCATGAACTTGTCACGCAGCCTCAGGTGAGTGGCTCATCTGCAAGGTAAGATCATACTGGGTGTAGGAGCCTAATTAATTAGTGCTGGTAACACCTTGGGGATACTCATACAAGTACATACGAAGGATCGTTACTAGCCATACTTCATTTTTGAGCTTTTTTTCAAGATTAAATTATACTTGTGCAAATTATACCCCACCTGTGGGATAATAATACCCTTGGGAAACTGTAATTTTATGGTAGATTGGAGTTATTATTAAAATTAGAGTATTACAGTGTGGCTTGGTGTCCTGTAGCAGTTTGTAATCCCCCCACAAGGGCTGGGGCCGTGCGGGATGGTCGGCTGCCATGTTAGCCACGTGGAAGATTCTGGGTATCGATGCAGGAAAAGGTACATCGTGTTTCATCCATGCACACGTCGTGCTCGCCTGCTTTCCCATGCTTTGCTGCCATTCCGAGGATAAAGCAACGAGTTTCAAAGCACGTTCTTGGCAGTGCTGTAACTCCCTTTGTTTCAGGGGCTTGGTTTTCCCAAAAATGCTTTCCTAAGATGGGACCTGGGGAGGGTTTTAAAAGCTGATACCCAAGAGGGTGGGCTTCATCCTCCTGCTTCTTACCTAGTTCTGTGCCCATCACCGTTTATATAGGTGACCAAACTTCTATTGCATTTAATCTTAGAGGAACTAGGCTCCTCATGGGATGTATATAAATGACCTTCTTTCTTCCAGCTCCTTCCTGGCTTGCAAGACTCTTAGACTGGTATTTGTGTCAGTGGGATAATTTTAATGTTCTCCTCCAAATGAACCAAAAAAAACTCCAAAACCCTCTTTATTTCAAATATGATACTGCTGATGGCAAAAGTTGTGTTGTGTACTAACATGTACCTAACAGGGCTTGATGTCTGCCTGAACGGGAAGGTCAGTCTTTATATTGATGCTGCAGAAGATGGCAGCTGGAGACAGACTGACTACAGGGGATGGATTGATCTGGTGATTTTGGACCCTAAGCCAGGATTGATAAGAAGCAAAGAAGCAAAGAGCTATTGAACTGAGACCTATTTTACAACAAAAATGGTGTTCTCTGTAAAATGATGTTTTGAGGAATGTCTCAGATGGAATTGGGTTTTGATTGATGGGTATTTAAGGTAGATAGGAATTTAAGTCTTGACTTTCCCATAGCGCGTCCGCAGCTGTCACAAGAACTTATTATTGCTACTATGTTTTCTCAGTAGGAAAGCCGACTGAAGTACTCTGTGTCTAACGCCTTTAATTTTAACATTATCACTTTTAAACCGAATCATTTTAGGGGCGGCCGTTCTGGGGGTGGTTTTGAAATGCTGGTTTTTCTGATTCAGCGCTCAGCAAATTGTGAAATTCTGGGGTGTCCCAGAGGAATGACGTTTGAGTTCCCAGTGAGGTCTCTGCGTGCTGCTTGTCACCAGCCACAGAGCAGGAGGTGCGGGTGCATTTATCATGTGCTGATTTGGTGATAGGTCGCAAGTGAAAGATAACAGGGTGAAAAACAGGCTGGGCATCACCCTCCCTGCGGGATCCCGAGTCCTGGGCCTGCCTGGTGGTCCAGCACGTCTGAACCCCCTAATAAACCCCACTGACTTCACCAGACTGCTCATACCCTCAGAGTTATTCACATTCCGATGTGCATGTTTGGACAAGTGCCTGAGGACCAGGTACCCTGAACTGAATCTGAGTTTGAGACTGGCTCTGTTTGTGCGTAGTTTTGCTTATCAGCTTTTTATCTCCGGCTTCCCAGTTGTTGTTGGGGCTGGATGTACCTGAATCATGATTTTTGTAGTGTTTAATATATCTCTATGCTTTTCTTTGGGGAATTCTATAGCTAATAGGGAGTTTTGATCTTCATAGCATGCTCCACATTCCCCTTGCTTCTGAGATTATTAGTAAGTGAGGATGAATAGGACAAATCCTTCCCATTCACTTGTAAGCAGCTGTTTATTTTTCTCACAGCAGACATGAAAACCACCCAGAGCAGATGGGTCCTGTGAGGAGTCTGTTCAGGTCAGCCATGCTCTTGTGTCAACCAAAACTTCTCCCCCCTCTGAAGCCATCTCTCACAGGGATGTCACATCCCTGCCTGTGGGGAGCAATCCATTCACCTCAGCTAAATTGCAAAGGCCGCTCAGCTGCAGCTCCTTGAGGCTATCCATCCCCAGGACACACCTGCCTCTCTGCAGTCTTCCCTCCATCTGCACCCTGGAGCAATCTGGCTGTATGTCATGCGAGGGATAGATGCACCACATCATGTTTGCTCAGAGCCAGGCTGAGGGCACGCTTGCAGCGATACACCAGGACACTGTGCTGGTTTGCCTTCAGTTTTATTGCTTTGCTTACACAGGCAGAGGTAGCGTAACAGAGGGTAAGAGGGAAGGTCTCTAATCATGCATAGCTCGCTACAAACCAGGGGTGGGAAGCTCAGGGCTAACATGGAATTGGACAAGATGTGACAAGCAGAAATGAGAAAACCAGGGCGGGATTGTGCAAAGTTGACCTCCGTGCAGGGAGCAGTAGGCTCAGAAGGAGGAGGCTTGTTTCAGCCTTTACTGCTGTGGTGGCCACTGATGCGGAGATTCCAGGAGCTGTTGCTCTATAGCAGGTTGTTTTTGGTGGTGAGTGTTGTGTTGCTGTTGTGCTGGAAAAGATGGAGACTCTGCCCCACCATGCTCCTGCTCCGGCACTTTGGCTTCAGCGTGCTGATGGTAAGCTGGGTCCTGCCCTGCAGACTCTGTCTTTGGAGTCTGAAGGAGGTTTGAACCCTGTTCTGGTGCCTCAGTTTCTTGGGCATGGTGGATTTTAGGATCCTGGTTTGGTGTCTCAGTATCTTCAGCCTTATAGGCGTTTCTGTCTTGCTCTGGGGTTGCAGTTTCCAGGGCTTCATGTCCCTCTGGATCCCTTTCTGGTACTCCAGTCCCATCATCCTCATGGGTGTCCTTGTCCTGCTTTGGTGTCTCACCCTCCTCAGTTTGATGGGTTGCCTGGTCCTGCTTTGATGTCTCACCTTCCTGGGCTTGATGGGTGTTGTAGTCCTGCTCTGGTGGCTCAGCATCCTGTGGCTGATGGGTGTCATGGTCCTGCTCTGGTTTCTCACTCTCCTGGATTTGATGGGTATCATGGGCCTGCTCTGGTGTCTCATCCTCCTGGGTTTGGTGGGTGTCCCCATCCTGCTCTGGTGTCTCACTCTCCTGGGTTTTATGGGTATCTTGGTCCTGCTTTGATGTCTCACTGTTTTGGCTTTGATAGTTGTCTGGGTCCTGTGTCTCAGTGTCCTCAACCTGATTGTCCACACCCTGCTCAGGGACCTGCTGGTTGTGATGGGCTGTGTGTGGCTCCGATGGCTGCACCCCACTTGCCTTCTCTTGTGATGTCACCTCTTGACCATCTCCTGATGCCTGGTGCTGCTGGAGTGGCTTGTAACAAGCCTTGGCCACACTGAAAACCAGGCTAAGCAACTTGCTGAAGTCAACCCTGCAGTTGCTGTCATCATCCAGGAAACACAGAACCTTCTTGATGGTTTGGGGGTCCTGGGGGTTCTGTAAAGACACAAATGGTGTTGGAAAGCCTGTGAGCTATTTGCACCATCTCTCTAGGAGTGCTCAAGCAGTCTCAAGGTAGAAATCGTGCCCCATGCCCCCAAGCCCGGCAGCTCGTGTTGCTCCCTGCACTGAGCTCCATGAGCTGCTGGCACCAGGAGAATGAACAGCTTCTCCTCTTCCCTACAGATCCTGGGAACGGAAGGCATCTGTACGTATCCAAGGGAGCCAGGAGTCCTCTACTCCCTCATGGGAGTGCATGGCCTTACAAAACCCGCGTACCCCTTATCCCAGCCCAGGGGCATACCAGTGGTGAGTCCCAGCTACAGGGCTGGATCCTCACCTCTATCGCATCCCCGAACTCCTGCTCAAAGAGCTGCCTCAGCTCCTCCCTGTTCAGGGGGCTGCAGTTGCCATCACTTCTGGCGTACATGTAAAAAGCAGCAATGATGCCATTGATGTTTTCCTGCAGCTGGGCCATCTCCCTGCGAAACTGAGGCAACCTGCAAGGAAACACAGACAAAAAGGGGTTGGTTTGTCCGTTTTTCACACGAGTTACTCTTAACCAATGCAGCTGAACAGCTAGAAAGAGGAAAAAGTGACAGAAGGGCACAGATGGAAGAGTGGAAGAGAGGCGTAAGAGGGAGCAAGAAGGATCTCACAGGAAAATAAATCTGACAAATGAAAACTCAGCTGCAGAGATTGGGGGGGGGGGGGGGTGGACCGGCAAGTGATGGTTGGAGAGGTAAAGGACAGCGAGACTCAACAGGCTGAGGCCGCACAGTAAGAGGGGAGGGAAAAGAAAGAAATCCCATTTATCTTTCTCTGGAGCGGAGCAGAGCTGTGAATGGAAGTTGGCTCTAGCAATGCATGGAATAGTGTAATTCCAGATCTCATTATTATTTTTGTCCTTTAAGAGATCTCCTCATTGGCAGCTCCAGGGACATTCATTCGGCCAGAAGCTTCTGCTGTCGGGCTGGTAGGAAAATCAGACAGACTAAAAAGCCTGTCCAAGCTTACCTGGGTGAGGAGCAGGAGTGCTGAGCTTCAGGAGCACGATCTGGAGCAGAACAGCTCTTGGCCATCTTATATAGAGTTCAGGATCGGAGCCCGCATCTTCCAGCGGAGACACCCTTTCAGCAGAGTGACCTTGAATGTCTTCCACTCAATTACATTGTCATGCCCATGTCTTCATTTGTCTCTTTCTTATTAGCTTTGGCTCTGATGCTTTTCTCTGTTGTTAATGTAAGATCTTTCCTAAGCTTGCCCCACCTGCAGACATATTTCGGGGGAGTTTAACAGAAAAGGCTATTTTTAGCACTGGGTGATTTAGTTTAAGGTGATGGCCAAGCAACGCCCGTGCCTCTTACATCTGGCAAACGTGTTTTGTGAAAAGCAGATTTCCAGTGACTGACACGCAGGGGAGGAGACGGTCTGGGAGTGCTGCAGGGTGAAGAGAGAGAAAAGAAAACGAAGGACAAATGAGGATATTGTGATGCTAAGATTAAAGTGATTCCTTCCAGAAACCCTCTTCTGGATCCCGACGGGAGGTAGGCATTGAGCGAAGAAACCTTTTCAAACAGTGCCACCAAGTGGGACTTGGAGTAGGACAAGGGGTGACATGGCTTGAATGAGCCAGCCATTGGCTGGGGACCATGGGCAGGGTGGGCAGCAAGCACCCACTACCCAGAAGGGGAAAACTGAGGCACATGCAAGGAAGGGACTTAAACTTCTCGTGCTGTGTCCAGCATCAGCCCCTGCTAGGTGAGGCTACCGGGGCCTGGCGGGTTAACTGGGAGCCCCAAAGACCTAAATAAAAGTTATTTCTGCTTGCTCAGGATACTCAATTTTATTGTGCTCCTATTGTGCTCCAAATGCAGTTTGACCTGAAAGCTGTTTTCGAAGCCCTTTGAGTCAGACTTTAAGGTGCCTTCACTTTAGCTTTCTTCTTTTCTATATTTTTTTTTCTATTTTTTCCTATTACCTTTGAAGTCCTTCTCTTGCCCAATATGCGGTTAATAAGAAAGACTGGGGAAAAAATTATATCATAAATCCATGTACCTTTTAAAATACAAGGGGTTTTAGGCACAGAAAATGAAAATACATCCAGTTTTGTACTGGAAAACACCCAAACAACCCACTTTCTGGAAAGTATCCTGGCTTGCTCCATGCCTGGCAGGGGAAAGGTTAATGGATCCCACTTTGTTCACGTGAAATCCTTAAGGTTTGCATAGAAGAGCTTGGAGAGGATAAATATGGGAGGCTGCAGGATCAGGGGGGCTTTGTAGGTTGTCCTGTCCTTTGGTGGTGTGCTGAGTCTTCTTGAGCTCAAGACTTACTATTTCTCTGGCTGGGGCTGTCTCAAGCCATGCCCTTTCTTTAAGCTGAGAGGCTTCTAATCTATGACAGTTTCAACCCCAGGAGCCATGAAGCAGCTCTCCCAACAGCCCAAGTGGGCAGTACCCAGGGAGGAGCAGTGATCTCCTGGACAGCACCTTTAGTTTTAGTCCCTATCCATCTTTCTATCCTACCTGCATGAAAAACCACAATGTTCTTCTAACATGCGGCACATCGCTGCTAACCTTCTCATTAAGTTGCAGCGAGGGTAGGGGGCAATTGCTTTGTAGAGGCAGGAGTGTTCAGAGTGTTCTTGCTGGGACAAGAATGGGTTCTTAATGAAGTTATTTGTAGTCGAACCACCCAGCCCCTGAGCAAGTGGTTTTTTCTCTTGGAGAAAACTGTAGTCAGTACCAGATTTCTGTTATACTGCATTTCATGCCCGCTTTACGAAGCAGGGAAGGTTAGAAGGTTCAAGTGAAGAAGGTAGAAGCGCTGCAGGACAGAAAAGAGTGAAATAACACTTTTTAGCAGAGCTTGCAATAGGTTGTATTGAATCCAGGGAGTGGAAAGCAGGTGAGACGTGTGCTAACAAAATCACCTGGCAATCTGCGTATGGTTACGCAAGAGCTTTAAAATAATTGAGTACCTGATTTGGTGATTCAGCAATCATGGTGATTGCTGAAGATCCACAAATTAGCTCAGGCTTAAAGCTCTCCTGCTGTATTTTAACGTGTAAAACTTCAGGTAAACCAACCTCCTCTATAACTCTTTTTGTTGAAAGTAGAACTGGAAAACTTGCGCCTCTTTGGAGAGCCCAAGGTTATTTGCCTCTCTTCTGCCTTATGGAAAAAGAAGAATTGCTCCGCTCCTGGGTTAATGGGGAGGAAAGAAAGAAGCAGATGAAGGAGGGAAGGGTGCACAAAAAGAGTGTTGCCAGCAGTTGAGGTGTGTGGTTAACGTGTGTCAGGCAGCAAAGGTAGGGAATGGTGTTGAGCTGCGGTTGGGTATTAGGATTGGGGGTGTTTAAGGTTTGGGGCTCAAGGAGTTGGGTCAGAGCGGTCGGGTTTCTCAACAAAAACTAAAGCAGGAAATTACTGTTTATGCCTGCATGACTCTGTTCCTGCTCAGCAGGGAAAAGCAGAAGTGTAGGTTAGCGCTGATAAAGGAAGGAAAGTGCTGCACCGAAGGTTTAATGTGAGAAAGCATTTAAACACAGGCTACGAAGAGCAGGATATCTTTGGGGCTCATATAGGTGGGCTTGCTTTGGGAGGAGAAAGCAAATGCCTGCTTCGTGCCTACACTTTGAGCAGCCATGGGACCCAGAGGTTTTATGTGTGGTTGTTGCCTTCCTACCATGCCTCCTTTGCCTTTTCCTCCAGTTATTTCCTTCTTTCTTCTGCCTGCTGGGGGGCCGGTTTACACTCAGGTGTAGACTGAACTCCCTTCTCTTGTCTGTTCTACACATGAAGCATGATTCCTAAGCTTTCCCGGGGCGGGAGCCCATTATACAGAGCGTTTTATCACCCCATCTATGTAGGTATCAGGAATTAAACTAATAGGAATAAAATGCTTTATTTTCCTATGCTGCCTAGGCATTTCTGCAAGTTATTTTGCTTGCAGCCTTCTTAATTGCTAATTCATTCTGAGGTTAAGAAGTGTAACACGTCGGCTTTTTTTTAACACGTGCTTTCACCTTTTTACATATTAATGAGCATATTTAACATACTTCTTCAGAGATAATTGGTTTCTAAACCTTAATGTGGTAATGCACTCAAAGCCAGGTAGCGATGCTAGCTAAAAGACTTTCTGCATTTGAATAATCCCACAATTAAAAGAAGGAATTAATCTTTTGGCTCAAAACCAAGGCTTTTGGGGATATTTTTTATTGTTTTCAGGAATTTTTAATACGTGTGTTAACTGTACTTTTGGAGAAGTTAACCAAACCCTTCTTTTGTGTTTGTAACCCAGAACTCACAAAGAGGCAGAGGTATCTCTGATTATCTTGTTTCTCTCATCCATGATCCTTTTGTGAAGACAGGATTTTTCTGGGCTTCATTTGCTCATAATTTACCTGTCTGTTTTAAGTCAAAACATAGAAACTGTCATTGGGTAAATCAGTTTTCTGAAGCTGCAAAGGAGCTCCCAAGTTTACACAAACAGCTTTCGGTCTGGAAGAGGAAAGGAAATGGAAGTTGCGAATGCCCCATCCCTGGCAGTGTTCAAGGCCAGGCTGGACAGAGCCTTGGGTGACATGGTTCAGTGCAAGGTGTCCCTGCCCATGGCAGAGGGGTTGGACCTAGATGATCTTAACGTCCTTTCCAACCCTAACTAGTCCATGATTTTGTACGTAGCCAGGCAGCGCATGAAAAGCACATATGAAAGTCTGGGTCTCATTTTAAGCAAATCTTTAGCCATTGGAGACCAAGAATAAGCCTCACATGGAAACAGGGCAGGGAGGAAGGCGAGATGGCATTATCCCCACACTTACTGCCCTGAAGAATAATTTCACCTCCCTCCAAAGGCACCTGCTTTTCCCTGTAAGGAGGAGGAATGCCAGTGACGCTCCTCTTTGATTTTCTTCCCCTATTGTCTCATTCTTAGGTTGAAGCCACCCCTCCTGCCATGTGCAGGGAGCCTGGCTGGGGATGGAGGCAGCAGCAGTTTGCTTCTGCTACCTGTGGTGGTTGCTGCCTTCTCCTGGGGCTGACAGTGGAGGAGATGGGATGGGACAGGCCAGGGCAGTTGGCTCGGTGTTGGTCTCTGCCAGCTTGTTCCACTTGAAAGCTGAGGGTTTGGTGGAGACCTGAGTCACTTCTTGTGGCCGTGGTGGAAGGGAGTCACAGGCTGCACTCATCTGGGCTGCTCCCCTTGGTGGCGGGGACAATTTTGGTGCCTTTGCCCGTTAGTTTCCTCACTGCCCAGCACATCAGCAGGAGAATTTCTGGTTTTCTAGAACTGCCGAGGTTTGGGTTTTTGGGGGTTTTGGTTGGTTTTGGTTGGTGGTGGTTTTTTTTTTTGAGAAAGTTGCCATTGTGTGCAACTCCGAGCAGGCCCAGGTTTAGTGTCTTCTCTGGTTGGGGTGGAAAGCTGCTGCCTGCTGTCCTGAAAAGCAGCCCTGGCCACAAGGATAACTGCAGGAGCATGAGGACACGTGGAGAGGAAGCAACCGGGAAGTGCTCAGGGGTGATTGTGCTGCAACAATGGGAGCGCTGTCTAGAACAGGGGGGGGGAAGGGGCAGAAAGGACGTGTTGGGAAACACGACCTCATAGAAACCCCACCAAAGCCAGGCTGGCGGTGCGGCGGATCTGGCTGGGCGAGCAAGGTGTTGTGTTGGGCTGGCAGCCAAGGGCTGGAGCAAGACAGAACTTGCTGGGCAGTGACATGGGTCTGGTTGTGTTACGGAAGCACCCAATGAGGTGAACAGTGGAGGTCTGGAAGCTGCTTGCACAAGGCTTGTGGGGCGCCAGCAGGGGGGAGATCACCTCGTCCTGTACTGTGCTGCTTGCGCTGCTTGCAGGAATGCGACTCCTGCCTGCCCTGCCTGCTCCTCTCCTGTTTTTCCAGAGAGATGTACAGACAGGGAAGTCCCCTCGTTCTTTACTTTTCATGGGGGTTCCTCTTTCTTTAGCCTGTCTGTCTTAAGAAGTAACGCTTCTGTTCTCCACTTCTAATACCCTAACCTGTTATTTGCAAGCAAGTTTGACACAGTGGTATGGTTCAAACAACTGCTGAATTTCGACTAGTTTCATGAAGAGGCTCAGTTAATGCTGCTGTAGTAGAAAGGACTAATCAGTTCTCCCTTCAACAAGCTGCTGGACACAGGGCAGACAGTGGAAGCCAGGCTCTATCAGTTCTGCCTTTGCCCTGCTTTGTTTCAGAGCAACATTTCTGCTTGTTTCCAGGGGAAAGGTGAGAACAGAGGAATGCGTGCTGGGCTCTTGCATTCTCCCAGCCATTCTCTTCTTGCCTAGGTGCAGGTTTGTGGTGAGGTTTGGAGCTTTGCCCTGCTTGAAACAAAGCCAGTCATAGCCCCTGAGCAGAAATCACCTGGTCCTGAACCCAGCAAGAGGCTGGATGGGGGCCTGAAAGCCAGAGGGGAAAAGATGGGATGGAGAAATAGGGAATTCAGAGCCAATGTGGCAATGGCTGAACTCATAATTTCTGTTAAATGCTTCACTTAATGCAGCTCGTGTGTGTTTTGAGGAGTTGCTTGCATGTGCAAGCATGCTTGTTTTAACTAGACTTCTCAGCCTCCTTACATGCCTGGGAGACCCTCTGGAGCTGGTGACTCTGGCCAGGAACATATGGACTCCAGATGGCACTGCTCACTAGTGCAGACATGGAGCAGTTGACCTGCTCTGAGAGGCTGGCTTCCGGGAATGACTCACCTGGCTCCATGAAATAAGCAGTACTGGCCCTGGGCTACTGCATGTGGTCCTACATCTTGGTACCAGCTGAGATGTTCATCTGCAAGCTCTCAGCCTTGTTGGTCATGCCTGAGAAATGAGGTCCTCAGCATCTGTTTGCAAACAAAGTTTGGTGGAAGCCAGGTTGGATGGCATCTTGTCCTTTCTCGCTATAGGAAAGGTGTAAACTACTTGCTGGTATGTTAGAAATGCCACAATTACACCTGATGCCTCTTCTCCAGCTGTACCAATTACACTCCACCCTGATGATGATGAGGTGTCACAAGGCAGGAATAATGACAGATGAGTGAGGGGAGGAGATCATGGCAAAGGGGAACATGAGAAACCAAGGAATGAAGAGATGGGGGAAGGCAATGAACAGGCTGCTCCTGAGTTTTGAGGTGCACAGTACATCCCCAGCTAACACGAACCAGTGAAAGGATCTAGCTGGATCTTGTCCTCTTCCGGCTTTGCTTCTTAAGCACCAGCGCTGCAGGCCTGGGACAGGGATTGGGGCACTGCAGCCTAGCCACAAGGACTGTCTCTCCCGGTCTGATTGAATGAAGAAGCATTTGCAGAAAGTACTCAGTGCACCCAACAAAAATGACAAGTCTTTGTAGGTTTAGTTTTCATACAGAACATGACATGCTTATGGCCCTGGATGGACTGGGCAGTCCTTTAAAGAGCTAACGAAGTCTTTACCTTGGTCTTAATGAACGCTTCCAGCTTAATGACGCTTGAGGAAAGGAAGCTTGCTTCCGTGGTTGCTGTGCGGGAGGAAATGGCTCACTCTCCAGGTTTTGTTTTACTGTTGTTGGTATGCACGTGGAAGCACCCAGGATGATGCCAGCAAAGTCCAAGCCTCAGGAGATGAGGGCTTGCATGTCAGATGTGCTGGGATGGAGGACATCATGGTGGTATTATCATAAATGTTGCGGTTGTGAGGGGACGTGCCAGCCAGGGCAATGCAGGTGAGTAATGAGCAGTTCTATTTGTAACTTAGATTATGTGGGAGAGCCCAACAATTTGTAAAGGGCAGCGTAGTAATAAAGTGTCAAAAGGGTTTCTTGTAACTATGATCTGAGCTTATCTGACTTTGCAAGTATATTTGGTACTACAGTAAACGGTATTCTGCTTATCATCTTTGATGGTTCATCTTTAGTTGTCATATTTATGTTTCTATAAGCTATCTTCACTAATGTTTGATCTATGGGCGTTTCCAAAATCTGACAGATCAAATCTAACTCACAGAAGAGCCTTATTACAATGTAATGGGTGATATATGTAGTTTCAGGCATGGTGACCTGGCACAGGGTCTTGAGAATGACATCTGTTGATTTATTTACTAGGAAAAAAGAGAAATAGCTATAGAACTTTTCAGATCCATCAAGATTTATTTCCTCAATTCAATATACTGCTATTATTGCTACACTCTAAGGACTTCTGTTATCTCTTTGCAAATTGACAGAGTGTGCTAAGAGGGATATTGTACTTGATACATTTCTGCTAAAGATATTGTATTTGATGTGTGTTTGGAGACAGAAGAATCCTTTCTACCAAAGGATATTTAAAGACACAGCAAACAAAGTGTCATAATCCATTAAAAATAGCTTTAATTGAACAGCTGTTTATGGGTGCCTAGGGGGGTTCTCATATTCTTTTTCAGGCTGCCCTGAGCTGAACTGGGCTCTTCTTGCAGTGACAGCAAGCTGCTCTATCAGCAAACAGCAACTCGTGACCAAGTGCCACTGGGAGTACAGAAAGCCTTGGATTTTAGCACTGAGTCTGATAGGGTTGATGGGCAAGAAATGTTAGATAATATATTAATTACACAGCAGGCAGCTGCAGGAATAACTGGCATAACCTTCTCCCCCCGGTCTTTCTATAAGCTTTAAGAATGCTTATTCATCTACTGCAACAGGTTGCTGCTAATATTCAGAGATGTAACTCCGTTGTGGGAAAAGCTGTCACATGATGAAAGCTTTTAATTATAGAGAGTTTTACCCAGTCTTCAACTGGGCACTGTGCAACAAAACTTCCATTTCTCAGCGTTACTCCTCTAGTGTTTCCTGCAATCTCTTTCTATTTAGCATTTCTCTCTCTTCACCCTAAATGCTCTCTGTCAGTTTATCTCTCTATAAAACACCTTTCTCTAGCTATTTTGAAATGATGCCTTTGAGATACTTTTCTGATTATTCTCATAATAATTTTCATTTAGAAACCATTAAAAAGGAAAAAAAAAAAAGCTAGAAAATACAAAGGCAAAGCCACAACTGAAGTTAGGACAGACTAAGAAAAGTTATTTGTACGTGGGAAGTAAAAAAGGTTGAAGATGATGAAATGTGTCTCTGAATGCAATTAATACTTGCACTGCACTATTGCTGTTATTTCTGCAGTTAACATTAGGCAATAAAAATAAGAGTCGGAATTAGCAGATGATGGAAAAGTATTTTTTTCTTTCTTTTTTATTTAACATGAAGCAATTTTCGCCCTTGTTGTTACACATGAGAAATCAGAAGACTCACCAGAGGAGGTCTCATTGATGCAGGAAAACCTCTCCTTCGCTGCATGCCCACTGATGCCACTCTTACTTCTTGCCTCGCAACCAGTTTTGACACCTGGAAAGGCAGCGCTCCACGACGGCGGTGGTGCGGGTGTTCAGGCGGAAAGGTGTTTGAGGGGTTGGGCAGGCTCCAGTACCCTTGGCCATGCCCTTGGTAGAGCTGGTGTCTGCCTGTGTGCACAGCTCCACAGTGCTCTGGGATGTGCATGTCCCTGTGGGTTCTGCGGCGCTCTGGGACATGCATGGCTCCATACAAATTACACTTTGGGATGTGCAGGGATCCACACACGTAACTGAGCACTGAGCGGGGCAGGGATCACCAGTGATCACACCCTGCTCACAACAAGGTTCTTCTGTATTAGCCTCGACCACCTCGAGGGTGCAGGGCTCCACAGTTGAGGTTGGGTGCTGCAAGGAGACGTTTTCCACACAGGTCCCAGCTGCCTCAGGGATGCAAGACTCCACCGGTGAGATTGCTTGATGGAGAGGGAAGGTCTCCATGCCTGCCCCAGCTGTGTCAGGGGGACAGAGCTCCACTGTCAGGATTCGATGCTGGAGGGGGAAGGCCTTTCCACCAGTCCCAACTGTCTTCGTGCAGGGATCCACTGATGAGGTTGGGTACTGCTCGGGGAAGGTTTTCACACATGCCCCAGCTGTCTCAGGGGTGCAGGACTCCAATGGCATGGCTGTGGGCTGGAACGGGAAGTTGATCCCTCCTTTGCTTTGAGCAGATTCACAGGGAGTTGCTGCTGGGCACACGCAGGGACTCTCACAGGGAGGAGAGCGGAGGTCGCAGGCAGCAGTGTGCTCAGGGCAGCCGACATCCTCAGGCACGGGGACAGCAGGAGGAGGGCAGGTGAGCCCAACCTCAGAACAAGCAATTGTACAGGCAGCAGCACCCTGACATGGGCAGGGATCCACCTGAAAAGTCTGCTCAGGACAGGGGTGCATGTCCTGCACAGGGCAGGCACCCGGGTCCACCACGGCACAGTGCGATGTGCATGTGTCAGTGTGTGCAGCCTCCCCCATGCAGGCAGAGGGGGACAGGCAGGGCTGCTTGCACTGGGAAGTCATCTTTCAGCACTGCAGGCAAGCCTGAAAGAAAAAAGGCAATCTGTTGTCTTCCAAACCCAAAGAATCCGTCATTTTCTTGGCTGGTGAGCCCTTCAGTAAGATGGTTGCTGTGGCAGTTTGTGCCCCATTTTGGTCATGAAATGAGGAATAGAGAGAAAATCTCTTGTTTCCTTAAATTCTTCAACCACTTCTTATGGAAAGAAGTTTGGTCATTCTGTTTTTCTGTATAAACTTCCAAGCTCATCTTTTCTTATTCAAATCTGTTCTCAGCCAAAAGAATAATCACTCTAACAGCATTTTCCTGCATAGATGGCAGTAGATTTCATTATCATTTACAGCAAATTTATAAACTTCAAGTTAATCCCTTCTCTTTCCAGGTATTTTCTGCTTGTCCTGAAGCTCTCTTGCCGAACAGTGCCCATCTCACAGCAGCTGCAAGAGGTGCAGCCCTCACTGTCCTACTTTTACCATGGCTAAAAGCAGCAATAGGCTGAACAGGTAAAAGAAAGATGGGGTTGTTTAGGATTGCCATGAGGCTGGGAGCTCTTACCTGGGACCTCTGCCGCTGCTGTATGTGATGCTGCAGTCACTTCACCACTGAGACAATAACTACATGCACAGCAGTTTTGGCTTCTGCCTGCTGCGTACATGCTCAGTGAGCAAGACTGTAATTTATCTCTCTAAATCCAGTGCTGAGACAACAGGAAGCAGTTTGCAGAGCGTCCATGGGAATTACAGGAAAGTAAGTGTGAAGAAAGATCAAATATTTTAAAATCCTTATCACCAAGAAGGTGTGAGGGCCAATAAACTCTTTCCCTTACACAGCTGGTAGCAGTGATCTATTTCAACACATAGCAGAAAATTAACACCAGCAGTAGGCTTAGGTTTATACAATCCCAAAGATATTTACCCAGCTCAGGATTGGCAAATAAAGAAGGTGAGCAGGCAGAGCAACTTAAGCCTGGCGTCTGCCTTGTATATTCAAGAGCCTGGCCTTTGAGATGAGGTGCCCCAGGCACACACACAGGTTACCCTTTGTTAACACAGACCTGGTCTGCCCCTGCCCTGTGATGAATTATTTGACTAATGACTTTTTAATGTAAACTGGCTATTTCCATGCTTATAGTGTAACCTCAAGTGGGCAAGGATGGCTTGTAAATTCACGTCCTTTCAGCAGGGTTGATGCCAGAGAAGTATTTAGGAAGCTAATGGTCGTTCACTTGCTCTCAAATAGTCAGTCAGTCGTGTTTTTTGCAAAAGCATCCTCCAGCCCAACACATCCTGCATGCCATTAGAGGCAGAATGGGAGGTGGAATTTTGAGGATCTTTTATTCTTAGCCACATTTGACCTCTTTCGGTCACTGTCATGTTTAGATATGGTGATGCTGGTGGCAGTATCCTGAGGGGCTCCTGGAAACTGTGTCATAGAATCATAGCATAGTCAGGGTTGGAAAGGACCTGAAGATCATCCAGTTCCAACCCCCCACCCATGAGCAAGGATACCTCCCACTAAACCATGGCACCCAAGGCTCTGTCCAACCCAGCCTTGAACACCACCAGCAATGGAGCATTCCCAGCTTCCCTGGGTAACCCATTCCAGTGCCTCACCACCCTTACAGGAAAGAGTTTCTTCCTCATATCCAATCTAAACTTCCCCTGTTTCGGTTTGAGCCCATTACCCCATGTCTTGTCACTGCAGTCCCTCATGAAGAGTCCCTCCCCAGCATCCCTATAGGCCCCCTTCAGATACTGGAAGGCTGCTCTGAGGTCTCCATGCAGCCTTCTCTTCTCCAGGCTGAACAGCCCCAACGTTCCCATCCTATCTCCATACAGGAGCTGCTCCAGTCCCCTGATCATCCTCGTGGCCCTCCTCTGCACTTGTTCCAACAGTTCCATGTCCTTTTGATGTTGAGGACCCCAGAGCTGCACCCAATACTCCAAGTGAGGTCTCACTAGTTTCGTGATGTTTTGCATTTTTGCATTTTCTCCTAAAGCTCTGACTCAAACAAAATAACACTACTCACTTGCCATGATGTTGCCTTTATCCTCGTGCAGGTACACCCCTAAGAACAGACGGGTGATAGGAGAAGTGACCACCGCCCTTGTCCCATCAGCCCACTGCTTTACCCAAGTCAGCAGAATTACACTGAGGGTTAATTCAAAATGCTGTGGTCAGCAGTGAACTGGCAACGCAAGTGGTCAAGCTTCCCATATTGATTTATTTCAAATTAAATAGGCAAAAGCCACTACCTCAGCACCACTATGCTTGGTAGTAGGGACACGCAAATTCGAAGGGAGAACAGCATGCAGACACAAGAACATACCTTAGACTCCAGATAATATATACCCTCATCTCTGCGTGCAAGTAATACTGGTTTGATGCTTGTGTTACCAAGTGACTAAAGGCTAGTTTAGAGCAAGCAGAGAAGGAAGTTTCTGAGCCTTTGATCTCTCACAGGCAATTCACTTGTTGGCTCTCCCTTCTCTCTTATAATTAGAGATTTTCAGACAAGAACATCTTCACTTGACGGCAACTGTGGTAGGCAGAAAACAGTGACACCATGCTGTTGAATTGTGCACAGTTCTCTGTCTTCTGTGTACAGTGTACCTCAGTCTCAGTTTAGCCAGCTATATGATGGAGATATGCACAGCAAACCAGAAAAGACTACTATCACTGACACCATGGTCAGAACACCAAACACAGATTGTTCATCACCCCGGAGCGTCTCTGTGTAGAGGTGGGCTGTTGCAGTAGATGTCCTGGAAAGAGCTTGGGTGACACTGAAGATCTTAACACAGTGCAAAGACTTCCCTGCCTGCCTAACTAACAAAATAAAGACAAATTTAGGTTATGCTGGCTTACTGCACTTGACTGAGGAGCAGAGGTGTTATGAAGCTGCCCAGAAAACTTGGGTGTTCCCATGTACTTGGCTGCAGTCTCCAGCATGCAGTTAACAGACATGTAACTACTCCCTTCCACCTGGAGCATGCGAGGCAGTATCTGGATGCTGTGTCCAATTAGGGGCCCACAGGCAAGACAGTCTCTAACAAACTGGGATGAGTCTGGCGGAGACCACTAAGGTGTTTCAGAGGCCTTGAGGAGATGTTTGATGGGGAGAAGCTGAAGGACCTGATCCCCCTGAGAGGAAGAGGCTTAGGGGAGACCCTGGGGCCACTTTCACCTATCTAAAAGGTATTAACGGAGAGGCTTTTCTCAGAGGATCCCAGGGACAGGCTGAGAGGCAATGACTGCAGGTTGCAACAAGGAGAATTCTGCCCAGATTATTGGCAATAAAATTCTCAGTGGGGGGATACTGCGCATTAGTGAGAGCAAGCAGGCTCGCACAGCTGAGCAGAACAAAACTGCCTACTGAGTTCTATCCCATATTTAACCCTGGTCTCTACGGCTGTCTTAGGGCAGGGTGCAAGAATGTGCCAAATTAATGGTCTTGCAAGAAAAGTTTAATCCTGAGGCAGATTGTTTCCCGGCTGTATCATCAGTTCTTTGTTCAAAATAGGAAATACGTGGATCAGGAATACAGGTTCGCAGGCAGCAGTCATAGTGTTGCATGTACCAACTTGGTGGCCACCAAGAAATGCTAAAATGCTAAAATTTTAGCATAGAATGATAGAATGGTTTGGATTGGAAAGGAACATAAGATCACCAAGTTCCACACCCCCTGCCGTGGGAAAGACATGTCACCATAGTCTAGATCTCCCAAGGCTCTGTCCAACATTAGCAAGTAATTTAAGAATTGGAGGTTAAGCAGGTCTGGATTATTAAAAAAACGCATTTCCATACCTCTGAGGTGTCTCACTTCCAGAGGCACGGGCACTGAAATCACATAAAGGGATTGATTCTGTAGTGTTCCACAAACCATTTGAGTTTTCTTTTGCTACTTGCTGGTGCTGCGTTGGGTAAGTCTGTCTTGTCTTGCTGGGAAGCAATGTAGTGGCTAGCATTATTCCATAGTTAAGTGCTATTTGCAGAAGCAAGTTAGAAGACTGCTGAGTGCTTCTGCTTATTAAGATTTGTGTTTGCTGCTTACCAAGCAGCTGAGCTAAGGGTAGATGGATGTTCATTCCAAGTTCTACCAGTCTTTATTTCCTGTGTGTGCTTTGCAATTGCTGTGCTTTCTCCATCAAGTTGTGTCTCAGGGTAGCTGACAGTGGACTAAACTCTCTCTTTCGCCATTGGCAATGCTACTCTGTTTCAGCCATGAAATTAGTGGGTTTGATAAAGATGGAAAGGCAAAGCTACGACTTCAAAGGAAAAAAGTGGGTGAGGAGTGATGAGAAGAAGTGGATCTTGCAGGCTGCATGAACATATGCAGTCCTGGCTGTGACCAGCAGTACTGCAGCAGATGTGGAAATGTTTGCTTTGGTTAGTTCATGGCTCCATGAGGGTCTGCATGTGGGGACTCTCGTGGTGACAGCCTCAGGGTGACCCTACCCTGCACTACCATTGCCCTGTGGAGTCTCCAAAGCCTAAGGAATGAAAACAGTTTGCTGATCCTTATTCTTGCCTCCTATCTTTGCCTTCTTGTGCACTTCCTGTCCTGGGAAGAGGAAATAATCCAACACTTTTTCTCATGCTCGCATAATTTCTCCTGTAGCTACACCAACAACAATGCATTTACTTGTAACATGTAACTAAGTTACTTTGTGCCGCCAAGGAATATTGCCTGGGAGAGTCAGTCCGTAATTCCTCTCTGTGCTGTTGCGGCTGGAAGAATTTCCCCATCTGCTCTTTTTTGCCAACTCATTCCTTTTCTTGTGAGAAGCAATAATAAAAAAGGTGCTTTTGGCATCAGCTGCCTGCAAGTGTTTCCTTCACTGTGCTATTTCCGCAGACTCTCCCTTTCTCTTTGAATTTCTTCTTAAAGCCCTGGTGTCTGTAGATTGGTGTCTTCTGGTCGAACTTATAGGAAGGTGTAAGGCAATAGTCTTGGGAGAGATCTGGGACTCATCGGGGATATCCCAGATCACCACTGGGAGAGGGGATGCTTTATGGCATGAGGAAGCACTGCTCTGGCATACTTTCGAAAAGACTTGGAAAGGCCAAGCATTTCCCAAAGTGCTCCTCAGAAGCTGGAGGAGCTTAGGGCCAGAAATGTCTGCATCACACAGGCTGACATGAGATGTTCCTTTATGAGCAATGGGTAAATAAGCCACTGTCCAGGGAAAGGTGAGCAGGTCTAGGAGGCTAGCATAGTGTCTTTGTCACCCATGTGTATTCTACAAGTCCTATCTCAGCCTTTTGCAATCAGCTTCTGTTCTTTTTGTCTCTGGTGGCAACTGGGCAAGCCGCATTGCATAAGGGGATGGGCACGGATTCACTCACTACTGAATTCTGCTGAAATGTTATTAATGTTAGCCAGCTGCCACTGGAGTGTTACATGCCAATCAATCTAATTTATATTATTGATATTAAGCATATAATTGACGTCTTTGGCTGTGTTGTTCTCAATTAAATCTCCTTGAGGCACACACCGGACTTTCCCATCTTTCCGCATTACCCACCAAGTACACTCAGGTCCTTGAGCAAAAGTAATCCCATGAATGGGTTTGCCTTTAACTGAGGCAGGAATAACCCAGACTGTTTTCCCCAGCAGATTCTTTATGTGCAATACAGGAACTTTATTCCCCTCTTCAGCACCAGGTTCTCCAGCCAGCAGTGGTATCTTGCCACTGTGCAGCAACACAGAAGTGTTTCCCTCTATGTTGACAGTTACTTTGCTTCCATTACATCAACCACACTCAAGGGGCATTTGCCACTGTTGTGGTTTAAGCCCAGTTGGTAACTCAGAACCATGCAGCCGCTTGCTCATTTCCGCACTTCTTCCATCCACCCCCCACTACTGGAGGCAGGGGGTGGAGAATCGAAAGCATGTGAATCCCATGGGTTGAGATAAGAACAGTACAGTAACTAAGGTACAACACAAAACCTCTACTGCTACCCCCAATAAGAATAATGATAAGGGAAATAACAAGTGGAGAGGATGTAAAACTAACAGGTGGAAGGAAAAAAAACCCAATAAACACAAGTGATGTACAATACAATTTCTCACCACCTGCTGAACCATGCCCAGCCGGACCCAAACAGTGATCTGGGCCTTAAGGGTAACTCCACCCAGTTTATATACTGGGCATGATGTGCTGTGGCATGGAATACCCCTTTGGCTAGTTTGTGTCAGGTATCCCGACTCTGCTTCCTCCAAGGTTCCCATGCCTCTCCTCACTGGCAGAGCACAGGACATGGTGAGGCCATGATGATTTCCAGGATTCCTACATAACTGGGATTTCATATTCGAGCTCATTGTGCAATTAGTGCAGCCCACTTAATCCATGTAATATCAATTGCATGATGTGTAGAGGAGACCCTCCCTTTGAAAATCCAGGCCAGCACAAGCAGCCTGTGTGTCTGGAGCAGTTGTGCTTCAATGCCAATCACCATAGAATCATAGAATGGTTAAGGCTGAAAAGTACCTTAAGATCATCTGGTTTCACCCCCCCTGCCATGCACAGAGATGCTTCACACTAGACCATGTCGCCCAAGGCTCTGTCCAACCTGGCATTGCACACTGTCATGGATGGAGCATTTACCACTTTGGGAAACAAGTTCCAGTGCCTCACAGTCCTCTCAATAAAGAGTTTCTTTCTTATATCTTCCCCAGTTTGAGTTTAAGCCCATTTCCCTTTCTCCTATGGTTACAGACCTTGGAGAAGAGTACCAATCTGGCATCCAAGATCACTTCCGAAGCAGCTGAAAGCCCTTAGTAGGCTACCACTGTCTCTTTCTCAGTTGGAGCATAGAGGGTCTCGGATCCCCAGTATCATCATCTAAAATAGCTGAGTGGTCGACCTTGAGTCTCTCCTGGTGCTTTCTGCCAGAGGCTCCAGATAGGACCATTCTCCACAGCTGTGGTACAGAGCACATTTGTGACATCTTGCCTGGTCTGGACTGGGCCAAGGGCTACTGCATGAACAAACTCCTGTTTAATTTGCTTAAAGGCTTGTGGTTGCTCAGGGCCCCATTTGGTATCGTTCTTCTCCCAGGTCCCGTGATAGAGAGGGCTTTCACGCAGACTGTAATTTGGGATGTACATTCCTGGAAAACACAAAATGCCTGAGAAACCTTGTGTTTCTTTCTTCTTGGTTGGTAAAGGCATTGCTGTTATCTTGTTGATCACACCTCTGTGGGTCTGACAACATTCATCTTGCCAATTTTAGTTCCCCAAAACTGGATTTCCTGTGCAGGTCTCTTGACCTTCCTTTGGAATGTGCCAAATAACCTTGTATGCAAATCAAGTTTAACCCTGAGGGGGATTGTTTCCCGGCTGTATCATCAGTACACTGTTCCTGATCCCCCAGCATACATGGATCAGAAATAAAAACTTGCAAGCAGCACTGATATTGTAGCATTTAACACCTCAGTGGCCACATTCCATTAAGAATTAGAATGTAATTCTTAATGGAATGTAAGGCAGTAATTTGAGAATTGGAGGTTGAGCAGGTCTGGATTATTAAAAAACGCATTTCCATACCTCTGAGGTGTCTCACTTCCAGAGAGACGGGCACTGAAATGGTATAAAAGCATTGATTCTGTCGTGTTCCGCAAAGCATTTGGGTTTCCTTTGCTACCTGCTGGTGCTGCGTTGGGTAAGTCTGTCTTGTCTTGCTGGGAAGCAATGTAGTGGCTGGTGTTCTTTCCTAGTAAAATGCTCCCTGCAGAAGCAAGTTAGAAGACCGCTGAGTGCTTCTGCTTATTGAGATTTGTGTTTGGTACTTACCAAGCAGCTGAAGTAAAGGTAGATGGATATTCATTCCAAGTTCTACCAGTCTTTATTTCCTGTGTGCTTTGCAATTGCTGTGCTTTCTCCATCAAAATGCATCTCAGGGTAGCTGAGAGTGGACTAAACTCCCTCTTTCCCCATTGGCAATGCCAATGTTTCAGCCATGAAATTAGTGGGTTTGATAAAGATGGAAAGGCAAAGCTAGGACTTCAAAGGAAAAAAGTGAGTGGGGAGCAATGAGAAGAAGTGGATCTTGCAGGCTGCAAGGGAAAGCAATGCCTGGAAGGAAATCTGGACGAGAAGAGTTCGAAGGATTTCTGTGGGAGAGGTGGGAAAGCAGCTGCACTGTGAACGCCAGTTCCTTTCCTTGTGGCAGTTTTGTGTCACGAAGCCCCCCTTCATGTCGTCTAGCTGAGGACCTGTGCGTGGACAAGGAGCTATCAGAAACCTGTAGTCTCCAGTTTGGGTGGAATTCGGGAAGTAATGTCAAGCAGTTAATCCCAAATCAAGGAGATGTGTGTTGGCATGTGAATGCTGCCGTGATTTCAGACCCTGCCATATAACGTACTTGAGTTCAGATGACACCATTTTTCTTTCCTCTTTGGGAAAGATGTTGTTTGAAATGTACGTGCAGCCAGTAACTAAATGGCTAAATGCTTTTTTGTGGTGTCATTGCTTTGCTATGAATTTCAGGCTGTTTTCCCAGTATTTGCCAGTTCAGTATTTGAAAGGAAGAAACATCATTAATAAGAACATAAAAAGGACATGGAACTGTTGGAACAAGTCCAAGGGAGGGCCCCGAGGATGATCAGTGGACTGGAGCACCTCCCGTATGACAATAAGCTGAGAAAGTTGGGGCTGTTCAGCCTGGAGAAGAGAAGGCTGCATGGAGACCTCAGAGCAGCCTTCCAGTATCTGAAGGGGGCCTATAGGGATGCTGGGGAGGGACTCTTCATGAGGAACTGCAGTGATAGGACATGGGGTAATGGGTTCAAACTGAAACAGGGGAAGTTTAGGTTGGATATGAGGAAGAAACTCTTTCCTGTTAGGGTGCTGAGGCACTGGAATGGGTTGCCCAGGGAAGCTGTGAATGCTCCATCGCTGGTGGTGTTCAAGGCTGGGTTGGACAGAGCCATGGGTGCCATGGTGTAGTGGGAGGTGTCCCTGCCCATGGGTGGGGGGTTGGAACTGGATGATCTTAAGGTCCTCTCCAACCCTGACTATTCTATGATTCCATGAATGTATATACAAGCAGAATGTCTCTGTTTTCAACAAAGTATATTCTTTTGCTGCTTTCAGACATTGCCCCTCCTTCAAAGATGAGTTGCCAGAAGAGTTGTCACCTGACAAAGATCTACCTTTCAACTCCTGCCACTGTGGTGAAGGGTATTCCCTTGAGAGCAATTAGACGCTTTGTGAATGGTATTAGCAATATCGCCAACGCCCCTCTTGTGGCTCCAGTTGTGTGTCCATGTAGCAATGATGGGAATCCTCAGGGCAACCCCACCTACTTCAACCGGGGCAATATTGATTTGACACAGAATCCCAGGTGCGTGGATCCTTGCTGTGGGGAAGTTACCAAGTGCACGACCTCAAAAGGGAACACAAGCGACTGCAAAGGAATTGAGGGCAGCACTAAATGCGAGGATTCATGCTCAGAAGTGTCAAAGAACAACACTGTTTACTTAAACCTGGGCAATATTGATGTGTCGCAGACTCCCAGGTGTATGGATCCCTGCAGTGAGGAAGCAACCAAGCGCGCCACCTCATGTGCAGACCCAAGCTGCTGCAAAGGGATCAAGGGCATCACTACATGTGAAGATTCGTGCTGTGAAGAAGTGACCAAGGGCACCACCATTTATTTGAACCCGGGTGATCTTGATGTAATGCAGAATCCCAGGTGTGAGGATCCGTGCTCTGAAGAAGTTGCCAAGTGCACTACGATTTACTTGAACTTGGGTAATATTGATATGACACAGGATCCCACATGTGCATATCCGTACTGTGTGGAAGTGACCAGGTACACCACTGCATGTGGGGACCAATGTTGCTGGAAAGTGACTGAGGGCACCAGCAAACGTGAAGATTCGCTCTGCGAAGATGTGACCAAGGGCAATACCATTTACTTGAACCTGGGCAACATTGATGGGTCCCAGACTCCCAGGTGTGCTGATCCATGCCACAAGGAAGGGATCAAGTGCAACACCATTTTCTTGAATGTGGGTAATATTTGTTTGACACCAACTTCCCAGTGCATGGACCAGCGCTGTGAAGAAGAGACCAAGGGCAACACCATTTTTGTGAACCTGGGCAATATTGACGTGTCACAGAATCCCAGGTGTGTGAATGCATGCAGTGGAGCTGGGAGCAGTGGCAACACCATTTACTTGAACCTGGGTAATATCTGTGTGGCACCAACTCCCAAGAGCATGGACCGGTGCTGTCAAGGAGTGACCAAGGCCAATACCATTTTCTTGAACCTGGGCACTATTGATGTGTCCCAGAATCCTGGGAGGATTGACCAGTGCAGTGGAGGTGTGACCAATGGCAACACCATTTTCTTGAACCTGGGCACTATTGATGTGTCCCAGAATCCTGGGAGGATTGATCAGTGCTGTGGAAGTGTGACCAATGGCAACACCATTTTCGTGAACCTGGGCACTATTGATGTGTCCCAGAATCCTGGGAGGATTGATCAGTGCTGTGGAAGTGTGACCAATGGCAACACCATTTTCTTGAACCTGGGCACTATTGATGTGTCCCAGAATCCTGGGAGGATTGATCAGTGCTGTGGAAGTGTGACCAATGGCAACACCATTTTCGTGAACTTGGGCACTATTGATGTGTCCCAGAATCCTGGGAGGATTGATCAGTGCTGTGGAAGTGTGACCAATGGCAACACCATTTTCTTGAACCTGGGTATCATTAATGTCTGATGAAGTAACTGAATGGTTCAGTGAGTGGCTGCATGTGGAGGCTCCCGTGGTGACAGCCTCAAGGTGACCCTACTCTGCAGTGTCATTGCCCTGTGGAGTCTCCAAGGCCTAAGGAATGGAAATGGTTTGCTGATCCCTGTACTTGTCAATGCCTTCCATCTTTGCTTTCCTGGTGCCCTTCCTGCCCTAGGAAGAGTAAATCCTCCAATGGTTTCTTATTGTGTTCTGCATAATTTCTGCTGTATTTACTCCAAGAACAATACCTTTCCTTGTAATATGTAACTAAGTGATTTTATGCCCCCAGGATATTGCCTGGGAGAGGTATTCTGTAATTCCTCTTTGTACTGATGTGGATGGAGGAATTTCCCCCTTTGTTCTTTCCTGGTATCTTGTTCTTGTTAGAAACAATAATAAACCCCCCTACTTTTGGCATCAGCTGTCTGCAAGTGTTTTCTTCACTGTGGTATTTCTGCAGACTCACCCTTTCTCTTTGAATTTCTTCCTAAAACCCTGATATTTGCACAGCGGCAGCTTCTGGTAGAATGATGAGATGGTCTATGGCAATATCCTTGGAAGAGACCTGAACTCATCTGGATGACTGCTGGGAGAGGGAATGAAAAGAAACTTTTGAAAAGTACTTTTGAAATGACTTGGAAAGCTCAATCATTTCCCAAATTTCTCCTCAGAAACTGAAGGCACTTAGGGCCAGCAATGTCTGCATCACACAGGCTGACATAAATGTTCCATTATGAGCAATGAGTAAGTAAGCTGCTGTTCAGAGAAAGGTGAGCAGGTCAACGACACTGTGCTGTGTGATGCAGTCACCCATGTGTATCCTGCAAGTCCTATCTCAGCCTTTTGCAATCAACTTTATTTCCTTGTATTTGGTGGCAACTGGCCAAGCCACATCACATAAGGAGATGGACACAGATTCACTCAAGACTGAATTCTGCCACAGTGTCAGTAGTATTAGCAAGGTGTCTAGAAGAATCATGGTGAATCTCCATGAGCATCTGCTAACAAGGTAGCAGTGTTACCTTAGAATCCCATTTGTCTGCAAATTGCTCTCCGGAATTAAATAAAGTCCTTGAGGACTCAAAGTCACCTTGTCACACCTGTCAAGGGCAGTGCTCTGGAGGTCCAGAGCAGAGGTGGTGCAGAGTAGAATTAGATTGAGCAGCAGCTGCCGAGACAGGAGAGATGGGGAAGCAGACTGTACGGGAAGCCAGCCCAGCTGCAATGCAGCAGATGTGGGCGCAGCTCCGTACTGGAGCACCCATTGGCTTGCTCTTTCAAGGTGCCCCAGGGCAACTGCTTGGCGACTAATCTGCAGTTATCACATCTCACTTCTTCTTGTAGAGGAATCTGAACAGTAGTGGGCCATGATAAATAATACCCAATGGCCACGACATTGCACATTGCTAGGGGAAATTCAGCCTCACAAATCATGAGCTACTGCCATAGGAAGAAAAAAAAAAAGAGAGCATTGCTCCCTAGACATATGAGTGTTATAACAGGGAGGCAGAAAACAGCTGTTCAACATAAGCAAAGGTCATAGACCTACACTCCTTGTTCTGCTAGACAGCATGCTCTGAGCTCTAAAAGGTATTCCTCAGAGATAAGGACACAGATTTATTCAGTCATCTAAATAATAGTAAGAAACAATAATATTGCCATTGTAAATTATTGGAAAATCCCAAGAAATATCTGCAATAATTAGAAGGAAAAATAGAAAAGAGATGGAGTATTTTCATAGCTAGCTCTTCTTTTCCAGGTTAATTAGATTCAGATGCTCACTTATCATGCTTCATGAAGTACTAACATTCTGGAGTAAACAGAAAAAGACAGATAGTGCTGTATTTGGTTGTTCACAGCCCCAGAAGGAGAGATATCATTGCTCCATCAAAGACTCCCTAAAACATAAACTAGCAAAGCCATTTGTTTTCATGGGAGGCTCAGTCTGTTCTGCATTACGATTCCAGGCTTCTCAGCTACACAATTCTTTCAAAAGGCCGACACATCAGTAAAAAACGCGCGGTGCATCTCATTTTCGAAAAATACATTATAGACAGGGCCTTCTTGAGCACGTGTCATTTCCTCCACTGGTGCTATTCCAAAAGTTTTGCCCTCTGGACAGTCCATGACAGCTTCTAGCATTTCTGGATGACTGGGATTTCCTCTTCAGCCTCATTGTATAATCACGGTGTTGCACTTACTCCAGCTAGGAGCGGTTGCATGATGAGTCGAGGAGACTTGGCCTTTGAGCAGGAAGGCCAGCACGGGCAGCCTGTGTGCCAGGAGGAGCTGCGCTCCAGTGCCAATCATTTCCACAGCATCTGGAAGCCCTTTGTAGGCAGCCCGTATCTCTTTGCCATTTGAATCAGAGCGGGCCTCAGATACCCTGTACCTCCGACTCTAAAACTAAAAGGGTTGGCCTGGAGTCTCCCCTGGTGGTTTTTGCCAGAAGACCCAGGTAAGATCCAGGCAGGACCATTCTCCACGGCTGAGGTACAGAGCACATCTGTGACCTCTTGGCCACTCTGGGTGGGCCCTTGGGCTGCTGCATGGCCTAAGTCCCCCTTACTTTGCTCAAAGCCTTGTTGTTGCTCAGGGCCCCATTTGAAATCCTTCTTGTTGCGGGTCCCGTGATAGAGAGGGCTTTCAACCAGACTGTAATTTGGGATGTGCTTTCTCAAAAAACACACACCACCTGACAAAGCTTGTATTTCTTTCTTCTTGGTTGGTGAAGACATTGAAGACATTGGTGAAGATCTTGTTCATGACATCTGTGTGGGACTGACAACATTCCTCTTGCCACTTTTCATTCCCCAGACCTAGGTCTTCTCTGAAGGTCCCTTGACTTTACTCTGGAATGCGCCAAATTTCCTTTCATCCAAATCAAGTTTAATCCCGAGGGGGATTGTTTCCCAGCTGTATCATCCGTTCTTTGTTCTCCTTGCACCAGCAGGAATAGACGGATCAGGGAAAGAAAATGGCAGGCAGCAGTCATAGTGTGGTGTTTAACACCTCGGTGGCCGCATTCCATAAAGAATTACAACGTGAGGCAGTAATTTGAGAATTGGAGGTTGAGCAGGTCTGGATTATTAAAAAATGCATTTCCATACCTCTGAGGTGTCTCACTTCCAGAGAGACGGGCACTGAAATGGTATAAAAGCATTGATTCTGTCGTGTTCCGCAAAGCATTTGGGTTTCCTTTGCTACCTGCTGGTGCTGCGTTGGGTAAGTCTGTCTTGTCTTGCTGGGAAGCAATGTAGTGGCTGGTGTTCTTTCCTAGTAAAATGCTCCCTGCAGAAGCAAGCTTACAAGACTGATGGGTTCCGCTTATCAAGAGTGGTGTATGCTGCATATCAAGCAGCTGAGGTAAAGGTATATGGATATTCATTCCAAGTTCTACCAGCCTTTATTTCCGGTGTGCTTTACAATTGCTGCTCTTTCTTAGTCAAGAGGAGTGTCAGAGTAGCTATAAGGGGACTAACCTCTCTCTTTTGCCAAGGACAATCTACTCTGTTTCAGCCATGGAATTAGTGGGTCTGAGAAAGATGGAAAGGCAAGGCTTAGGACTGCAAAGGGGAAAAATGGGAGGGAAGAGCAGAAGTGGATCTTGCAGGCTGCAAGGGAAAGCAATGCCTGGAAGGAAATCTGGACGAGAAGCGTTCGAAGGACTTCTGTGGGAGAGGTGGGAAAGCAGCTGCACTGTGAATGTCTGCTCCCTTCCTCGTGGCAGTCTTGCGGCACGACGCCTCCCTTCATGTCGTCTAGCTGAGGACCTGTGCGTGGACAAGGCGCTGTCACAAGCCTAGTAGTCCTCTGTTTGGGGGGAATTTGGGATGTAATGTCATAGAGCTAATCCCAAGCCAAGGGACTCTGTGGGCATGTGAGGACTGCCGTGATTTCAGACCCGGCCGCATAATCTACCTGAGCCCAGACTGCACCACCTTTCTTTCTTCTTTGGAAAAGAAGTTGTTTGAAATGTGCGTGCAGCCTGTAGCTAAATGTCTAAGTGCTTTGTTGTAGGCGTAGCGCTTTGCGATGGATTTCAGGCTGTTTTCCCAGTATCTTGTTCAGGATTTGCCTGGAAAAAGCCGAGTTAAACTAGAGCTATAACACGCCTTGTGAAAGCTGAATGTCTTTGTTTTCCTCAAAGTCTGTTCCTTTCTGGATTTCAGATACTACCCATCCCTCAAAGATGAGTTTCCAAAACGGTTGCGAACACAGACAGCCCTGCTTCCTATCTCCCAGCACCCAGTTGGGCAGTTCTTCCATAGGAACATTTGTAGGTGCTATAAGAAATCTTGCAAACACCCCTCTTGTGGCTCCGTATCTGTATTCATATCGTAATGGTGGGAATAATTGCGGCAACCCCACTGCCTTCAACCAGGGCAATCTTGATGTGTTCCAGAATGCCGGGTGTGTGGATCGCTGCGGCAGGGATTTCAGCAGGGGCAACACCCTTTACTTGAACCTGGGCACTATTGATGTGTCCCAGAATCCCAGCTGCTCAAAAGCATGCAATGGAGCTGGGAGCAATGGCAACACCCTTTTCTTGAACCTGGGCACTATTGATGTGTCCCAGAATCCTGGGAGGATTGATCAGTGCAGTGGAGGTGTGACCAACGGCAACACCCTTTTCTTGAACCTGGGTTTCATTGCTGTCTGATGAAGAAACTGCGTTGCTCCATGAGGGTCTGCAAGTGGGGGATCCTGTGGTGACAGCGCCAAGGTGACCCTACTCTGCAGTGCCATTGCCCTGTGGAGTCTTCAAAGCCTAAGGAATGAAAACGGTTTGCTGATCCATCCCGATGCTTGCCAATGTCTTCCTGCAAAAGTCGCTTTCCTGGTGCCCTTCCTGCCCCAGGAAGAGTAAATCCTCCAGTGGTTTCTTATCGGGCTCTGCATAATTTCTGCTGTATTTAATTGAAGAACAACGCCTTTCCTTGTAACTCGTACCTAAGTGACTTTGTGCCCCCAGGGTATTGCCTGGGAGAGGTATTCAGCCATTCCTCTTTGAAGTGATGTGGCTGGGGGAATCTGCCCATCTCTTCTTCCTTGGCATCTTGTTCCTCTTCTTGTGAGAAGCAATAATAAAAAAAAGCGCTGTTGGCATCAGCTGTCTGCGAGTGTTTCCTTTGCTGCGGCGTTCCCGCAGACTCATCCTTTCTCTTTGAATATCTTCCTAAACCCCTGGTGCCTGAGAGGAGGTGTCTTCTGGTTGACCTTATGGGAAACTGTAAGGCTGTATGTCAATAGCCTTGGGAGAGATCTGGGACTCATCGGGGATATCCCAGATCACTGCTGGGAGAGGGAATGCTCCATGGCACGAGGAAGCACAGCTCTGCCATGCTTTTGAAAGGACTTGGAAAGCCTCAAGCATCTCCCAAAAATGTGGTTCCTAGAAGCCTTATTCTTCATGAGGCACTCCCCTTTGGGAGTGAAGAGAAAAGAAGTGGATAGTGCCGTATTTAGGTTTCTTACAGCCCCAGAAGTAACGACCTCATTACTCATTCAAACGGGCGCCAGGGCATGGACTAGCCATGCTACCTGTTCTCATGGGGGCCTCCTTGCCTTCTACGTTTGGCCTCCTGCATCTCAGCTATGCAAGGGTTTCCAAACGGGAGGGATGGACCACCAGTCTGGAGACCTGCCCTACCTGGAACCTGCCCACAGAGCTGGATCACACCCTCACACCTTCCCGAGTAGGTCTGGAAGGGACTGAGGAGCAGGAAAAGTTGAGTGTATCGGGGATGCAGGCTGTAAGACTGAAATGCAACAACATGCACGAGAGTGGGCTGGGAAGGCTTCAGCCTGCTGAGAATCTGCGGAAAGCCACTGATTTCTGTGAAAATGCTTTCTCAGCAAAAGGCGGGTAATGGACTCTCTGGGATGCTACACATAAGCAAAATGAACTCCCTGATGCCGACCAGTGCTTGGAGGCAGTGCACTGAGGAAAAAACCACAACTCACTTCGGGGACTCTTAGGAAGAGCAAAGCAATCAGGATGTATGATACTTTTAGGGAAAAGTCTCCTGCCATTGAGAATAGAGGGACTCTTCCCAAGAGAAATCCAAGTGACCAGGCAAAAGCGGTACGTGTCCAGAGAGTTGCACAGGGATGTATGTCAGTTTGAGATGTGTCCATGCAAAATCATGACATCCGCACATGGTGAAAACTTGTATTTATGCTAACAATCATACCTGCGTGGCCAGCAGTTTCTGCAGCTAGTCATCGGGGACTCCCTAGAAACGCCTTCCATCTCCAAAGCTTTCCCACAACGCTGCCAGACCCATCAGTAAGCAAGGCAAACAGCTTCTCACATTCTGACAGCTCATTATAGACAGGGTCTTCTTCAGCACGTGCCACTTCCCCCTCTGGTGCTATTCCAAAAGTTTTGCCCTCTGGACAGTCCATGACAGCTTCTAGCATTTCTGGATGACTGGGATTTCCTCTTCAGCCTCATTGTATAATCACGGTGTTGCACTTACTCCAGCTAGGAGCGGTTGCATGATGAGTCGAGGAGACTTGGCCTTTGAGCAGGAAGGCCAGCACGGGCAGCCTGTGTGCCAGGAGGAGCTGCGCTCCAGTGCCAATCATTTCCACAGCATCTGGAAGCCCTTTGTAGGCAGCCCGTATCTCTTTGCCATTTGAATCAGAGCGGGCCTCAGATACCCTGTACCTCCGACTCTAAAACTAAAAGGGTTGGCCTGGAGTCTCCCCTGGTGGTTTTTGCCAGAAGACCCAGGTAAGATCCAGGCAGGACCATTCTCCACGGCTGAGGTACAGAGCACATCTGTGACCTCTTGGCCACTCTGGGTGGGCCCTTGGGCTGCTGCATGGCCTAAGTCCCCCTTACTTTGCTCAAAGCCTTGTTGTTGCTCAGGGCCCCATTTGAAATCCTTCTTGTTGCGGGTCCCGTGATAGAGAGGGCTTTCAACCAGACTGTAATTTGGGATGTGCTTTCTCAAAAAACACACACCACCTGACAAAGCTTGTATTTCTTTCTTCTTGGTTGGTGAAGACATTGAAGACGTTGGTGAAGATCTTGTTCATGACATCTGTGTGGGACTGACAACATTCCTCTTGCCACTTTTCATTCCCCAGACCTAGGTCTTCTCTGAAGGTCCCTTGACTTTACTCTGGAATGCGCCAAATTTCCTTTCATCCAAATCAAGTTTAATCCCGAGGGGGATTGTTTCCCGGCTGTATCATCCGTTCTTTGTTCTCCTTGCACCAGCAGGAATAGACGGATCAGGGAAAGAAAATGGCAGGCAGCAGTCATAGTGTGGTGTTTAACACCTCGGTGGCCGCATTCCATAAAGAATTACAACGTGAGGCAGTAATTTGAGAATTGGAGGTTGAGCAGGTCTGGATTATTAAGAAATGCATTTCCATACCTCTGAGGTGTCTCACTTCCAGAGAGACGGGCACTGAAATGGTATAAAAGCATTGATTCTGTCGTGTTCCGCAAAGCATTTGGGTTTCCTTTGCTACCTGCTGGTGCTGCGTTGGGTAAGTCTGTCTTGTCTTGCTGGGAAGCAATGTAGTGGCTGGTGTTCTTTCCTAGTAAAATGCTCCCTGCAGAAGCAAGCTTACAAGACTGATGGGTTCCGCTTATCAAGAGTGGTGTATGCTGCATATCAAGCAGCTGAGGTAAAGGTATATGGATATTCATTCCAAGTTCTACCAGCCTTTATTTCCGGTGTGCTTTACAATTGCTGCTCTTTCTTAGTCAAGAGGAGTGTCAGAGTAGCTATAAGGGGACTAACCTCTCTCTTTTGCCAAGGACAATCTACTCTGTTTCAGCCATGGAATTAGTGGGTCTGAGAAAGATGGAAAGGCAAGGCTTAGGACTGCAAAGGGGAAAAATGGGAGGGAAGAGCAGAAGTGGATCTTGCAGGCTGCAAGGGAAAGCAATGCCTGGAAGGAAATCTGGACGAGAAGCGTTCGAAGGACTTCTGTGGGAGAGGTGGGAAAGCAGCTGCACTGTGAATGTCTGCTCCCTTCCTCGTGGCAGTCTTGCGGCACGACGCCTCCCTTCATGTCGTCTAGCTGAGGACCTGTGCGTGGACAAGGCACTGTCACAAGCCTAGTAGTCCTCTGTTTGGGGGGAATTTGGGATGTAATGTCATAGAGCTAATCCCAAGCCAAGGGACTCTGTGGGCATGTGAGGACTGCCGTGATTTCAGACCCGGCCGCATAATCTACCTGAGCCCAGACTGCACCACCTTTCTTTCTTCTTTGGAAAAGAAGTTGTTTGAAATGTGCGTGCAGCCTGTAGCTAAATGTCTAAGTGCTTTGTTGTAGGCGTAGCGCTTTGCGATGGATTTCAGGCTGTTTTCCCAGTATCTTGTTCAGGATTTGCCTGGAAAAAGCCGAGTTAAACTAGAGCTATAACACGCCTTGTGAAAGCTGAATGTCTTTGTTTTCCTCAAAGTCTGTTCCTTTCTGGATTTCAGATACTACCCATCCCTCAAAGATGAGTTTCCAAAACGGTTGCGAACACAGACAGCCCTGCTTCCTATCTCCCAGCACCCAGTTGGGCAGTTCTTCCATAGGAACATTTGTAGGTGCTATAAGAAATCTTGCAAACACCCCTCTTGTGGCTCCGTATCTGTATTCATATCGTAATGGTGGGAATAATTGCGGCAACCCCACTGCCTTCAACCAGGGCAATCTTGATGTGTTCCAGAATGCCGGGTGTGTGGATCGCTGCGGCAGGGATTTCAGCAGGGGCAACACCCTTTACTTGAACCTGGGCACTATTGATGTGTCCCAGAATCCCAGCTGCTCAAAAGCATGCAATGGAGCTGGGAGCAATGGCAACACCCTTTTCTTGAACCTGGGCACTATTGATGTGTCCCAGAATCCTGGGAGGATTGATCAGTGCAGTGGAGGTGTGACCAACGGCAACGGCAACACCCTTTTCTTGAACCTGGGTTTCATTGCTGTCTGATGAAGAAACTGCGTTGCTCCATGAGGGTCTGCAAGTGGGGGATCCTGTGGTGACAGCGCCAAGGTGACCCTACTCTGCAGTGCCATTGCCCTGTGGAGTCTTCAAAGCCTAAGGAATGAAAACGGTTTGCTGATCCATCCCGATGCTTGCCAATGTCTTCCTGCAAAAGTCGCTTTCCTGGTGCCCTTCCTGCCCCAGGAAGAGTAAATCCTCCAGTGGTTTCTTATCGGGCTCTGCATAATTTCTGCTGTATTTAATCGAAGAACAACGCCTTTCCTTGTAACTCGTACCTAAGTGACTTTGTGCCCCCAGGGTATTGCCTGGGAGAGGTATTCAGCCATTCCTCTTTGAAGTGATGTGGCTGGGGGAATCTGCCCATCTCTTCTTCCTTGGCATCTTGTTCCTCTTCTTGTGAGAAGCAATAATAAAAAAAGCGCTGTTGGCATCAGCTGTCTGCGAGTGTTTCCTTTGCTGCGGCGTTCCCGCAGACTCATCCTTTCTCTTTGAATATCTTCCTAAACCCCTGGTGCCTGAGAGGAGGTGTCTTCTGGTTGACCTTATGGGAAACTGTAAGGCTGTATGTCAATAGCCTTGGGAGAGATCTGGGACTCATCGGGGATATCCCAGATCACTGCTGGGAGAGGGAATGCTCCATGGCACGAGGAAGCACAGCTCTGCCATGCTTTTGAAAGGACTTGGAAAGCCTCAAGCATCTCCCAAAAATGTGGTTCCTAGAAGCCTTATTCTTCATGAGGCACTCCCCTTTGGGAGTGAAGAGAAAAGAAGTGGATAGTGCCGTATTTAGGTTTCTTACAGCCCCAGAAGTAACGACCTCATTACTCATTCAAACGGGCGCCAGGGCATGGACTAGCCATGCTACCTGTTCTCATGGGGGCCTCCTTGCCTTCTACGTTTGGCCTCCTGCATCTCAGCTATGCAAGGGTTTCCAAACGGGAGGGATGGACCACCAGTCTGGAGACCTGCCCTACCTGGAACCTGCCCACAGAGCTGGATCACACCCTCACACCTTCCCGAGTAGGTCTGGAAGGGACTGAGGAGCAGGAAAAGTTGAGTGTATCGGGGATGCAGGCTGTAAGACTGAAATGCAACAACATGCACGAGAGTGGGCTGGGAAGGCTTCAGCCTGCTGAGAATCTGCGGAAAGCCACTGATTTCTGTGAAAATGCTTTCTCAGCAAAAGGCGGGTAATGGACTCTCTGGGATGCTACACATAAGCAAAATGAACTCCCTGATGCCGACCAGTGCTTGGAGGCAGTGCACTGAGGAAAAAACCACAACTCACTTCGGGGACTCTTAGGAAGAGCAAAGCAATCAGGATGTATGATACTTTTAGGGAAAAGTCTCCTGCCATTGAGAATAGAGGGACTCTTCCCAAGAGAAATCCAAGTGACCAGGCAAAAGCGGTACGTGTCCAGAGAGTTGCACAGGGATGTATGTCAGTTTGAGATGTGTCCATGCAAAATCATGACATCCGCACATGGTGAAAACTTGTATTTATGCTAACAATCATACCTGCGTGGCCAGCAGTTTCTGCAGCTAGTCATCGGGGACTCCCTAGAAACGCCTTCCATCTCCAAAGCTTTCCCACAACGCTGCCAGACCCATCAGTAAGCAAGGCAAACAGCTTCTCACATTCTGACAGCTCATTATAGACAGGGTCTTCTTCAGCACGTGTCACTTCCCCCTCTGGTGCTATTCCAAAAGTTTTGCCCTCTGGACAGTCCATGACAGCTTCTAGCATTTCTGGATGACTGGGATTTCCTCTTCAGCCTCATTGTATAATCACGGTGTTGCACTTACTCCAGCTAGGAGCGGTTGCATGATGAGTCGAGGAGACTTGGCCTTTGAGCAGGAAGGCCAGCACGGGCAGCCCGTGTGCCAGGAGGAGCTGCGCTCCAGTGCCAATCATTTACACAGCATCTGGAAGCCCTTTGTAGGCAGCCCGTATCTCTTTGCCATTTGAATCAGAGCGGGCCTCAGATACCCTGTACCTCCGACTCTAAAACTAAAAGGGTTGGCCTGGAGTCTCCCCTGGTGGTTTTTGCCAGAAGACCCAGGTAAGATCCAGGCAGGACCATTCTCCACGGCTGAGGTACAGAGCACATCTGTGACCTCTTGGCCACTCTGGGTGGGCCCTTGGGCTGCTGCATGGCCTAAGTCCCCCTTACTTTGCTCAAAGCCTTGTTGTTGCTCAGGGCCCCATTTGAAATCCTTCTTGTTGCGGGTCCCGTGATAGAGAGGGCTTTCAACCAGACTGTAATTTGGGATGTGCTTTCTCCTAAAACACACACCACCTGACAAAGCTTGTATTTCTTTCTTCTTGGTTGGTGAAGACATTGAAGACGTTGGTGAAGATCTTGTTCATGACATCTGTGTGGGACTGACAACATTCCTCTTGCCACTTTTCATTCCCCAGACCTAGGTCTTCTCTGAAGGTCCCTTGACTTTACTCTGGAATGCGCCAAATTTCCTTTCATCCAAATCAAGTTTAATCCCGAGGGGGATTGTTTCCCGGCTGTATCATCCGTTCTTTGTTCTCCTTGCACCAGCAGGAATAGACGGATCAGGGAAAGAAAATGGCAGGCAGCAGTCATAGTGTGGTGTTTAACACCTCGGTGGCCGCATTCCATAAAGAATTACAACGTGAGGCAGTAATTTGAGAATTGGAGGTTGAGCAGGTCTGGATTATTAAGAAATGCATTTCCATACCTCTGAGGTGTCTCACTTCCAGAGAGACGGGCACTGAAATGGTATAAAAGCATTGATTCTGTCGTGTTCTGCAAAGCATTTGGGTTTCCTTTGCTACCTGCTGGTGCTGCGTTGGGTAAGTCTGTCTTGTCTTGCTGGGAAGCAATGTAGTGGCTGGTGTTCTTTCCTAGTAAAATGCTCCCTGCAGAAGCAAGCTTACAAGACTGATGGGTTCCGCTTATCAAGAGTGGTGTATGCTGCATATCAAGCAGCTGAGGTAAAGGTATATGGATATTCATTCCAAGTTCTACCAGCCTTTATTTCCGGTGTGCTTTACAATTGCTGCTCTTTCTTAGTCAAGAGGAGTGTCAGAGTAGCTATAAGGGGACTAACCTCTCTCTTTTGCCAAGGACAATCTACTCTGTTTCAGCCATGGAATTAGTGGGTCTGAGAAAGATGGAAAGGCAAGGCTTAGGACTGCAAAGGGGAAAAATGGGAGGGAAGAGCAGAAGTGGATCTTGCAGGCTGCAAGGGAAAGCAATGCCTGGAAGGAAATCTGGACGAGAAGCGTTCGAAGGACTTCTGTGGGAGAGGTGGGAAAGCAGCTGCACTGTGAATGTCTGCTCCCTTCCTCGTGGCAGTCTTGCGGCACGACGCCTCCCTTCATGTCGTCTAGCTGAGGACCTGTGCGTGGACAAGGCACTGTCACAAGCCTAGTAGTCCTCTGTTTGGGGGGAATTTGGGATGTAATGTCATAGAGCTAATCCCAAGCCAAGGGACTCTGTGGGCATGTGAGGACTGCCGTGATTTCAGACCCGGCCGCATAATCTACCTGAGCCCAGACTGCACCACCTTTCTTTCTTCTTTGGAAAAGAAGTTGTTTGAAATGTGCGTGCAGCCTGTAGCTAAATGTCTAAGTGCTTTGTTGTAGGCGTAGCGCTTTGCGATGGATTTCAGGCTGTTTTCCCAGTATCTTGTTCAGGATTTGCCTGGAAAAAGCCGAGTTAAACTAGAGCTATAACACGCCTTGTGAAAGCTGAATGTCTTTGTTTTCCTCAAAGTCTGTCCCTTTCTGTATTTCAGATAATACCCATCCCTCAAAGATGAGTTTCCAAAACGGTTGCGAACACAGACAGCCCTGCTTCCTATCTCCCAGCACCCAGTTGGGCAGTTCTTCCATAGGAACATTTGTAAGTGCTATAAGAAATCTTGCAAACACCCCTCTTGTGGCTCCGTATCTGTATTCATATCGTAATGGTGGGAATAATTGCGGCAACCCCACTGCCTTCAACCAGGGCAATCTTGATGTGTTCCAGAATGCCGGGTGTGTGGATCGCTGCGGCAGGGATTTCAGCAGGGGCAACACCCTTTACTTGAACCTGGGCACTATTGATGTGTCCCAGAATCCCAGCTGCTCAAAAGCATGCAATGGAGCTGGGAGCAATGGCAACACCCTTTTCTTGAACCTGGGCACTATTGATGTGTCCCAGAATCCTGGGAGGATTGATCAGTGCAGTGGAGGTGTGACCAACGGCAACACCCTTTTCTTGAACCTGGGTTTCATTGCTGTCTGATGAAGAAACTGCGTTGCTCCATGAGGGTCTGCAAGTGGGGGATCCTGTGGTGACAGCGCCAAGGTGACCCTACTCTGCAGTGCCATTGCCCTGTGGAGTCTTCAAAGCCTAAGGAATGAAAATGGTTTGCTGATCCATCCCGATGCTTGCCAATGTCTTCCTGCAAAAGTCGCTTTCCTGGTGCCCTTCCTGCCCCAGGAAGAGTAAATCCTCCAGTGGTTTCTTATCGGGCTCTGCATAATTTCTGCTGTATTTAATCGAAGAACAACGCCTTTCCTTGTAACTCGTACCTAAGTGACTTTTTGCCCCCAGGGTATTGCCTGGGAGAGGTATTCAGCCATTCCTCTTTGAAGTGATGTGGCTGGGGGAATCTGCCCATCTCTTCTTCCTTGGCATCTTGTTCCTCTTCTTGTGAGAAGCAATAATAAAAAAACGCTGTTGGCATCAGCTGTCTGCGAGTGTTTCCTTTGCTGCGGCGTTCCCGCAGACTCATCCTTTCTCTTTGAATATCTTCCTAAACCCCTGGTGCCTGAGAGGAGGTGTCTTCTGGTTGACCTTATGGGAAACTGTAAGGCTGTATGTCAATAGCCTTGGGAGAGATCTGGGACTCATCGGGGATATCCCAGATCACTGCTGGGAGAGGGAATGCTCCATGGCACGAGGAAGCACAGCTCTGCCATGCTTTTGAAAGGACTTGGAAAGCCTCAAGCATCTCCCAAAAATGTGGTTCCTAGAAGCTTTATTCTTCATGAGGCACTCCTCTTTGGGAGTAAAGAGGAAAGAAGTGGATAGTGCCGTATTTAGGTTTCTTACAGCCCCAGAAGTAACGACCTCATTACTCATTCAAACAGGCGCCAGGGCATGGACTAGCCATGCTACCTGTTCTCATGGGAGCCTCCTTGCCTTCTACGTTTGGCCTCCTGCATCTCAGCTATGCAAGGGTTTCCAAACGGGAGGGATGGACCACCAGTCTGGAGACCTGCCCTACCTGGAACTTGCCCACAGAGCTATAGCTGTCACCACTGAATTCTGTCCCAGTGTCGGTAGTTTTAATAAGGCTTTTTGGATAATTATTGTAAACTTCCATAAACATATGCTTACTGGATTCTAGTGCTTTCTCCTTAGGATCACATTTGTGTGCAAGCTGCTCACTGGAATTAATTAAAGTCCTCATGGATTCAAATTCACTCTGCCATGCCTGCGAAGGGCAGTGCTCTGTAGGTCCATAGCAAAGGTGGCACAGAGTAGGATTTGAATCAGCAATAGCTGCTGAAGGCAGGTGAGATGGGGAGGTAGACTGTGGAGGAAGCCAGCCCAGCTGCTGAAGGAGCTGATGTGGGGACAGCTCTCTCTGTTAGCGTGCACTGGCTTGCTCTTTCAAGGTGCCCCAGGGCACGTTTCTGGTGACTAACCTGCAATTATCACTTTCTCACTTCTTCTCATAGAGGAATCTGAACATTAGTGGGCCATGACAAATCATACCCAATGGCCATGACATTGCACGTGGCTTGGGGAGATCCAGCCTCACTCAAATCACAAGCTTGTGTGGCAGGGAGAGTAAGAGAGAGCCTCCCTCTCAGGACACAGGAGTGCTGTAAAAGGGAGATAGAAAATTGCTGTTCAGCATAAGCAAATGTCATAGACCTACACTCCTCATTCTGTCAGACAGCATGCTCTGGGCTCTAGAAGGTATTCCTCAGAGATCAGGACACATATTTATTCAGTCATCTAAAAAATTCTAAGAAACTCTAAGATTCCCGTTCTAAACTATTTGAAAACACAAGCAAATACCAGCAATTATTAGAAGGAAATAGATAAATCTGATAAGTTATTTTCATAGCTAGTTCCTCTTTTCCAGATTACTTGGATTCAGATGCTCACTTATCATTCTTCACGGAGAACTCACCTTCCAAATAAACAGGAAAAGAGGTGGATAGTGGTTCCTCTCAGCCCCAAAAGTAATGATCTTATTACTCAATCAAATAGTCCCTAAGGCTTGGACTAGTCAAGCCACTCGTTTTCACGGGAGGCTAATTGCCTTCTTTGTTCATGCTCCTGGCATCTCAGCTATGCAAATGTTTCCAAAGGCAAGGGATGGACCAGTAGCCTGGAGACCTGCCCCGCCTGGAAGCTTCCCGCAGAGCTGGATCACACCCTCACATCTTCCCCGAGTAGTTGTGGTAGGGAATGATGAGAAGTGAAAGTCAGTTGTAACACAGCTCCAGGATTTGAGACTGAAATGCAACAACACGCAGGTGAATGGGCTGGGAAGGTCTTACCATGCTGCGAATCTGGGAAGAATTCTTGATTTCTAGGAAAAAATAAGAATTTATTTAGGAGGTTTTTAGGTAAAGCAATAAATCCAGAATTATGATATTTTTAAAAGTAAAGTGTTCTACCATTGATAATAGGGGGCTTTTTTCCCTAGTAGAAATCCAGCTGAACAGCCTAAAATGGTGAATATCTAAACAGCTGCATAGGGAAATAAGTCAGTTTGAGATGTTTCTATCAAAAATCATGACACCTGCACATTTTGAAGTTTTGTATTTATGTTAACACTCACATCTACTTAATTATTCAGTGTTTCATGTCTTCAAGGAAGACTTTTATAGCTATAGGAAAATGGCTTTAGTCTTGATGTGCCTGTCTTTGGTAGCTGTTTCTGGTGAAATATGAAGTCTCTCTGATTATTCTGATCCAAAAGTGTTGACCGTGTTCTTCTTTAATGAGTTTTTCAGAAATATTGCCCTGAGTACCAGAATACATTGGTCAGTGGGGTCCTCTTCTACAGCACCACACAGACCTCTAGGTAGGGGAGTCTGTCTCCTCCTGGGCTCCAAGAACGTCCTGGAGTTTCAGGTTTCCGATCTTTTGTGCTCTTTTCATCAAAGCATAACCCTTCATACCAGCCTGCGGTTCTGCCAGAGACCTTAACACATGCCGTTTAATTGAATAGATCCCAGAAGTGTCAGATGTGGAAAATCACTTCAGCTCTTTTGCCAAAGGCGGATGGACAGGAAAAGATGTTGCTGTGATGTCCTGACTCACTGCAGTTAAGGTGACTAGTCAAATGACCAAATTGCTCATAAATATAACACAGATCCACAAATAAGTGTCAATTAAGAATAATAATCTAGCCCTCTCATGTCCCCACATATTACAAAGGCAGATCAATTTATATCCCCTAAAATGTCTATTTCTCTCAGAAGTTGTTACAATTTCATGCTAATCAAGGATAACAATAGGTTATAAAATAACCCACTACGGAAAGGGAGACGTAGGACTGGTCCTCACTTAGGTTTTTGAGGTGAGCCTGGAGCCCTAGGAAAGCATGAAGAACTGTACAAACCAGACTATGAGAAACTCATCAGCAAGATAAGTGTCGGAGGATGCTGATGTGGGTAGACCTAAAAGTGCTGGAGGACTATTGCTCACTCAACATCAGTCAGGAGGGTCAACTCTAGGAGGAAGATATGGAAAGAGATCAATCTATTAAAATATTACACACCTAAATCTGAGCTAGTTGCCCTTGGTTTGTTTTAAAATCTGCAGGGTCTATTCGATGCATTCACAGGCGTTTTCTGTGCCGCAGAGCTAAGTTATAATGAACAGCAAAGGGCTTCAATATGTTAACTCAAAATCCTGGGCCTAAGTGCCACTTAAACTGAAGCTCTTTACACTGCTCTGGCACTGAAAAAAGCCTTTAAAATGAATGCCCCTTTACTTTTCCTGAATGGCTTGAAGAGGTCCTCAAGGTAACTAGTTGTGTCCCCATTGACATTGCCAAGCATGCATGTTGTTAATAGAGTGTGGAGAGGAATGGGTTGGGTGCATTTAATGATTAAAAAAGCATTGGAGAAACAGATACCTCAACTGTCTGTGGAAGCACTGAGGGCCACTGTAGGATTAGCTGCTTCTTACCATAAGAATTAGGACATGATATTTCTTGTAGTAAATCAGTTCTATTGTCCGTCTTCCCTAATAATAGCTTTCTATTCATACTGCATTGAAAACAACCTAAGGTATCATCCAGACATTTATGGAAATAAGGAGATGAAAATATCCAAGCAGATTAAATCTTTCCTGAAGAGCAATCAATCCAGCACTTGATTTTTTTAATAACTCTATCATTCCCATTCAGAACCACATGACATGGGGTTTAGGTAGAAGCAGAATTTACTCAAGATCATATGCTTTTCCTGGAAGAGGATTTCCATCAAAAATTAGGATGCAAACAAATATGTAAAGCATGTATAGGTGGAACCTGTTGAGGTAGTTAGTGGTCAGGTGTCCATACCCCTGGGCTCCCTTGTTTCCGGAGATGACGCCATGCAAGCCATATAAAAAGGTTTGCATTTTGATGCTCACAGCAGTTCGTTTGATTTCTCACTCACTCACCTGCACTGGTGGACTGGTAAGTCTTTCTTGGATTTATTAGGGAACAATGCAATGGCTGTGTTACTTGACTGTTCTGGTCAAAAGAATGTATTACTGATCACAGGAGAGCTTTGCTTCTGGTGCTTCAGTCCCAGGATTTATCCTGGAATGCGAGGGAGGATGTTTGACTCTTGCTTAAGTATCTTGCAAATGTCCTGTCACCTCCTCAGAAACTGTGACTGTTTCTCATCTTCATACTTATTCCATCTTCATTAATCTTTTCATATGGCTGAATTTAAGACTGGAAATTAAATAGATTAGTAGATGCTGCAGAGTAGTCTTGGGACTTCAAAGAGATGAGTGGGAAGATGCATTATAGAAGAAGGAAGCTGCAGAATACCTGAGGGCAAAGCTGCAGGAGCCATCTGGGACAAGTCAAGATGAGGAAATGAATTGGAAACGGGAGCTGTAAGCTCTGGGCTAATCCTTTTCTTATGAAAGGATGAGCCCATTAATATTGATACAACTCCAATGACGTACCATGGTGGTATACCATGACAATAATACAATGATGTACTACAGCGATATACAGCTGGAGGATTTCGGGTACTGCCTGAATTTTTGATCTTTGGTCTTTATCTTTGGGCATTAGCAGCTCAATACCTACACCAAGGGAGATGTGCTCTGTGAGGAACTGAACAAGAAAAAGTTGGGCCTGGGAATGTCTGCTGATATAACTAAGAAAATAAAGACATGAACTATTTTCATGTTATGGCTTCTGCAAAGTTTAACTGTGGGCAGTTCTATAAAACTCAGGGTTCATGGCTGTAGACTTCCTAACAGTGATGCCTGCAGGTTCCCAAGAAAAAAAAGGAATAATGTGGCAGTTGTAGTTGAATATGTCTGAATCCAGAAATCATTCAGACATGCAATTTTTCCCAAGAGCTCTTTTCTTAGTCCAACAGCTAACTTTTATGTGTGTTGCAAGAGCTCAGATTGTGAATTGTGGCTCAAGAAGAAAGGATGAGTGCCCTGATTTTGTATCTCTTTTCTTCATCTTTAGCTTTATCAGCACCTCAGAAGTATGTCTTACTACGAGCAGCGCAAACAGCCCTGCCTGCCCCCTCCCATTTGTGTGCAGAAATGCACCAAGTGTGTAGAGCCCTGCAAGACGGTGTGTGTGGAGCCCTGTGACAGCATCTGTGTGAAACCATGTTCTACCCCTTGTGTGGAGGTCTGCACAACTCCCTGTGCCACCCAGTGCACCACATCCTGCACCACCCAGTGTGTGGAGCCATGTCCCACCCAGTGCACCACCACCTGCAGCACCCAGTGTGTGGAGCCTTGTGCCACCCAGTGCACCACCACCTGCAGCACCCAGTGCGTGGAGCCCTGCAGCACCCAGTGTGTGGAGGTCTGCCCCCCTAAGTGCATTGATGTCTGTGTAAATCCATGTGCCACTCAGTGCACCACTCAGTGTGTGGAGCCTTGTGCCACCCAGTGCTGCACCACGTGTGTGGAGCCCTGCCCACCCCCATGCGTGGAGGTGTGTACCACCAAGTGTGTTGATTCATGTGAGACGGTGTGCCTGGAGCCATGTAGCACTGTCTGCTCTCGCCCATGCTGATCACCTTAACACATGAGCCTAGCATGCAGCCCTGGTGCTTCAGCGCATTGCAGTATCTATAGGCTCACAAGCACCCATGGAATGAAAACCACGTTACAGACCCATCTGCAACATACTGAGACTTCTCCTGATCTGTTTACCCCATGCTCTCTTTGTCTTGGAAAATATTTGTCTGAATGTTTTCACCCTGTGTCTTTGCTTGCTATGATACTTCTGCTACTGCTATCTCAGCACCTTTTTTCTTGGTAACTGCAGTTGGTCAATAATTATACTGCTGGGCATCTTGGGAAGTTATTTAGCAATGTCTGTTCTGTAAACAGGTGATGTTGGAAGATGCCTCACCTTCAGTTCTTTATTTCTCAGTTTGTCTTTTAATCTTTGTCCTCTTATCTATGTGCAGCAATAAAAATTGACCACTGATGGCATCATGTGTCTTCTGTCTTTCTTTCATCGCCTCGTTTCAGTGCCATTGGACCCAATAACATCTTCCTTTAGTTTTCATTTTAAAAAGCTGCTATGGTTGTGGACAATATGTACCTGCAATGCAGTGCTTTAAACAGAGAAAGCAAGCATTATAATGTGGAGCAACGTCTTTTAATACTATAAGCAAAATATCATCAGGTCAATACTCTTCTGACAGATGCAAAACCAGAATAGTTGTATCCCATGTGAAAATAATGATAGAAATTTGATTTTCACCTGGATTAATGATTACATTTTGATCTTTGTATCTCTGGATTTTGGAGGAAAATACTGGACACCATTGAAAGGTATATTTAAGTGGAAGAAGGCCACAAATCCAAGAAAAAAGGAATTGAAATGTTCTTGCTGGGATTTGAATTATTTCTTAAAAGCACTCTGATGGAAGCAAAAGTGGTATTTTTGATTTATTCTTCCTCCTTGACTTAATATAGAAAGTAGGGGATCTGGCTTCAGGAAATGAATCTTTCTGTGGTTCAGGAACAGGTCTGAGCCCTGCAAGATTGCGGTTTTTTCCCCAAGTTTGCTGCAGATACTTTGTGTGGCTTTGGGCAGGTCTCTCTCTTGTTCCCTGTCTGTTCACCATCTGCAAGGAGAAGTCACATCCATGACTGATAGACTGGTTGACATTCTGGCTCATTAATTCAGTTCATTAATGCCTGGCAGGTGCAGTAATATTTTAATTCACTTATAAATGCATCTTCTTTATTTGGAGTAATAATTTTGAAACAGAAGGAAGCCCATTGTTTGGGGGGACATTATACCCATCCAAATGCTGAGTTTCAGAGATAAGGCTCTCATTGTCTCCCATACTGTGCATGTGACTTTCTTACCTCTGTCTCTGTGATGGCCACACAATTTCCATGTCTGGGATGCAGAGAATTGCTATCTGCGTACCATATCATTATAGCAAGGGTGGAGAATATCTAATCTAGAAAAGAAAGGGGTTATATTTAGCAGTGCGTAAACACTGTTACCAAATCAGCTTTTAATGAAACCTTACGTGCAGGTGTAGAGATTTTTACAGCAGATTTCTTTTTGCGTTATTTCTGTCAACACCAAAAGGTGACACCATCAAAGAGGAATAATGATAAGCAAAACATGACTCAGTAAAGCAAACATTTTACACCTGAATGCATCTTTCAGTTCAGATAGACGAAACAAGGGGAGGTGGACCAGATATCCAACAGCACAAAAATGGATGGGGAGACTAGGAGCTTGCACATCTAATTCTTACTGTTGAATGCAAACCATTGGGGATTCAGCAGTGAACACTGCCTCGCTAGTAACTGCTTGCTGCTGCCACATGTGTAGTGTCAGTGTCCACTTTCAGACATGGAAAATGTCTTAGTCAGGAAGTCACATGCAGCTGCTAATGAGATCCATCCCATACATTAGTCATCTATGACAGAATTCCAAGCATCTTCATCCAGCTCTATCAGCTGCATTAGTCATTTAATTTTTTTTCTTCTTTCCCTCTCTGCTGTGAGCATTGCACCAGCCACAGTAATAACATAGGGGAGCACATGGTGCTGAAAACCCCAGAGGAAGTGGCAGAAGAGACCTGTTGGTTTATGCTCATCATGCTTCCTGCGCCTGTGGGAAACTTGTTGCAAAAGCCTTGACACATGGCTCTCCTACGCACCTGTGGTTAGTTCTGTGCATTGCTGAGATTCCCTTGTGTATTTACAACAAATTAGTGACATTCGGCCCATGTCAACCTTGGGGTCATTAAGACCCCTGGTAAATCAGGTGTGGGATGATGTTGTTTCCATTTGCAGCTTCTGCTCTCTTACACCCGATGGAAGCCATGTCCGTCATCTCTCCAAGTATCCCACATCTGCAATAGAGACTGGGCTGTAATTCATTAGGTTGAATATGACCCTGGTCATATGGTTTGAACTACCTTTTCCATTAGAACTAAAGACAGCATTTCAGTTGAAACATTCTCTCTGTTCCTTCCTTGGAAAAGTTTCAAGGGGATCAACATGTTTCTGAAGCACAGATCCATCCCCAGAGAAAAGAATTCCTGACACAACTTCAGCAAGCCACAGTGTTTATAAAAAAGAAGTTCTAGTCGCTTCAGGGAAAAGCTATGTGAATGCACAAGAAAAAAAGACAAGGGGAAAGCTCTCTAATTTCTTGGAAATGTTGAATGTTTCACTACCCTTTTCAGGAAGAAAAATAGAGACGGATGGAAGCAAAACCCAGAAACCCAGACTGCCAAACACAGAACGTCTCTCAAATCTGTCTTCATTTGTGGGATCTTTGCCCAGGGTTGAGAGAAGATTAATTATCAATAAATTAGCCAGTTATTACCAGATTGGGTGTGCCTTGCATTAAAAACAACAAATCCCCCGCACCTGAAAGAGGAAACATCTCTCACAGACCTTGACTGAAGTCCAGGTGTATGGAGGTGTCAGTGGAGCAAGTTCTGGTTGTGAAAGATTCTGGTCATCAAGTTAATCTGTTGTCATCAGCTCCTGGGGCTGACTTTTGAAAGCATATAAAAGCCTCTGATTTGGGGAGCTTGTTAACTTGAGTGCTGCCGCCTTCTCCTCTTCTAACAGCAGGAGCCATCAGGTGAGTCCATGCACATTAAGCTGTAGAAGTGGGGGTTTATGGTGCCCTGTTCTCAGGAGACAGAGTGATTTCTCTGTATTTTGTTTGTCTAGTAACTGTTCCAGTTCCTTTCCCTGGCAATTTCAGCTCTATACAGGTGAAAGCTGTATTATATTATTTTGAGACTTCCTGAGCCTCTAGACAGTGGCTTGCTGACTGTTTAGACCAGGAAACCCTTGCCAACCCTCATAGTTTTTTTTCCCAACTGATAAGAATGTTTGTGGATAACCATTGGGTATTGAGTGTCAGCTACCAAAGGATGGCATCTGCCAGCAGCTTTTTTTGTATCCATCAAGCAGCCATGGGCTGATCACTGCAGTCTCCTGGATCTCCTGGGCTCTGAGTTTCACTTCTTTGTATAAAACTGCATCACCGCTGAGGAGGAGGACAGCTCCCTGGCGTTGAATAGCCAGAGACAGGGCTTCTGCCCTGAGACACTCAATAAACTAAGCAGAGACAAGGCGCTGCTTGAAGGGACAGTTAACAAATGACTTTTCTTTTCCAAAACCGTTTACAATACTTAAATGTCACTAGCTTTTTGCACCTCTTTGACTAGCTTTAAATATTGCTCTGAGGTTTCTCCTTGAACTAAGAATGCTTTCATCAAAACTTGGGTTGCTTTTTAGCTTGTCACTGTTGAAGTGTTCAGAAAACAGTGAGCAGAGGGAAAGAAGAAAAACCCCTTGTCATTGTTTCTCTTCGCTCCACTTCTGTAGCTATTTACCTGTTTGCATCCCAACTTTGTTAAGAGGGTGCTTGCCTCTTGCTTATTTATGCTTATGTACAGTTATGCCTCAGCAGGGTGGCCGATCACCATAGAGACTAATTGTAATAGGAGGAGAGAAAAGCAATGTGGGGCAGCTACAGCAGACTGGAGTCACCAGCAGGAATTTGGTTTGAACAGCAGCAACCTCAAGGTTTTCCAAGGGTGGGGTTGGGGATGATTGTGTAATTAAGATATATAGACTCTTCACTGTTGATCTGATCTCAAAGCTGAAGAACTGACTGAAATTAATATCCAGAAACAAGAAGTGTGTAGGGCTTAAAATAATTCAAATGGCATCTTGGTTTTCTTCCAGGTTTAGCAAAGATGTCTTCCCACCAGCAGAAACAGCAGCAGCAAATACCTTCAAAATGCCAGGAAAAGTGTCCTCCAAAGTGTGTGGAGCAATCCCAGCCCCCAAAAGGGCAAGTCAAATGTCCTGTGAAGAGCATCCCGCAGCAGCAGCAGCAGCAATGCCCAAAGCAGAAGTAGCACTATCAGCAGTGGCCACAAAGTGCCATGGAAGATATAAATACTTATTTCCAAGCTCTCCTTTCTGCTGGCTCTGCCAGAATAGCTAAAAATTTGCAGCACACCTCTTCTGTTTGCAGGCAGAAATTACTTTTCAAAGAGATGTAATTCATTAAATTGGATTTATTCATCCTTTAATATAAAAAACTAATATTGTGGGCTATTTTCTTGTGATCTTTATTTGGCTATGCTGCAATAAAATTATAAGTGACCTCATTATTTGCTTCCTGATATTTTTTTCTCTTTATTAGTGTCATCCATTTTCTTTTGCTTTCTTTTATTAGCCAAAGAGTTACCTTTAAACATTAACATTCAACATGACCATTTAAATGCCGGGCCCTTTTCTGCAGAGCTGCTTCCTGAGCTTCCTCTGTTTATGTCTGAACCCGTTGTCCCTTGTGCTATCACTACAGTCACTGATGCAGAGCCCTCTCCAGCATCCTGGTATAATAATTCTTGTATTATATTCTGAAGTATGCCCTTGTGAGTCTATCAAAACAATTAACTGCGGATTTAGAGTCTCAACTATACTGTAACTGCTGAGAGGAAAAGAGTCTTTGGAAGCTTTTATCACTGAAAGGAAGCTTTTGCCTGCTCAGAATGAATAGCTTCTAATTTGAAAGAAGGAGGATCCAGAATGTTTCAGCTTCTCGGCAGGACATACAGGCTCAGCTAATTGATTTTCAGTCAGCTGTATGGCAGAGGAGGAAAACTGTAAATACAGACACTGTTGAGTGATATGATATCTGGCAGACAGACATAAGCTTGTTCTGCTAACCAGCAGCTGTGTGACTCAGTGAGATTCTGTGATCAGACAATGAGATTGGATGTATCTAACACTCATCTAACAGGTACAGGGCCAAACTAGTGGGATTGCGTCACTTCTGGCTCATCTGAAGTGTGGGAAAACCTCATTTGCTTGTGCCTGCACCCTGCCTTATGTCTTCTGAAGGTCACATAGTGGCTGGGAATATGTTAGAACTGGGCAGACTGAACGTGGGGACAGCTCGATGTGAGCTGATGTCATGTGCTGCGCTCTGGGACACGGTGTCTTGCTGAGGAGTGATCAGTGTTGTCAGCCAGCCCAATAGATTGACACAACGCAGGAACTCTTGCAGGCTCTCTAATCGTGGTGCGTGGAGAGGAGCAGCAGACTCAGGGTCCCCTGAAAGCACCAAAGTTTCTGACTCTTGATTCACCCAGCTTTGAGCCTAAAAAATTTCTGACTGTGCCAAGCTGAGGCTTCTTTTCATCTTTTTAAGCAGAAGTGATTAAGAATCTCCACAACTTGGTATTCAAAGTAATTTTTATTGTTGATTTTCACAGCGAAATCAATCCTGGATACAGTATCAGCCTAAAATAATTAGAGGTAAATACCAAATACATCACAACACTGTGTCGTGAAACATGTTCCAGGGCGTAATTGAGACAGAACTCTATGCTTCCTCCTTTATCCTGTCTAACAGATGAAAGCCACACCTGAAGTTAATCTATTTCAAAACATGTCTGGATTGGATTTGATTATCTATGTTTTCCATAAATAATCTCATCTTAAGCTGTTCTTTTTCACATCCTAGATAACCCAAGGTGAGCTCTCTGAGGAAAGCACTGGTTTCAAATAATTCGGCTAAGCAGACAATTAAGAGGTGATGGCTCTTTTGTAAAGTATTTCCTCTAACCCAGTGTTATTTTTTTGATTACATGAAATATTCAGCACTATGGATTTGTGATTCAGAAAGTCTCATTAGCATTTACCAGAACCCCTTAGCAGCAGGTTCTACACGAACCTCAAATCCTATTATTAATAGGCAAAACCCCTAACTGCAAGGTGGGAGATGACATTTATGTATGGAGAGCCTGGGGAGGAAGGCATGAGCTCTAAGTCCCTAACTGCTTTTGGGTTAAGTTTATTGTTCAGCTTCATAGACCCTGACTCATGCATGCCATCATGCTCTTTGGTCTCTCTCTGGGCCTTTAAAAGCCAGAGGAATGATTGGGAGAGGGCAGAAATTTAGGCAGCTGAAAAGCTGAATGCACATGCCTGCGACATCACTTGAAGCCTTATCTATTGCCAGTCCTGACATGTCAGTTAGCTTATGGCTGTTAGCATGGGATAACACTAGTGTTAGCTGGGAGGGGGGAGTTGGAAGCTGTGTTTCTTAATAGAAATTCTGCAGTGAATAAAAGGGTGTCGTAAAATGACCTCTGGTTGTGAGACTTGGGGAGAGGAGGTTTGGGTTTGCCATCTCCTCTCTTCAGGGCTTCCCTTGTCAGCTGCAAATTACTTCTGCATGGGTGGCCACTGGTTGGGCTGCTTCACCTGCTGCTGCTCAATGGGAGGATACTTCTCTGGATGGCAGGACTTCCCTGACTCAGGGCAGGGAGCAGGGATTGGCACAAGAGTCTCCTTGTGCTCCTGCTTCTCTGGAGGGTGTGGGATGGGCACAGGGATCTCCTTGCACTCCTGTTTCTCCTGGGGATGTGGTGCAGGTTCAGGGCATGGTGCAGGGATTGGCACTGGGATCTCCTTGCATTCCTGCTTCTCCTGAAGACACGGTGCAGGTTCAGGGTGTGCCACAGGGATCGGCACAGGGATCGGCACAGGGATCTCCTTGTACTGTTGCTTTTCTTGAGCACATGGTATGGGTTCAGGGCAGGGAGCGGGGATTGGCAGAGGGGTGTTCCTGTGCTCCTGTTTCTCTGGAGGGTGTGGGGTGGGCACAGGGATCTCCTTGCACTCCTGCTGCTCCTGGGGACATGGTGCAGGTTCAGGATGTGGTACAGGAACTGGCACAGGGATCTCCTTGCACACCTGCTTCTCCTGGGGACATGGTGCAGGTTCAGGATGTGGTACAGGAACTGGCACAGGGATCTCCTTGCACTCCGGCTTCTCCTGGGGACATGGTGCAGGTTCAGGATGTGGTACAGGAACTGGCACAGGGATCTCCTTGCACTCTTTCTTCTCCAGCACATGTGGAGTTGGTTTAGAGCAAGAAACAGGGGCTGGCACAGGGAGCTCTTTGCACTCTGATTTCTCCTCAGGGCATGGAACAGGCTCAGGGTGCGATACAGGTGGGAAAGTTGGTGGTAGCTTGCATTGCTGTTGCTGCTGTTGCTCCTGGAGTGGAACCTTGGGTATTACGACCACTGGTGTTTCTCCCTTGCCTGGTTCCACCACTGGTACTGGCAGTGGCACTGCTTTTTCTGGTACCACTTTTACTGGAACTGGTTCTGGGCAAGGTGTTGGGACTTGGACTTCAGGTTCTTGCTGTGGATGTGGGACTGGATCAGTGCATGGCACAGAGTCATGGCTGTGCTTTGGAATTGTCTTGCTCAGGCCAGGTGGGAGCAGGATTTCCTGCTTGATTTGCATTTGATTCAAAGACATCTTTACAGGAAACAAGATTATCTGAAAGAAATGTCAGAGTGTTATTGTGTCTGCCAAATGAACTGCACTGTGTTAAGGGAGGAAGAACTGTTAAGAAAATTAAAATCAGCTGCAAGCATAAGTTTTTCTTAGTTTGCTCTTGGTTTCCCAAGGCAGGTTTGCTCGGAAAGAATAATGATTTGCTCTTTTCCATCCTGCCTTTCAGCTGCTGTTCTGACTCTGTTTTATCTTGTCCCTCCTTTCTGTTCTGCAGTGTGGGACGGCCCTATCAGGTCTAACTGGGGTAGAACTACTCCTTTTATCTTGGAGCTGATTTGCACTTCAGAGCTGTTTCTCCTGTTGCTTTGCACTTCCCAAGGTGTTAACTGTCTTTGATTTCTGTCCTGAGGAACTAATAAGAGAGGCTGGCAAATAATAGATCTGCTGATTTTGATAGTGGTTTCAGAAAGTCATAATAATATAATAATATGACTGTTGAAGACAGGCATTTAAAAATATTTGGTCTATCAAAAAGTAGAAAAATATTAATCTGCGCCAAACAGAATATTCCACATTGGCAAAACTGAAATGCTTCCTTTGCTTTTACCCCTTTTAAAATGGTTTCCAGATTTTACTTAGAATTAGAGAAGTGGAATGCTAAGACCTCAAGGTGGATCTCACCAATAAGCTGAATAGCTTTCTGTAGTGTATAAAGAATCTTTGCAGTAACAATAGGCCAACTCCTCCTCTTGCTCTGGTTTCACTCTGACTTCATTGATGATATAATGGATGGAGGTTACCTGTGGCACAGTTCTTCCAGCTGTCATGGAAAGAATTAGCAGAGGTAGTGCCTCCCTGTGTGTGTGGGTTATCATGGCCACTAATAATACATGAAGCTTGTGTGAATCAGAATAATCAAAAGGGATTTCTTCTCCCAAGGCCAGTAATGTGCAACAGGCCAAATGGGTTTTCCTAATGATTTATGAAACTGCTCTTGTTTTGTGGGCTACTGAAGATGGAGCCCAGGCTCAGCTGGACTCATGTTGTGTCTTTGGTAAAGCTCGGGTTGCTGTTTCTCTAAAAACAAGCTAAGGGCACAAATAAGTTTAGAATCTCAGAAGTGTTTCTTGGAAGGGGCATTTTTAAGTCCCCTCAATGCATGACTATCAGCAACACAGATCACGTAAGAGTGTGCAAGTTCATTCTCCCTTCCTCATGTTGCCTACTCCTCTCAACACATCTTCAAAGCAAATTAATTTCTCTCTTCTGCATCTTCCCAGATCCTCCAGATCAATATCACTTGTCTCTTAGTATTTTCTTTATGAAGCTCTGATAAGATACTAAGCCAGATTAATATGTTGTTCTTGATATGGTTAGTGTGAATGAGACACCCCACTGGAGTACTTTCACCCTCCTGCTCCCTACAGCCCCTCATACTCCCAAATCTATCTTTTACAAAATAAATCTTCAATGAAACTGAAGTTTTAAAAGACGTCTCATTATAAACAGCAGAATTGCAGAAAACAGTTTTGGAAGGAGCTTTTAAGGGCCCATTCAGACCCTCTCCTTCCCCGAAGGCCACATCAATTATACTTTAACCAACACATTTTATCTAATCTTGTCTTCAGAAAGGTTTTAATTTAGCACTTAACTATCCTCACATTTACACGCAATCTGAATTTGCCTTGCAGAGTCATTCCAAGACTCCTTGTCCTACCCCAATGCCCACACTTTCTCTTCTTTGAAGGAATCTTGTGCATATTCAAAGCTAGCAAATAAAACACTTCTTTAAAGAGTCTGCCTACATTAAGCCAAGCCGTAAATTTAAAGACATCCCAAAAGAGTATCAGTATTCTCTGACTTACCCAACCAGACAACAGGGAGAAGCACGAAGTCGAGTGGATGGTGTAGCACAGAGATTTGAGAACTTTTATATGGTTTCAAAGCCCTGCCTTCTGGGAATGAGTCCTCCTAGGTAATGAGCTCATTCTTTCACAACTGCTGTTGTGCATTTCCTCCACAGACTTGTTTTACACGTAGGCACTGTGAAGAAAGCCTTTTGGTGCAGAATGTGTTTTATTCCCTTTTCTGCTATTTGGATTTAACAACAATTTCCTGGGTGAATAAAGTTCATACCCTTAGGTTAATACATCCGTTGCAGACCCCATGGAGATCAGGAATCTTGGTGTGGTGTCAGGCAGCATGGTTCCGCTTCAAACCATGCATGAGTCATTTCATTTCACCTAATTCCTCCGCTTCTCTAAGATTGTATTCGTAGTTTAGGATAGGGGGGCTAAGCTATACTTCTCTCACCTGCTTTTCATCAATGAATTCTCTAAAGTGACATTCTTATGATTCTATAAACTCATGAGGATTATTTCTATTTTTTTTCCCCCATAAAGATCTTTATAGATTCCATTCTTCTTTCATTTTAGAACAAATAGTTTTGAAACATGTGTTATTGTCCATGGCACATAAGGTACAGATCCCACTCACCTACATGTGACAGAAAAAGGAATTGAGTTTATCTTCATGTGTCATGTGAAAAGAAAAGGGATTTTAAAAATAATATACAAGGTTTATCACACCCAAATGGGATTTGGACATCGGTCTCATTTTGGTGCCAGCATGGCATTTGAAAAGATAATTCAATCTACATGTGAAATTTAGGGAGCTTGTAGTACATACAGTTGTTCCCTAAGCATTATTCACTGTAAAACAAGTTCATTGAGTGAAAATAACTCACTGATTCTTATCCTCAAAATCTCAGGGAGCTGTCAGTATGTAAGTCAAACAGTCCTCATTTCTGATGGTTGGGTTATTTTCAGCAGCGGAGACCGCATGTCCTACATAGAGGTGAATTTCATCATATTTGGTTGTCCTGGGACTATCTTTGTCCTCTCTCCACCATTTTACCAGAGCGCTTATCAGAGCATGCACTGCAGATGCAATCATTGCAACAGGCTGAGCTGGTACCTGTCACCAGTTGGGATTCCTGGGTTGCAAATGTAAGAAGCTTCTTCTAGCTGTGGTGTAACTTCCTCTATTAATAATTGTTTGGCAACTGAAGTACAGAACACCTGAATTTTAAACCACGTCTTCTCCTATAGTGTGACTTCACCTGTGCGACTTCCTTTCTTGCCTCATGGCAGGTGGGGCCCTGCTTGGCTCTGGAAACTGCTTAGTTTCAGTCGCCAGCCTTTGCTAGTGAGAGGAGTATTCCAGCCCAAGACCTAACCCTGACTCAGGCCTTGCCTGCTGCTCTGCTGGTACAAATTGCAGTCATAGCTCTGCTGAAGGCAAGAACTAGAGCACTTTCCAGCAGCGGAGAACCTGCCTGTTTGCTTTCTAGGTAGTATAATGCTTTGTGGTTATCAAAATAGCCCTTCTCCTGAGATAGGATCCTGAAATATAGCACTTCAAAGCAGGAAGATGATAGAATAAGCTCAGACTCATACTAAAGTGGTTTTTAATCGTTGCACTTCTTGGCTTGAAGACAGCAGAGCACCTGGGTATGAAAGGAGACTGTGCATTTCGTCAGCTCGAACATTATATATGAGTATTTGTGCGACACACGTGAATAGGTATCTTCAGGTCAGAGCTTCACTAACCTTTGTTATGCCCTTCAGTTAGAACACCCGAGAGAAACAGGGCACGTCGCACTTGTGTGGCATGTGGAGGCAGCCTGTTGAAGTGTCTCTGTGTTTAAATAAAACAGTGTCTCTCTGTGTTGAGACACTGTTTTTATTTAAGCAAGCTGTGAGGTTTCTGGACTATTTCAGAGTCCAATTTCCAGCCTCAACTTGCAACATCAAGTGATTAAAGAAAAGCACTTTCCATAGCTGAAAGGAAGGCGACCTGAACCCTGTCTGGAGATCAGAAGGTGGGGCCAATCCCGACCTTAAACACTGGTTTGGATCTAGGTCTGGAGAGACTCGGGGAGGTCATTTCACCTCCATGTCAGCAACCTCAGCAGAAAAAATGATGGTAATTATCATCGAAGAGGCTCTGAAGTCAGCCCGTGGAAAGGGAGTGAGTGTTTTTCCCATAGTAGAGGTGTAATTGCTTTCCCCTTCCATGTGAATTGCACAAAGACTATTTTTAGAGCAAATGCCATATGCAGTGAAACCTGCCTTACTGAAACTTTGGGAAACTATGGGAGAAACGTGCACTGAATAAGGTGACCTTACAGTGAACGTGGAGCTAAGCAACTCCTCAACTCTCACCTAATGGAGACCAGCTCAGCTCCAAGTCAATACTGAAGTTGTACCACTAATTCCAGGGAGCATAAAACCACAGGTGAGAAAAATACTGGCCCGAGCCCCTCCTTCCTAGACAGAAAATGCTATTCCAGCTCCCACACAGCTTGGCTATCAGCCCGTCAGTAAATGCTGGTCAGGTAATTAAATCCCCCAAAGTCTAAGATGCCCTGGGAGATACGCAACAGTTATTTTAGCAGCTCCGAATGGAGGTCTGTAATTGCCAACTTTATCTGGTTTATCATTGAGATGAGTGTTGCAATATTTCAAAGGGTCCTGAAGCTGTATTGCTTCAGTATGAAAAGAAGGATCATTTTTTTTTAGGAGTGAAGACCACTGCAGAGGACCTCAGCTCAGGCTATGAAATGTTCAGTCTGACCTTAACCTCATGTCTGTATGAATACTGATTTTTGCCTGTTCCTTACTTTGAACTTTTGTGCACAGAGAAAATCATCTGAGAAAACTATTACACTCCTGGACTTGATGTCTTGGTGTGACTGAGAAGTTGCTGAACTGGATCTCCCAAGACACAGGGCTCGCCCTGATGGCTTAATTAGACACTGTTTCGTTAACACCCCATCTTGTTCTTTATTATTGTGTCTGTCATCATTTTAGGGTGGATATCTTGACTAACTCATCTCACGAGACAAAAGACATAATCACCTGTTGCTGAATTTCCTAGTATCGGTCTGTCTGCCGGTGAGTCCAGTCACTAAAGCATCTTCTCCCCTTGTGCTGAAGACTGATAAAGGGTCAAGTCATGTTACAGAAGATGAGAAGCTGGTCACCCACAGGGATGTCCAAGTGCTGTAGTATCCAAGTACTGGACATGAAATATCCATGCTTTAATATTTTCTTCTCTGCCTGTTACTTTGTAAGTGATTCCTCTTTGGTTCTGTCGCAGTACATCACCTGAGCTTCCCAGGAACCAGAGGGTTTCCTGTTAAACCTATAGCAATGGATTAGTTTAACAACTCTCAGGAGACGCACATGGCTGAATCACAAGGTTAAGTCTGTAACTCTGCATTCATAGTTATAAAACCTCTTCCATAAATTCATCAACCTCCGTCTTAAAGCTTGTTTCATATTTTGATTCCAATTTTCTGATTTGGCAGCCTATTCCAGAGTCTCCCTGCACTGCTTCTTGAAAATCTTCTCGTAATTCCCTACCCTAAATTTATTCCTAACTGCTTCTGCAGAATTACTGTGCTTCTTGAGTACAACAGATTGCCTCATTGAAAACCCATTGGGCACAACAGGAACACTTTCCAGCTAGCCATCACATCAAAGAGCCTAATTCTCAGTTGCTTCACTTATGGACTCGAGCTCAGGCATGGACTTGTTGGAGTTTAGCCTGTCATCAGCCCTTTCTAGCCCATACACCTGGACATGCAATTGTAAAGTAGAGCACCCTGGAGGTCACCTTACATTTGTGCTCAGTTTTGCACCGCTGCTGATGCTGGAGAACTGGGAGCTGGGATTCAATGGCACATTTCAGGCTTCCATATCCTCTTTGAAGGGGACAAAATGCCATCTTGCTAGGGCATCAGCAGGCTAGCGGTCAGGCAGGTGTCTGGTGCAACAGGGAGGTTCTCAGGACACCACTTGCATTTTGATTAAGGTTGCTTTATGCTTCTAAAGATACCACAAAAGACCTTGAGTGCTCCTGAGGTTCAGGCCCCACATTTTGAATCTTTTTGTGAATTTGCTGCCTGTGTTATTTCTGTTGTTGTTTCTGGCAGGTCTGAAGCTGCGGGGCTTTAGAAGAGAGCATTTGGAAAACATCTGAATAAAAACAAGCTTCAGATGTGGCCAACACAGCAGCCTTCTGCTGCTAAAATAGAAAATGCCTAAGAATGGGAAGGTTTCTCTCCTAAAGGTCAGGAAAACCCGTCTGTTCCTGCAAATTGGGCAGTTCTGGAGCTGTGAAAAAATGCACACCTTTACGGCAGAGGCCCTTCTCTCTGGAAGGTAGAGCTGCTGGGGTGGATAAGAACCTTTCTGACTCCCAAATCTGTTACAGTCTTTCTATTGATTCATTGCTTCACTGGTGGGTTGGGTAAGTTTGATTCTAATGAATCTATTAAATACTGTTAATTAGACTTGCCATAGTATGACCTACTGTGGGATTAGAGATTGGTGATGGCAACTTCAGACTCTTCTATTTGCAAATAGAATTGAGATTAAATTGCAAGAGCTGCAGGCTCTAGGAATTAAACTGTTTCTTCCCCAACTGTTTCTGCACCTGTGTAATGCCACCGATCATTGGAGATAATCTTGGTTATACCTATGCCATTCTTGTGACTTTGATGGCATCACACTGTTGCACAAGGTAAGTATAGGAAGAGAATCAGGCCCAGAGGACTTGGAGATTATACAAACATGCCTTGCACTATAATCCCAAACATGCTCTATTAGCTGAATTGCTATGGAAAGAGGAAATTTTAACAGCTTAGTATGTCCTGAGCATCTGATTTAATACCATGTTCTGTCTAATAGAACAAACTCCCTGGAGAGAAAAAGGAAGGGTAAGCCCCAGAGCAGCATGGAAGATTTTGAGGAGCCTCACACAGCCTTACATGAATGCAGTGTCTGACAAAACCTACTCTGACCCAACCTTGGTGTCCTCAGAGGTGCTGGAACTGCAAATCAATCTTAACACTGTTGAGTGCTAGAAGACATCTGACAGGGAGTTAATAATGATAGAGACATCAAGCAGATGAATATACAGAAGGAAGATAGCTTGGGAGGGGCAGTTCTTGATATTCAAGATAGAGAGAGAGAGACTTATGTTGAATCTTCTCATTTCCATTGCTCTGAGCTAGTCATTAAAAACATAACAACCCTGAACTCTCACAATTTGCTTCATTCTAACACTGGTATGGGGATTAAGGTGAAGATACCAGTGTTTCTAATAGGAAAGTGCTGCTTTTCTACTGCTTTCTTTCCTGCCTTTGCTGCTGCTTTTTCTTTGGTTTGCTTTTTTACAAAGGGGGGCAGGAGGAGAGGGGAGAGAAGCACAGTTTTTTATTTCATAGAATCCCAGAGTGGTTTGCATTGGAAGGGACCTTAAAGCTCATCCAGTTCCAACCCCCTGCCATGGGCAGTGAGATCTTCCACTAGACCAGGTTGCTCCAAGCCCAGTCCAACCTGGCCTTGAACACTGCCAGGGATGGGGCAGCCACGGCTTCTCTGGTCAACCTCTTCTAGTGCCTCACCACCCTCATAGTGAAGATTTGTTTTCCTAATATCTAATATATTTCCTCAAAACATTGGATTTTCTTTTTTCCTATACTGTTTTTCTCAGACTCTGGCTTGCAAGAAGGTTGTCCTCCCACATTCACATTGCTGGTGTGATAGAAGCTCCACTAGATATATTTCACAACTTCATCTTTTGCAGCTGGGTGCCTTGGTGACCACATACTGCTTCTGCAATCATACCTGGCAGCCTCTGGAGCTGTGCTACTGGGGTCTTTGTGCCTTTGGATTAACACTGTTGCTGCTACTGTGGCTGTGACCAAGCTTCAAGTTCAAACCTCAGCACCCAGGTTTCTCTCCCATTGGAAGCCCGGGTAATGGATGGAGCTAAAGAATAGGGGTGCTGGGGGAGGAGAAAGTTGTATTGAAACTCACAGCTCAGCTTAAGTATTTTTAAAGTCACCAGAGCTATTATGACCATGTAGTCAGATTTTCTACAGAATAACCTTCACTGAACCTGGTACCAACCAGAAGAAAGAGGGGTGTGGGGCTACTAATTGCAGAACAGCAAGAGTTCATTAAGTAATAAAACACTTTTAAAATGAAGCAAGAAAGAGTCCAAGTCAGAAGCATTTCATTCTAATGCATGATGGGGTGAGTATTTTGCCTTCAGTGCTCTTAAATCACTGAAAGAGTAAGGCTGTGAATTTACTGCTTGCTGGGCAATAATACATTAAGTTTTATTATCTGCAGCCTGTAAGCAGCTTTCTAATTACAAGTCTGATACAATAAAAGTGCAATTTCTGCTTATTCTCTCATGTTTCCTTTATTCTCTGCTCTCCCCTCCCTGCACACACCTTAGTGCCCCTCAGGGATTCACTGAGCAGATATATTCTTGGGTGAAGAACATCATGTGCTGGCCAAATACTGCTTCAGTGTGTGTTCTTAATGCCCAGGAGCACATCTGCATGTGAGCAGCTGGAACAAGGCATTCTGTTTTTTACAGCTGTAGGAACAGGAGACTGTGGGTGGGCTGCAGGGGCATTGGCTTGGTCTAGTTCACAGGCTGCCAATTTAAACTTTTTTCCTGGAATGAAAGGGCATCTGTAGGCAGTTTCCCAACTTGCAGTACCTGGGACCTGCAAAACTGTTGCAGGAGGTGGTTGAGTGTGCGAATGCTGCGCTCTAGTGGTTCGTGTCGGCTGGAGGAAATGTCCATGCCCCACGAGTTTGAAGAGCGCGACCATGTCATGGTGAGGTTGGAGACTCCATCCCGTGGAGAGACGAAAGGAAACGTCCTTGCTTTGGTGAGGCCGGCGGAAATGGCCACCCCTTTGCAAGGCTGAAGGAAACGGCCATGCCTTGGTGAGGCTGGAGGAAACGGCCATTCCTTTGCAAAGTTGAAGGAAGCGGCCATGCTTTGGTGAGGCTGGAGGAAATGGCCATGCCTTGGTGTCCTGGCTTTGGCTAGGATAGAGATAGTTTTCTTCCTGGTACAGTGCTGTGTTTTGGCTTTATTCTGAGAACAATATTGAAAAGTCAAGGACTTTTCAGTCTCTCATGCTCTGCCAGTAAGGGGAACACAGAAAACAGGAGGAAGCACAGCCAGGGCAGCTGACCAAAACTATCCAAGGGGATATTCTATACTAGAGAACATCATGCTCAGTATAGAAATCCTGAATATATAATATAGTATAATACTCTATGGGGGGAGTTGGCTGGGAGGCACTGATTGTTGCTCAGGGACAGGCTGGGCATCAGTTAGTGGGTGGTGAGCAATTGCATTGTGCCTCACTTGGAGGTTTTTATTTGTTTCATTCCTCTCATTTCTTTATTATTTTTATTGTTGTTATTGCTGTTATTATTATTGTATTTTATTTATCTCAATTTAATTATTAAACTCTTCTTATCTCAAACTATGGGGTTTACCCGCTTTCATCAGGGCAAGGGGTGGGAGGGCAGAGGGAGGGAGCGAGTGAGTGGCTGCGTGATGCTCAGTTGCTGGCTGGAGTTAAAGCACGACACTTGGAGAGGCTGGAGGGAATGGCTGTGTCTTGGAAAGACTGGAGGAAATAGCCAGCCCAGCCTCCTGCGAATACTTCTCCAAGGTGGATATATTTCTTGGCTTTGCTCTTGTAGCCTGACACATAGATTGGCCTTCACTTTGCACTAGATTTAAAGCCTAACAACTCCCCACTGTAGCTCCCTCCTGTTTAGAGATCTTTACCCAGTTTATTGTTATGTTTTTATTACTGTTAATGGAGCAAGGCTAATTTTACATCACTTGAGGTTTCAACCCAATATCCCAGATCATACCTGGACAATGTACCTTGTTTCTTTTGTCTTCTTTTTTGAATGGCCCCTTCTTCTGCCAGATTTCTATGTTTGGAGCAGGCAGGGAGCTTTGCATTCCTTGCGTCATTGCTCATGCTCCACAATTGCCGCACTGTGACGGTGCTCCTTCACATTCCTGACTTATTAAAGGGAAGGTGGTGGATTCCCTGATGTCTCACCTGGCATCTCCTCCAGGATGTTTTTCAACTTCCCTCTTCATGCTTCTCAGTGCCACAGCTTTGTTTTAACCTCTTCCCCCCCCCCCCTCCTTCATCTCATGCTATTTTCCAGGTTGTCAGGCAGGTTAAAAAAGGACAGGAGGTTTTCCTAGCTGACAAGCACGTCAGGGTAGGGCTGGCAATGGAGGGAAGGTGAATACTACCAGGGTGTGCACAGGTGATGACAACAGAAGTACGCATTTTTGAGAGGCATTGCCATGGGAAAGTAAACCACTCATTAAATTATTGTATAGTGAAAGTTCAAAGTTCCTATGTTGACGAAGTAAAAATGGAGCCTAATTGGGTTCCTGGGGTTTTTCTTTCTTAGATTCTATAGTTTTGGACATTACTGAGTGCTAGTATGAAAGAAAAGTCATTGTTGTGATCAGAAAATTAAAGTTCACCTGGGCTTTCAGTGAGCTGGGGAGGTACACATGGTGTTACAGCAAAGTATGGGATGAAACAAGGATTTGTCTGAAGGCTGAGACAGTGTGAATGGAAATAATATAAATGTGAAAGGCTCACTTTGGTTAGCAGGGAGGATCATAGCTACAACTTTTGGAGCTAAAAAGCAATGAAGAGTTATGGCTTTGTGTTAAAGAACCAATTTCTGCAAGAGAGATGACACAACAAAGACACATTACTTGTGGTTCAGACAAAGATGAGCTCACTCAGTGTTGACCAGCAAGGGGCAGGATTCGTTCTTGCTGGAGAAGCTTATGGTAAAGGGATAATTTCACTCTCTCCGATTCTTCCTCAGTGTGTGCAATAGTTGTCCAAGAATACCTAAACTTTATTATTCAGTTTCATTACAAAAATATTTATGGACCTTTTTATTCACCTCAAAACCCACCTGGGCAGAGCCATTTCTCTAATTCACAAGAAACCATGGGTTTTAATACGTGTACTCAGGAAGTGATCTCCTTGGAGTGTGCTTGATCTCAACCAGCTCTACATGCCAGTGGGCTGAGCACTCCTCTGCACTAGTCTCCCTCAGCTCTCCCTGTAGTCAGCAGGAAGAAATTGTCACTTAGGGAGGATATTTCATGTGACAACGTACATATGAAAGCATTGATCAGATCACCAATGACTTCAAAGAATTAATCTCTAAATTTTCTAACCAGTCTTTTTATTATAGGCACCATGTGTGATAACAAATTGACTCACTGAGAAAGTCACCTCTAAGTGTGGAGGAAGTTTATCTGCTCCTGGTGCTTTTTGTGGCCTGTTGTGCTGTCGGTCACAGCTTTGACACCTGAGCTTGTTGTGCAAGGGCCGCAATCAAATGTGACTGTAGCTCATCTTTTCCGCTCATCTGAGAGTCACTGGACAGTGTAGTCTCATTGCTCTGATGACAGGTGACGGCACTGGAATCATGGGAGCATCAGGACACCAGTGGCCGTGTGATCTCTGGAACTACACAAGCTAAAAATGAGGTTTTCTGTGGATGATGAACTGCACCCACCCAAGGGAAAAATCTGAACTTTACTAGGAGCTCCTGTTTTCCTTAGAGAAGCCAGTGCCCTATGTCCAGCCTGCAAACACAACCAACCCTGGCTGCTGGGCCTCATAGGGCAGATAAGAAGCACTTACCAGGGATTAAAGACGGAGAAGGACGTGAAACGGTCAGTGCAGCTCTCACGGCATGAAACAAAGACACGTGTGTGGAAAGAGGCTGAGTGATGGGATGGCCCCATTTCATGGGGACCACCAAGACATTTCCAGGGACTGTGAAGCCTTGTTCCAGTGAGACCTCTGAAAGCCATTACCAGTGTTATTGGGTGCACTTCTGCCTTGCAAAACCCCTGAGGCAGAGGATGCCGCTGCTGCTGCTGCCTCTCCAAATACCTTTCAGTATTGCCATGCCAGGGAGGATTATACTGAAGGTAATTACTCTTTCTATGGGGAGCTAACATTCAACTACTCATCCTCAGGGATGAGTACACCGATGCTAGTCACTACGAGTGTTGCACACAGGACAGCTTTTGCATAGGAGCTATTAGGATATGTCATGGGTACCTCATACCTTCAAGGCACATTTAGTAGCTATATAAAAGCTCTCCTTCTATTAGAGCTCACTGGTCACATCACTGAGCTGTTCTCACCAGGGAGCTGGGTAAGTCTGGTTTGTGCTGAGCCTCTGTAGCTGCTGAAATTCAGATTTATTTCTTCTTTTTTACATATTAAAAATGGTCTGTGGGAGAAGTTTTTAAAATGAGTTGGCTTGAATTGCTGTGTTGGAGTAGCAGTGTGCTCTTGGTATCTTCAGCTGGACCTGTGTCCAAAAGACAATCCAGAAGAATTTAAGGAAAGGTTATTAGCAGTAATTGGGGTGCTGCTATTATTGTTTGCTTTTGGGGGTACCTGACAACAGTCAGAGCAGCTTTGGTGTACCAGGGAATGGTAATGCTAAAAGTGCTATAAGCAGGTTTGTGTTCAGTTGTGGTATCACTATTCTAATAGTCTTCGGTTCCATAATGAGTATGAACCTTGTGATGCTGGGACTGAGCTGTGGACCTCTGTCTGCCCATGGTGTGATGGGATCAAGCAGTGGAGCCTTGAGTGCTGTTTGTCTCCTGCTATGGCAGATGTGACGAGAGCTTCAGACCTTGTTTCTGGGTTGGGCCTTTTTCTCAATGCATCAGTAAGAGGTCAGAGGAAGGGAAAACTGGGTTTAATGATTGAAAGACAGCTCTGAGATCAGCCATTCCTCTGCTGGCCTCCAAGACTAGTTCTGCCCCACGGAGGTCCAGCTGATGGGGAGGGAGTTGCAGTCCAGGCAGATATTTGGTTGTTACGTGTCTGAATTTCCCCACTGTTTGACTTGATGCTATGTTTCAGAGTTAAAAATGATGGGTTGGGTCTTCAGCTGCTGCTGCTGTGGTTTTGAGACCATGGCATAGGCGGGACGTGTCTCCAGCACCCTGTAAAACAAGCCAGTCCTGAGGCACGAGCAGCAGCAGGACCGCAAGAAACTCAGCCTCTCTGAAGGCTCTGCTTTCGCACGTGCCGTTCCCATCCTGCCAAAGCCTCACCAAGATGTCGTGCTACCTACACCAGTGCCTCCCTCCAGTCTACCAGAACCCCATCCCCATCAAGTGCTCGCCAGTGTATACTGCCAGACATCTGCCAGTGCCTACCTGGCACTCAACACTATGCACACCACAGTATGTGACCCCCTGCATCCCCCGGCAGCGGATCATGTCCTCCAGCTTCTCCCACCAGCAGAGTGTGACCAAGTGTGTGCCACGGCTGCAGTATCAGACCAAGTGTGTGCCGCAGCAGCAGTGTGTGACCCAACGCATCCAAAGGCAGCCATGTGTAACTCGGTGTGTGACAACCTGCGTGCCACAGCAGCAGTGTGCAACTGAGGGAGTGCTGCAGCAGCCTGGAGTGACCAAGTGTGTGCCACAGCAGCCGTGTGCAACTGAGGCTGTGCCACAACAGTGTGCAACCAAGTGTGTGACCGCCTATGCCCCCCAGCAGCGGTGTGAGACCAGATGTGTGACCACGTGTATGCCACAGCAGCCGTACCTGACCAAGGCCATCCCGCAGCAGCAGTGTGCAACCAAGTGCATCCCACAGCAGTGTGTGACAACATACACCCCGCAGCAGCCGTGTGCAACCAGGTGTGTGACCACGTGCGTCCCACAGCAGCGTGCAACCAAATGGGTCTCGCACCGCTTTGTGACCTCTTCTGCCCCACAGCAGTGTGCCACCACACATGTTCCACAGCAGCGTTCAACCAGGTGTGTGACCAAGTGTGTCCCGCAGCAGTGTGCCACTGACTGTGCTACCATTTGTATCCCACAGCAGGGTGCCACCAAGTGTGTCCCACAGCAGTGTGAGACAACTTGTATCCCGCAGCAGCAGTGTGTGACCAAGCGTGTGCGACAGCAGCAGTGTGCCACCAAATGTGTGCCACAGCAGCAATGTGCCACCAAGTGTGTGCCACAGCAGCAGTGTGCCACCAAGTGTGTGCAACAGCAGCAGTGTGCCACCAAGTGTGTGCCACAGCAGCAGTGTGCCACCAAGTGTGTGCAACAGCAGCAGTGTGCCACCAAGTGTGTGCCACAGCAGCAGTGTGCCACCGAGTGTGTGCACAGCAGCAGTGTGCCACCAATGTGCCACAGCAGCAATGTGTCACCAAGTGTGTGCCACAGCAGCAGTGTGCCACCAAGTGTGTGCCACAGCAGCAATGTGCCACCAAATGTGTGCCACAGCAGCAATGTGTGCCACCGAGTGTGTGCCACAGCAGCAGTGTGCCACCGAGTGTGTGCCACAGCAGCAGTGTGCCACCAAGTGTGTGCCACAGCAGCAGTGTGCCACCAAGTGTGTGCCACAGCAGCAGTGTGCCACCAAGTGTGTGCCACAGCAGCAGTGTGCCACCAAGTGTGTGCCACAGCAGCAGTGTGCCACCAAGTGTGTGCCACAGCAGCAGTGTCGGTCGGGTGGAGTGAAAATTTCAAGCCACGCTAAAAAGTACTGCTCTGCCTCCAAATGGCCCTGGTAAAAAGGAGAGGGGAAAGGAAGGCCCACAGGAAAAGAGCTGGGTACAACTTCTTGAATTGGCAGGGGTTATTTATCTCCTCGTACCACCTGCCAACTAGTTCCTGTTGCTTAAATCTGCTTTATCTCTGTTTTCCAGTGCTTCCCCGGTAGCTCAGCTCTAGTTTGAGCCATAGGGTGTGATATTATATCCGTGGCTGCACTCCAGGTACCTATGCTTGTACCTTTATCTGCTGCGAGGCATAGTTTAGTGGGATGCTATTAAATTCTCACATAATTAAAAGGAATAGTGATTTAAATATACATATAAAGAAATAGAACTGTCTAAGGACTCCAGATCATGACAGCACCAAAAGGACTGGTGATGGGGCCAGGGAAGGGGTGGCCTGTGCCCAACTCTGGGTTTGGTCCTTAGGAGACAATGTTCAGATTAACTTGGATTCCACGAGGCTGCAAGTTCTCCAAAATAGAGAACTATAAAAAAGCTATCCATTTTCATGCCCAGATTTGGAAGGCGAAAGCAAATTTGCTAAGCAAACGATGTATGAATCCTACTCCAAGGGCCTTCATTTCAGAAGGTGGCCAGAAATGCCTGCTGCTTTCAAACACTGACTCTGTGCTGACTTCAGCAGAGTCCCCAGACAAGGCAGGATTCCTGGTCTGGTGAAGCTGATGCTTGCTGAAATTTTATATATGAAAGTTTTTATTCACTTGGCTGCTTTCATGAATATTGAAAACCCAACCTGAAACAAAGAAAGTCTGTGAAATAACACTGAAAGTTGTAGCACGACTGTTTTAAAAACGTTTGAACTGTAAAAGCAAGAAACCATATTCTTTATGTTGCTTGAAGATGTGTACTCTACACATTGAAAACAAAACCCATATATATATTGAAAACAAAGCACATATATATGTATACTAATACATATATATACTTAAATAAAGTTGTATGACCTGAGATTAAGTATCCTGTCTTTTTGCCCTCTCATGGTTCTTCTTTATTAAATACAGTGAATCCAGTCTCAAACCCAGAAAAATCCTGTAATATGCCCTATCATTAGGAGAATGAGTAGTAACTCAGGCTAAGTAGATCATGCGTATTTGGAGGGTGAAAACAAGTGTTGCAAGACAAAGAGAAGGGTGTGACCAGGCCTGGGACGCTGCCCCGCATCCTGCCCTGCTCCACCCTTGCTCCGTGACCTTGGGGTGTCACTGCAGGCTGCCCTCTGAAGGCAAGGAAGTGTCCATCTAGCAGTGTCAAGGTGGCATATGTCTGCTTCCCCAGGGGGCTCAGTGGGTCACAGGGGACCAAACCCTTTTCATGCCTTCTCCTGAATATTCAGTGGTGATGCTTTGGACCAGAGAGGCAGTCCTCAAGAGCAGCAGTGACCATGGCCTTCCTTCCACCTTGAAGAGCCAGGGATGCTCTCACAATCCAACACTGTGTCTCCTTTAAAACCAAGAAATAAACAATGGGGTGGCCTTCTGAGGAGTCCTCACATCACTGCAGGTTTTCCATAGGTGCCAGAGCCCAGGGGATCCTTTGGGAAATCTTCCTGGTGGTGATGGGCAGCCAGGTGGTGCAGAGCCTTAACTCACAGGGTGCACGGGGCTTGTTTTGAAGGTTGTTGCGATGGAGTCTGGCCCTGACCCTGGCTCTGACTCACTCTGCACCACCAAGTGACCACAGTGCAATGTGCCTCAGTTTCCCCTGTGCTTAAGTGGGAATAATAATACCCCCTACAACAATGTCCCATGTGGCACTATGCGTCTCTCTGAGATGAAAGGACTTTACAGATGCTCATTAAGAACATTCGGATGACAGAGCAGGATGTTATCATCGGGTTAGTATTCTACCTGTATTGGAAACACTAAACTGAATATTAGCATTACTTGAAGGCCACTTGATCTGGAGCTTGCCCAGGAGTTGGATTTATAGACCTTATAAAAACTGTATTAATCTGCTTACCTGTTCTCTGACGCCAGCTTGATTCCCTAAACCTTGGGTCTGATCATTTAACATTAAAAAGGGCATTATATTGCCTGGGAGTGTAACGCAATGTAAGTTGTTAGCATCAACTGGAAAAACATCCACTTTGTATTTTTTTCTATGATAGTGAGGGAGACTTTTCTTTTGGTTGGAAAATCAGAAGTTTAAACGACAAACCTACCTTCAGGCTTCTGAATTTTCCAGTGAAAATAGAAAATTTACTCAGTGGTTCATAAAATAGAGATCAATATTTTGCTCCAAATCATAGAGTCATTTAGGTTAGAAAAAACCCTTAAGTCCATCGAGTCAATTCATAAATACAATAACTCCAAGTCCACCATGTTCCTAAGCATGTCTTTAAAATACCTCTAGAGATGACAACCCAGCAGCATTCCCAGTGCTTCACATTGATGAAAAAATTTCCACCTACTCCATTAAAAGTTAACTTATTTCACTTCTTTTTCATTTCAGTGCGTGGGACCTCGCTTGAATTCCCAGCATGCTGGAATCCAAGTCATAAGTGTCAGATTAAAGCAAAAAAAATTAAAGGAAAATAAAACCCCGGGCCTTGGCTTACGCTTATATGACTACGTAAGAATGTATTCCCTATTGGCACTTCTGCTCATGCCACTGTTAATTTTCCTTTGGGTTCATTTGTGGTGTAAACAGGGAACAAAGGGAGGGATGACTGGGGCAGAGACTGCAGCAAAGCAGGAAATAGGATTTGTGTGTTCAGGACATGAGCTGGATTTGATTCAGCCGCCTTTCCCCAGGCTCCTGCTTGTCCTTTCTCCTCTTTGTTGTGCCGGAAAAGCGTCATCTCTTTCAGCAGGTCATTCACTTCATGGCAAGTCCTTTTTAGTAGCCATCTTGCCTTAGCCCAGGGCTTTCTTGCTCCAAATCATCCGTCTCTTCCCTGGGCTCTCTATGTAAGTGAAGGAAGTCTGCATGCCACAGTAATTATGGTCTTGGCAAAAAGTTGCCAAGAGTCCTTCCTGGATGGTGTTTTCAAAGGCACCAAATGGATTTAGGCACAGAAATGAGAAGTCCCTTGAGCAGTCCCTTTGGTGGTCTCAACTGCAACCTTTTTCTGGGTGGAAAGGTATATTTTAGCTGGCCTAGGTTTGCAATGGGCATACCGAGATGCTTTGGCACTGTGCATGGGGATTCAAAGCATGAGGGCCATGAGCACAGGGTATCCTCAGCCACCCAGGTGCTTCGCTGGTTCAGCACCTTGGATCATGAAGCCTCATTGAACCTCATGGAGCTCACAGATATCCTGACAGTACCTGGTGGTGATGGCAACCTCACAGAGCAAGGACAGCCATTCCCGCCGGCATGAAGCTGCACGTGGCTTGTCCAGGACTGGCAGGCAATTAGAGCATCACCCAGCCAAACCGCCTCACTCCCCTAGGGCACTTATTCACTGTATAAAAGCTCTGCCATCGCGGGGCTCTCCTAGGCACTTCTCTCCAGTTGATCTCACTGATGAAGCGGGTAAGTCTGGCTTTTAATGGAGCTCCTGAAATGCTGTTTTATTCCTGGGTGGCCAGAGCAGACAGAGGTTCTGCGTGTATACTCATGGAGAAGCATCTTCTGGGGGATGCTGCCTTCAGTGCCGGCATGCACAGCTCTAACTACTGGAGCATCTCCTCTGTCCTAAACTGAAGAATATTGGGAAAGCCCTTCCCAATGGACTGTGAAGTCAGGAGTGGGATCTGTGGGCTTCGCTACGCTTTCTGTTAGTTCTAGTCCAAAGGAGGTTATTGGCTACATAAAGGGCTCAATGCTGGCAGCAGATGTGAGCAACTCCTCTAAAGGAAGTGACATGGAGAAATTTGTTGCTGTTCTTAATGGAATTTAAGCAAAGCAACTTTTAAGATAATGACCAACTTCTGTGCCAATGTGAAAGCCAACAGAGAGACTCTCTAGCTAAGCCTGACCATATTTAAATTTCCATCTAAGCTAACAGTAATACAAATGAGTCTGAGATGCAAACAACCCCTTGGAAGCAAATACCCCCCCCCCCCTACTTTCCAAAGCTTCTTGATGAGCATCACTTTAGCATTTAGCAGTAATTGGTATCATTGTTTTTCATCTGGTTGTTTTTATTAGTTGATGATTATAATTGTAGTGATAAGTTTCGCCTAATGATTGGAACACACAGCATTGCTATTGTTAATAGTCACCCAATGATAGGCTTTTGGAAGATAAAATGCCTTACTGTAATTATAGACAGAACTTGAGGTGTTAGAAACTGCAGTTTCTTTACAGTTGTCTAATTATATGCCTTAATCTCCAAAAAAAAATGTTGAAATGAAAAAAGGAAAACGTTTTCAAACAGAGTACCTTTCACCTGTCAGTGGTTAAAGTACCTACTGGGCTCAAAATATGCCTGTTAAAACCACAGAAAACTCTCTGAAACTGGTGTTTTCCAGGGTGGAGAATTAAGTGGGATGGTTTATGCTGCAACTCCCAGGGTCAAGACAAAGTGAGACATTTCTCAGTGGTTTCAGGAGGGAGGAGTGGACCTTCAGATGATGCCACCTGATCCCTTCTCCAGGAATGGGGTCTCATCTAGATTCCCCTTTCTGCTGCTCTAACTGGGGCTGCCTGGATGAGGTTTCACTCTCGGAGTTGCTATGCCAGGCATTGTGACAGTGGATCTTTAGCTTACCATAACAAAACCAGGACATTATGACTTGGCATGACTGTAGTGCAGCGCTGGAGGCTGCTTTAAATGGGTGTAATTCACTCAGCTGAGTGACAATTGAGCAGTTAACACCAGCTGAGACTTTGCCTTCACAGCTTCTCCTTTCTTGCTCTGGTTTCACCAAATACTTAAACACAATCCTGTTGTATTTTCTCTTTTCTCGAAGATGCCTGCACAAGCTATTTCGTATGAATCTGGGACTTCAAGGCTTGAGAGGCAGCAAAGTCGATGCTATGGTAGCATGCTCAGAGCATACATGCTCTGCACACTGCCAGCCCAGCAGACCCCTGTGGGACTGTGACTCAACAGGCAGGTTGTACGTGCTGAGCTGACGAGCTCCATGCTACCACAAACCTATGCTTACCCTCAGCTAGCTAATTTAGCCTCAGCTTGGGTTTGCCTGTGTGAACTGCAGCCACACCTGAGTATTACAGCATGGACACACCTTTAATTCTGGCTTGCCTTTCATCTCTGGTGCTTGGGAGTTGCAGGGCATACACTTGAATAGTTGTCCTAGTGGGGACACAGGAGGTTTCCAGGAAGTAAAGCAGAAGGTCAAAATATTGCTTTTCCTTGTGAAATGCTTTGATGGACACTTAGCTGGTCTTTGAAAGGTGGCATGAAAACTTTCCAGTTTGCTTGGCTCCAATCCCTGGTTGTTTCTGGGCTCTTAAAGGAAGGGTGTGAAGGAACAAGCTGAGAACAGACTCTCATCTACTCACCTGGGTAATCCCAGCCCGGTTTTAAGTCACAGGGAGCCTCTGACCCTGAGGTGAGTCAGGGCATGAGCTTGCATGGTGAGATGCCTGTCAGAAACTGAGTCCTGCATCACAGAAATCAACCAATGCTTATGTGAACTGTCTCTCCTTTTCCTGCTTCTTTCAGGCCTAAGTGCTTTGTGTGACCATGCACTACTATGGGGAGCGGTACAAACATCTATACCTACCAGGATCAGGCTATTTCACTGAAAGCATCCAGCAGTGCACGCCCCAGAAGGATGTATGCAGCACCACATGCCACCCAGTCAGCGTGATCAAGAGCCCGATGCCAAGGTGGCAAAGCTACACTCAACCTTTCACTTATGTGTGCCAACAGCCAAGTGTGACCCAGACACCTCTGCTGTCTTGTCCACCCTATGTACAGCAATGTGTCCTGCTGTACCCTGAGCCTTGTGAGACCACGCGCCTTCTGCCCTGCAGGAAGCCCAGCGTGCGGCTGAGCACAACACCATGTTTCCAGCCCTGTGAGACCGTCCACCCTGAGAAAAAGCGCATGGCCAAGAGCCTTCCACCATGCGCACCCAGGTGCCCAGAGCCAAGCAAACTCAGGTTCCCACCATGTGGGATCAAGTACTCATCTTCATGCAAGAATGAATGCAGGTCACAGAAGATATCCAAGTGCTCATCACGATATGGCACGGAGCTCCGGTCCCTGCAGGGAATGACGAGCGGGTATTCCCCACCAATGCGTGGAGTCACCGAGTGCCCCCCGCAGCAGTGCGTAACAGAGTCTTTCATGCAAGAGTGCGTGAGTAGGTTCCCCCAGCAGAAGTGCATGAAGGGTTACCCAACACAGGAGTGCGTCACCACCACCACCTCCTCCTCCCAGCAGCAAGTAACCAAGTCTGTGCCGCAGCCCAACGTGCCCAAATGCTCCCCCGGACAGGGAGTAAAGGAGTGCTCCTCACAGCAGCAAACAGGCAAATGCTTGCTGCCACAGGAGGGAACCAAGCACAAGAGCTCATCGACACAACACCTAAGCAAGTCCAAGTGCCTCTACCCACGGACCACCCACCACTCAACGCACCATCACTCAGGGGGTGCGAAACGTTCAGGCCACTCCAAGAAGAGTCGTTTTGGTCCAAAATGTCTGTGGTAAAGGAGATAAACAAGTAGGTTTGAAAAACAGCAAGCTATGTAACTGAAGTCTAAGGTATTTTATTTTACCCCCCCTGCTCCTGTTCCTAAACCCCAGAGAAGCTTTAGCCTTATTGTAACCATGTTAAAATCATAGAGCACACTGCCTTTTGATTGGGCCACACTTCAGTTATTCCTGCAACAGAAAAGATGTTAGTGAGAAATTAAGTAACTCTGGGCAATTGCTCAGGCTTTGAACTTCAAATCGATACAACTCTGTCACACTGTTCACACCCCAAGAGGTTTTTACTGTTGCTGGATCAAACTACATTGCCTGGTTGTATCAGTCCTATTAAACTCAGGTTTCATCTGGATTCCTACTCTCTGCCTGATTTATTTCCTCTTTGAGAAACTGTTTCTAATACCTCCTACTGGGGAGAAAAAAAAAACCCAACAAACCCAAACTATTCCCCGTTGATATACCACTTCTTTGTGTAAAATAATGGCAGTAATCATGCTTTTAGGACTAGATTTACCATCTGTGGGAACAGATCTTGGTGCGGAAAAGTCACCCAGAGACATAGCAGAGGCAGCAGCACAGGTTGGCACTTAGGAGAAGGCTTGGCCAAAGCAATGAGACTACTTAGGAGCCCCGGACTGGAGTTTACTGTCACTCCAGGCTTACCTCTGTCACATCAGTGTTGTAGGGAAGCACACAGCATTTCCATGCAAGTCTCACAGGAGAACTTTCAGCCCTGCACCGTGGGACTATGGCAAGTTTCCCAGGTATTTCCTGCTCTGAAGTATAGTCCCTGGACAAATCACTGCTGAGCAGATTATCAAATGGGTTGTGTGGGATAGTCCTAGCATAGGAGGATGAGGCAATGAGACTCAGAAGGTCTCTTTTGACGCTGTGACCTGTCTGCATCAAAAGATGCAGTGGGTGGGTGATCAGCAACAAGAGTCTGTGGTTACAAAACTGCAACCAGAGGGAAAACAAACTCAGTTTCAGCTGTTCCCTGACAATAATATTTTCATAGACAGAAGGAAATAGCTATCATGCTTGATCAATATTTTTATTTCCTAATACAGCAAAGACCCAATGCACATATCTCTGCACACCTGCCCCATACCACAGCCTCTCCCAGGAGGTGCTCCTGTGGAAGCAGTAGCTCTCTGCCACCACCTAAAGGTTCAGCGGGAGACCTGGTATCTCCTCCCATCACTCCTTCACTGCCTTGCTCTGTTCAGGCAGTTCCCTGAGCATATCCCAACAGAAAAACCACCTCCTTATCTCCTTGGCTTCATCTGCAGCACCTCAAGCAGACCAAGCAGGATTTCTGTAGTAAAGTAAACTCCTTTTACTAATAAAGTGATAGATTTGCCTGTATAAGCAGAGACTGATGCTACCAGTCCTCCAGGATTAGGAGTCTTGCTCCCCATGGGGAGAGAAAATTCATTGCAACTTCTGTAAATCACTAACACTGGAGAATTAAATTGAAAAAGGAGAAGAAAGGTCTGATCCAGTAGCTCCCTCCTGACTACCCCAGATGGGATCAATCCCTTTCTTATACCAGGTCTATTAAGAGGCTCACAATTAAGGCATGAAAGTGGCACAGCCCAGACCCAGGGAAAGCTCTCCCATCTGCGTTTATCCCAATTGAATGGCTTAAAAGGCTCTGCCGATCTTAGTCTTACTTGGTCCTGAAAGGATGCAGACCCCCTTTCAGTTAGCATGAGGAAGATGCCATTGACCAGCAGAAAAGTGTTTCCATTCAAAAATCTGGACTTCTATTTCTGGGGTTTTGCTCCCGAGGAAGGGGTTACTCAAGCATAATATAAAACCCCGATATCTCGAAGCCACCACTAAATGGCGCTAGAACTTCTCCTGGTTCTCTGCATGAGGATAGCTTTAGGCTGTCTTGTTCCCTCTCTCCAGGCTCTTAATGCTCACCAAACGGGAAGGATCTGAGCATGGAGAGGTCATGGGCCCTGCAAAACACAGGACCTGGTGGCCCAAGTGTGAGGCAGTGCTGTACCCTTGTGGTAGTGAGATCCAACTGCAGGCTGGGCCGCCTGAAGCAGAGCATAGCCAGCAGCAGACCGAAAGTGTTGATTCCCCTCCATCTGGCATTTAGGAAGCCCCATCCAGACCTCCATGGCTGGTTTTGGGGGCTCAGCACAGAAGGCATGGACAGCCAGAGGCGAGTCTGATGGAGGCTGCAGAGTGGTCAAGGCACTGAAAACTGGCAAGAAAAGGGAGGTTGGGAGAACTGGGTATGTTTGTCATGGATAAGAAAACACGGAAGGGACAGTTTATTACCACCTTCACCCACCGAATGAGTGTTCAGAGCAAAGACAAGCTCCACACCAAGGTGTACAGAGACAGGGTGGGCTACATAGTGGCTTTTTCTTTTGGGGGGTCTACTTCACACAGCCTTTCCATGCAACCACTGTTCAAAGCAGATGTAAATGCAGGATTCACCGGCTGGACAAGTTCCACATTGCCCATGTTACTAGGAAGGAGGTCTAAGATGTTCAGAGTTGTGTTTCTAGTCCCATTTCCAAAGGGTTTTTTATGCAGAAAATATCATAACTTTTGGAAATTAAATGGCAACCTTGCTGTCTTCTCTTCCTACAAGGAGGACTGTGGTGTAATTGAGTTTCCAGTTTGAGGTATTTGGATACTGTGCAGGTAAAGTGGCATAGAAACAGGAATCCTCATTTCCCCCAGACACTTTTCTCATTTTTAAGGAAGAAAAGTATGACCAGAAATTAGTTCAGAATTCACCAAGATATCCATCAGCTACCTGAAATCGTCAAATACTACAAAATACGGTTCCGAACATAAGTTACCAGCAATCTCTGGTGACAGGGCTCAGTGGGGTTAACCTCTGTTGTGAGCTGTGAATTTGGGGCCTGGCTTTTTGGATCACTTTATGTTATGGGCTTTTTTTTTTTGTGAGAGGATGGGACAAAATAATCCAAACAACTCGAGACTTGGTGAGGTGAAGTTTGCACACAACAGGGGACAGCAAAACCTTTCAGAATTATTCATTACTGGTTTATGCATGCAAAGTCTTTTACCATTATAATATTAATAGTATGTCATCCGAGACAAACACCTCAGGACTAACAGCAACCTTAGGATATGCATTTTTTGATGGAAGTGTCTGACTTGTTCTTATAAACAGGATGTTGGTTTTGAGCCCTGACAACTCCAGGCACTTTGCATTTTCCTTAAACACGCATTTCTGCTTGCATTCAAAAGCAATCATTTCAAAAGGGGTTAAAGGGCAACTTCAGCTCAGCCTGTGAGAGGTGAACATGACTCAGCTCTGAGAACCCACCTCAACCCTTGGGAAATCAATGAAGCTCCACAAAATTCAGCAATTTGTGCGCATAAGTAGCCACATGATTAAAATATTTTCATTTTACTCAGGTCTCCATTGGTGCGCTTCAAGCCCATGACTTCTCTAGGCCTTAGTAGGTGTAAATGGCAGCTACATTCTTTCTCCTTGGCAGAAAGTATTACCTTACCTTCTTTCAGTCTTCTCTTCTGTAAGAGGGCATCTTGCTTCTTAGCCCTCCAATCACTCATGGTGGTTGGAGCCAGATGCTCAGTGCCTAGATTGTGAGTGGGGATCCCGAAGCAGAACATCTTCCAGCTGAAGCTGTGACAGCAGTAAAACAAAGGACAGGAAGAAAATAACCAAATCAGTGTCACTGTGAACAAAAATAGGCTATGTACAGTCTGCAAAATTCTGTCCTCCCTCCTCCAAACCGCTTACAGGGACGAACACCATGGTGCCTCCAGCTAAATGCTACAGTGGACTTCTTAGTGAATGATATAAAATCCCACATCTAGCAAGCAGATACAGCCAATCTTTCTGCAATACAGCAGTTGCTGTCTTCAAACCACTGCTCACCTGGTCAACATTTAAGTCAAAGCCGAACAAAATGGAGCTAGTTGCATCCCTATGTTAATACAGACACAAGTGGTAGAATTACCTAAGCAATTAATTTAGACCATGAAAAGAGAACATGAAGGGAACCCCCCAGCGTGTAACAGTATGTACCACAGAAAATTGAATAATGCCAGTAAACAGTGTTCAAATAATTATAGTAATTATAAGTGTTACACATGCGGGAAAAATTGTTTGGAGAGTAATTAAGACCTTATGCACAAAGGTTGTCTCATCTTCCTGGAAGATCAATAAAGAATATAAAACTCAAGGGATTCAGGGCTCCTCTGGCCATTTCTCTTGACTTCTTCCTGGACAACTGGTAAGTCCCATTCACCTCAATCTAATTATATTGAGTAAAACGTTGCTTTAACGTAGGCCAGGGTTTAACAGCAAGCCACTGTGGTTTCTAAAAATCTTAATCCTTTCACCAGAAGCCTGCTAGAGATTTAGTTGTATACATTATCACAGAACAGTTTGGGTTGGAGGGGACCTTTAAAGGTCATCTAGTCCAACCACGTGGCAACTATCAGAACATTTTCTACTAGATCAGGTTGCTCAGAAACAGCAGCAGTTTTATCTCTTAATTTTAAAATTGGCTAAGGTCTGAGATGCTGAAATCTGTTTTCTGGAAGTTTTCATTCATAAAACCAGAAAGACTTCATTTTCAAAGGGATACAAAGGGGCTAAAATCATTTAAACACAGCTAGAATGAAGAACTCATTCACTAAGAAGCTATGCCTCCCCAGTTTTTAGCTGGTCATTCATACAGGTTGACTCTGGCTGGACCCTCTCTCTTTAGGCTAAGAGACCTTTATCTTCACACTGTTAGGAAGAAGAAAGTCTGGAAGGACAGTTCTTTTCCTACTCAATAACTTCAGGGGTTTTCTGATGAGAGCATCTGATGTTGAGCACTGACAGATCTGAAAAGCTAGACAAGATAAATAATGACATCCCCCTTAACCTTTCCCTCTTAGTCAGTAGGCAGAAACAGGCATCTCACATATTTAAATAACACCTACCTCTGAAGGGGCTTGACTGCACTCTGCAAGTCTGCTTTTCTCCAGAGACAAGAATAAAGTGGCTACTTCATAGGTAATCACCTACATCGCAGAGTTTTAAATTTTGAGAGGTAAATTCCACCATATATTTATGTAATCAGTTCCAGTTAAATAACCTTCAAGATGGATTCAGGGTCCAGGCAAAAAGGTAGGCATCAAAAATCTCTATAAAGTTCTTGGCTCTGCAAACCATCTGGAGGTACCTGGAGACAAGATCTTACTAAGAGCTCAGGCACCAGCATGCAGAATGGCACCAAAATCGGGTCCTTCCACCTCCTGCACAGCAGTCCCCAGCTGCAGAGCTGCAGTAATGGTTTCGGCTTTCAGTCCTGCCTGACATGGACTCATTGGTCTGCATAAACTTCTCAGGACACCAATACAGTGCCCAACACGGTCTCACCAGAGGCACGGGAATCCTATTGTGCATAATTGCTCTAATGAGGGCTGGGCAGACTCTATCACTGAGACAAACAAATAGTCCCAGGCAAGGATGTTCTCCAGTACAGGGGTATCTTGTACCCATTCCTGTATGACCAGTGGTTTTTTGGTCCCAGCGGTGGCTGTGTTGAAGTTGCTGGTCACAGCTGCAGCACCTCTCCAGTCATTCTTGGTGGCTGCCCAGACAGGATCTGTAATTGGAAAAGCAAAAAGAGGCACTATGAAAGGGCAGAGATGCAAATGCCTGGGGCAATGGATGTGACAGAATGGGATAAAAGTTGGTTAAACCCAAAGGTCCTTTTTGGGAGGGTGGAGATAGAGTAAGAATGACTCGGGGTGATAGGGTGAATGGAATGAGAGGACAAGCCTGTATGACCTGTGAGCTTCATTTCCTCACATCATAGGCTCACATTGTCTCTGCTACATCTACATTACCTGCACAGCTCCTATAACTAGAATACCTGGGCTGCACTCCTATAGATTTATACCATCTCCACCACAGTGTGTCCCCAGCTGTGGCATGCGCCTCACCCTTCCTGCAAGAAGGAGAGCAGGAGTCCCCCCTGAGTTGCAAGGCACTGCAGGGTGAAGGGCAAGGGGCAGGTTGCAAAAGCTTTGAGAAACACATTTTTAGTCTCTTATGTGCTGCAGGTTCACCAGCTTTTCTCCAAGATGTCCTTTGGTGGTGAGTGGGATGCAGGACAGAGTTTCTACTCATGTGATGCACAGTGCCCACAGCCTCTTGCTACCAGCTGCAATGACCCATGTGTTATATCCTGCGGTGCCTCCAGAGTCATTATATACCCACCTCCCGTCGTTGTGACATTCCCAGGGCCAATCCTCAGCACATGCCCGCAGGAGACAGTAGTGGGAAGTTCTGCATTTATGGAGGGAGACACACCAGCCCCACTGTCATCCTTGAGAGCAGAAGTCCTGTGCTCAGAGCCACCTGCAAATAGCTTTATCCCAAAACCTGTGCCTCAGGGTGCACCACGGTGCTCCTACGTGTTTTCTTCCCACTGGATGCATCCTTGCAGCAGACCCAGCAACAGAAGCTGCCAACCATCAGACAGCAAGAGTGAAGAGGATGCTCCAGAGAAGGAGAAGCCAGAAACTGAAAATATTGATACAGCAAATGAGGACAAAGAGACTACAGAAGCATAACGCAGTGATACCAACCCCAAAGGCTTTGTAGACTCCTCCTGTCCCTTTACAGCAGACCTACTCATATCTTCTTTAAATTAAGCTTTAGCTTAAGTTCATAGGGTGTTTTCCCTCTCAGGTACATTCTCAGGCAGGTAATCACAGATAATTAGTCACCAGGAAATTCACTTTTCCTTTGGATAAATATACACACACACACATCATTTGTTTCTGGCTTTTAGTTTCTACAAGAAAAGTGTGGGGGGTATAATGTAGGGAAAAAGATATTGATCCTCTCTTTTTTTAATTTTAAAGGAAAAAGTATTTGATGAAAGGTGTCACTTGAATATAGGGGTTAATGCAAGCATATGAGTGACAGAATCTGCATCTAGAATTGTGCCCTTTACGCTGTAATTTGTTCTAGCAGCCTTCTATCCTTTCCCATTAAAATTATTCTGCATTATCATTGTGGTTCTCATTTTCTTTCTTTTTTACTCTTGATTTTCAGATACCTACCGGTAAAATTTAGATGGCAAACATTAAACACAAAACTGTCAGTCCTGCTCACCCATGAAGTGAGGAAGCAATCAACTCTGTCTTGTATTCCTCAGCTCTGGTCACATGCTTATGCACAGACTGTTTCGTTGTCACTTGCGCCTCAGCTTTCACTTGTTCCTCATTCTAAGTACACAGCATATGGTTTTGAGTTAATGGGTTGATGTATCAGCTGAAAAACACTAAGTAGGTGAAAAAGAATGATATCCAATTTTTCCTTATTATTTCATTCAGTTCAGGAAAAATCCTTCGCTATTCCCTGCTCCGCTCTTCCCTCCCTCCCCAATTCTAAGCTTATATTCCTCTAAATTTATTTTATTCCTCTAAAGAGGAATAAAATAAAAAAACTATTCTAAGTGCAAGCATTGTCCTTTTGGTCCCAGGAATATTACTGCAGTTATGAGTGGGCACCTCTGCTAGTCTTTGCAAACTGAAAGCCCAGTTTAACAGAAAGGAAATTAAATTCATAGGTAAACTTGTCCCTAAAACTGATATGTGAAAGCTGGCTAAACGCTAATGTCCCATTGTCGGGCTCGTCAAGTCTTGAGAGATGTTATTTAATGATTTGCTCTCACCTGTGGAGGCAGATGCCCATGAACATCTGGGTGCGCACCTTATTCTACCAGCAGCTCATGTGGCCACATCCAGATGCCGCTTTTCTCCCAGGCACTTTATCAAAGAGAACAGGGATTGCAGAAAACTTTACAGCAATGTTAGAACATCATATGGAAACGTGCGAAGCAGCCTGAATTCCTGCCAGTCTCTCTGGGAAGCTACCAGCCTCTGAGAAGACAGTTTACCCATCTGTCTGTTAGCAGCCCCCAGGCTTTCACCTTCACGATGATTTGCTGTCTGCTCAGCTGGCTCACCTGGCCATCTGCCCGGAACATGAGCAGCCCATGCATGCTCCCTGCACCCTGTAAATCCTTCTAAAACAAGCTCCTCAAACGTTTGGTGTGTATATATATAAAAAATTTTTTCAGTTTACATGATGGGACCTCTTACAAATCTCCTAGTTTATCTTACAGACATTAGTATGCGCCCTACTTTATTGATGTAATATAAAGATGTAATTACTGTATCTTGGAAGATTAGCTTGTGAACCGTGTCACGCCCTAGATAAGCCGGGAGGCAGGCCAGAGAGAGCTGCTTTGTTGATTGCCTGGCTCACGCAAAAAGTGTTGTGAAAAACGTGGTACGGAGCTCATGGGCAGGGTGGAGCTCTCAGGAACCTGCAGTCCAAAAGACCCTGTTTTGACTTATCATCTGCACCCCAGCCAGTGCAGCAGTTCAATGAGTTTAACAATAATCTATTTACACAAGAGGATTCAGGAAGTGATTTTCACCAGTCATTCTTCAAGAATAATACAGCTTCAAGTGTTCAAAAACCCTGTAAATGAGGCCCTCAATGACATGATTGGCAGTGCTGGGGTAATGGTTAGACTTGATGATCTTAAAGCCCTTTTCCAAGCTAGTTGATTCTATGATTCTATTTCTCTTGCAAATGAAGCAGCTTGCCCATGATGATCTGACCTCCAAGAGCTTCACTGAGGGTTTTTAGAGAAGAGCCATTCATTAGCCTTTAGGCCTAGGAATTTAGAGGTTGATTCCTTCCAGAAAAACTTGTGTGTAACATTCATGCTGTGCAGCATTGTGCTCTGCTATCTGAAATGCAGACGCACTGTTTGCGTCCATTCAGTGTGTGTTGACACATCACATTTTTAAAGAACCCTCAATATTCTCTACTCATCTGCCTAAGCCATATCTTGAAACATTTTGATTAACAACCCCACAAAACCCCAATATTTCTGATAATACTGCATCTTTCTAAAAATCTGGTCTTCACTCTTGGTCTTTCCTCCTTTGCCTGCCACTTAACTACCTCCCTCAAATCCTGTTTCTCTTACACTGCTTGTTTCAATGGTTTCCACCCCTATTGCCTTGCAGTGTGTGAGCCCAGCTGTTCCTCTACCTTCCCCTGTTTCAGTCACCATAGAGGATGCCACCTTTTGTTGTCATCATATCATCCCACATCATTGTCTCACCGCTTCTTGCAAGCCTTCTTTCTCTTTACACACGTATGGCACAGACAATTATCATCTTACTATGGGACAGCCGATTCTCAAAGCCACCTAACCTGTCTAAGGACACTGTATACATAAGGGTGGATCTAAGACTTAGACACACCTAATTATTATTAGCCTTATTACTTATAACCTGCTATTATAATTCTGTATCACACACTATCCAAATTTGTGATGGGGTCATGAAGACCAAGACATAGGACAGACACAAAAGGGGCAGAATGAATCCTTCATGGGATGCCCCTTCTGTTTAAATCTCTTTTTCAAGTTGTTACATGAGTTATTTGGAGCAAGAGAGGAGTACGGTGGCCTTTGGAGCGGCTTTCTACACAAGCTGGAGTTCTAGTTTTGTTGACCTGAGTTGGAAGAAGCAGCACTACACAGATACGTGCAGCAGAAAGGGACCTGGCACCTTAACTCAGACATTTCCTCCAAATAGCAGAACTCTGCTTTCCCTTTTGTGAGAAGATCCTTCTCTGTTTCCAAACTCACCTGTAAATTCGTTTCAGGGTTCTGTACCACCAGAGCAATACTTTCTTAGTCTAATAACCTTAAAAGAACTGAAAGTCAGCCGCCAGTTTTTCTTGCTGAGTTTAATGGGCTTAATTAGCTAATGAACCAGAATGAAGATTTAATTAATAGCCTTAGAATTAATAAATTATTAAATTGGATGTTAGCACCACACCCTCTGTGAACCATAAGGTGATACAAGAACGTGAAACCACGCTGGCAGTATCAGCACATACCATAAGCACTAACAAAGTATTAAAGGTGAACTATTTAGAAGATTGAAATCCCCAAGGCACTCCACTCTAAGCTATCCAAAACTTGGACTCACAAGCACCCACCTTATTGAAAAGCAGGTCTATAGACATCCCTACAATACTGGTACGTTAAGAAGACTGAACTAACCCCAATGCCCCTTCATCACAGTACAAATGTGCTATTCCAGGCTGTCTTTGAATACACAGTTGCTACTTCAATAAGTACCCATCACTATGACCTTCTTGCCTCTACAGAGGTCTTGGTTCTTAGTAAAGTCCTTCAACCTCTTTGCAGCAACACACAGCGACAAAGGTGCAAGTCTCCTGCTCAGAGTCTGAGTCTTGTGAGGTGACGTGAGGTAGAGTGGGACAGGGCTGGGCCTGGCTGATTTATGAAACAACCCAGGATCCTTATCAGTGCTGCTACATCAGCCTTTCCCACACCTGGGAACTTCAGGTAACCCAGTAGCCCTCCAAATCCTACAACCCTGTTGCTGGTCAAGCAAAATGGGTCTCACCTGGAAGACATGCTTGGGTGATGGGTATATTGTGTGCAGCCTGAGAGTTATAGATTAGCCAGCTTTTATACAGAGCTAAATTATACACAGATATGCAAGCTGTAGTGCACCTGAGGCTGCAATTTCACATACCCTCAGGTTTTGTTAAGGAGAGCACCACTCATGTATTAAAGAATATTAGTTCTGTTTTGTTTTTAAGATGAAAGATGCCCATTAAGATTTCAGCAGTGTAATTATTCCTGGGCTCTGAGCAAATCTCATTTAGTGGCAGGGAAGAATTCTTCAGCTTCAGAATTATTTGTGTGTGTAACTATTTAATCACCACCCTTTTTTGCACTGTAGCTAAACATAAAACCATAAAAACATAACCAAACCTATTCAGAAGAGAGGAAACCCATATAATGAGGGCTTCATTTTGCCATAAACTACTTGAAGATGAGACTAGGTATTCAGGATGTAAATGGGAGATGAGTAGACTGAGGTCATTGACTATGAATTTACCCTAGGATCAGGGTGAATTTTGCTTAGAGGGGATTAAGTGAGGACTGTGGAGAAGGCAAAAACCAGAAGAAAGTCATCGTAGTTCCAATGGAAACTAGAATACTCAGTGGTGGCTGAACAAGGTCTCCATATCAGTGGGGTTTCTAAACTTCCAGTGCCTTCAAAGGACAACTAGACAGGATTTCAAAGAGATGGCAAAACTGCTCAGTTGATGAAATGCAAGCATTTATGGAAAGGTGAATGCATGGATAGATCTCCAGGCTCCACCAAACTTGTCTGCTGACTGTAAGAGAAACTGAGATATGTTTTTTCAGACACCCAAGTGTGGCTATCTCAATCTGGAACTTAATCTAACCCCTATGTCTTCCTTTCTCTTGTGGTAACCACATAGTTACACAACCAAGGTTCTAAGAAATGGTTACTGGAGAAGATTGTCATAAATATAAGATAGAACCTGAGACATGGTAGTCAGATGTGAGTAAGATTTTAAGAAGAAATGAAGTTCTGTCAATTTTGGAAACTGCTGGAAACATCAGTTTTTCTGGAAAATGAGAACTTTTGTCATCAATCTAGACTCTTTCTTATTTTTCTCTGTTGTCTTGTGCACTGCTTGGCCCACAGTCATAAGGTTTCCTATACTTAACCATCTCCAAAAACTACAAACAGAGTCTGCCAACAAAACAAGTTATTATTCTTTTTAATGGGATTGAACAAAAGGAATCAAGTAAATGTAATACACAACTAACAATGAATATGAAAGTACAAAACAGATACTGCTATGGTCTGGGCAATACAATAGCACTGACTATACATATAACGAAAGAACATACAGTGCTGATCTAGTCCTTCAGTTCCTTATTTCATCTTCAATCTTGCAATTAGGCATGAAGCACTCAGTAATATCGACCCTCCAGTTTCAGCAGTTTTGGAAACAGGTTTCCAGGTGGCAGCTCTTAGGCCACACTGGAAACGTATGTCCAAATGTGGATGTCCAGGACCCAAAGCTGCTCTAAGTTTGCACTCCTGCACAGTGGTTCCCATATTTTAGCCTGCACTGTGTTGTTTGCTATTCTCTTACAAGCACTGTCTGCCTGGAATTGCTGTGATAAAATCTGTGGAAAAATGAAGGTTAAAGATAATGTTTTGCTACAATCTGTGATGATAATATAGGCTATTTCCTTTCAAGACAAGGGAGCTTCCGGGCCAATTTAGAAAATTATAGCATAGCAAAGGTGAGAGCAATAGCAATTAAACCAGCTTCCTCTTTAAGATTTTAATCTTTGTATGCAAAGCAGCTGGGTAAGGATCAGGCTTGGGATTTCTAAAACAGAAAAATCAATAAAGCCGACAACAACAACAACAACAACAGCATGGTAGAAAAAACATGAGGCATCTTTCAGATAATGCTTCAGGACTGCTTTATGCGAGGTGAGCTTAACTCTAAAGCTGTAAACACCAAGCCTCAGATTCCTCAGCCAGCCCAGGCTGCTGGTTTATGTATGCGACTCTATATATGACGCAACAGATTTTTAGGGAAAAATACAAAGTCCTTGATGTTTTTTCTTCCTGTTTTCAGAAGAATTTTGCCTTCATGTAGCGAGGGAGGGTATCCGTATCTCTCTTTTTAAAAGATTTCGGTGATGTAAGGCAGCTGAGGTTGAGGTGTTGTAAAATGAGATGTTGGACTATTGCCAATTACTTTCTTGCGTTTTGTATCTTACATTTTTAAAAGGATATCTGTGGAGTATGAGGGCTACAGTTTGAACTTGAAAGCCTGTATCTGCTTTTATGGCTTTCTACCTTAGGTAAGACCTGAATTCCCCTTAAAATTGCCAGGCAAAAGCATCAGTTACAGCAAGAAAACTGCAGATGCTCAAGCCAGTGTGATTTTCTGCAGTGCCAGTTAAGAATCTGTGTTTTGAACAAGTTTTCTTTGGAAAACTTCAAAAACAATGAGATCCTTATTAGCTTTTGAAAACTATTTTGTTTGCTAACTTCTTTAATTGCTTCAGCTGTAGATTGCTGTAATTATTAATTACTTCTCATTCCCACAAATTATGTGAGTCATGTAATTCTGTCCAGCTTGCTGTCACATATCTATTGGCTGCATACATTCCTCTAGTTGTTATATTGATTTCATGGTCATGAAATTTAAATCAAATTATCTGGGTTTTGGGGTTGGTTTGGATTTTTTAGTTTTGGTTTTGATAATTTGTCTCAAGAACACAGATAAGAGGGTTGGGGGTTTTTTCATGTAAATGTGACTAGGTAAATCACCGTATCAGCATTTTTGAGGCCTTGTGAATTTATTCTAGCTGAGGTTATGGACATGTAGTTCAGGTGATACTTCCTCTGGATCCTCTAGTCCCAGATGTGATATATATTCTTCCTCTCGTATTGGCTTCCAACAAGCGTTCTCAGAAAGGAAAATTTATAGTTATTAATGGTGTTTTGTTGTTTATTCTGAAGGCACTTTGGAAAAGGGTGATTCCTTGGGATGAGGAACTGATGATAAATTGAAAAACCTCTGACAGTGCTAATTCTGATTGGGTTATTGTGCCTGATCATAGTGTTTACAAGAGAGTCTGTAAATTGCTTTTGTGTGTCTTACTTTCTGCTCACTTTGGACAGGGTATAGTCATGTAGGAGAACATCCATCCAATGGACAGTCCCAAGCTATAAACTGCAGTCCCAAAGTGCCTGGAATGAGTACACAATGGCTGTGGAGACTAATGGAAAAATCCAGTAGGCCACAGGTTACTATTACCTGCAATGACAAATGATAATCTGGAATCCTCTGCTTACTAGCAGCATGCAATTTATCTATCTCTGAGATGCCTCCACAAGTATTAGCAACTATTTAAGAGAAAACTAACCTCAATTTATTGTGAGATTTTCAGCAAAAAGACAAGATTGCTGAAGCTTGTGTATCATGCCATGTGGGATTAGAACTTATCTTATAATCATAAGCTGTTATCAAAACAGTTGCAACAAAGGCAGGCATCACCAGGGGAAAACATTCTGTTTCACAAGATGTAGAGAGCGGTTGCGTAAAGGTATCTCCCAATTTCTATTCTCTATGACAGCCTATAAAAGTGCTCGTAACTCAAATCTCTGTAGCTGCCTCTGCTGACTTGCTCTTCTTGGTGACTGGGTAAGTCTGATTTAACTGAATCCGTTCATAATTATAGATGTGGATTTATAGGTAGCATTAATATGAGGTTATATATCCTATTCCCTATTTAAAGGCAGGACCTTATTGTCTAAAAGCATTTTACTTGGGAACGGTAACTTTTAAATAGGGTGGATACAGACATTGCCACGTGTATGAGGGAGAAAAGGAAAGGGAGTTCCAAAAATGTAGGTAGCAGCAATTCCTAGGAATTGAGCATCTATCTATGGAGACAGGATATCCCAGAAACCATCAGCATGGGGACTGGGACATATCACTGGGACTGACTCCCAGACAAAAATACTTCAAAGGCAATGATGTGAGAAAAGGAAGGAGAGACATTCTTCCCAGAAATTATTTTGAGAATAGACTATGGGGCAATGGAGCCCTAGAGAGAGATGGGAGTAGACTCAGAAACCTCTACCCTCACCTCACCCTTCACCTCACTTTGTTGGTGATATCTGTAATGCATAAGTCCACTTTAGAATGGAATGGATTGTGCCTTAGAAATCATGATTTTTTAATTTTTTTTACTGTTTTTTAATCACCAACTCTTAAATTTTAAGATGGTAAGGCACTGGAACAGGCTGCCAAAAGAAGTGGTGAACGCTCCATCCGTGGCAGTTTTCAAGGCCAGGTTGGATGGGGCTTGGAGCAACCTGGTCTAGTGTCAGGTTCCAACCCCCGGCCATGACAGGAGGGTTGGAACTAGATGATCTTAAGGTCCTTTGCAACCCAAATCATTCCATGATTCTATGAAGTTTAGTGCAGTTGAGTCAGACCCGTGAATCTGCACCTGTCCCGACGAACACCATCCCACATTACTATAACAATTCATTCTTTCACTCTTTTGACCGTGTCTTTACCAGACCAGTGCACTCTTTGCTTTTCAGGTTGGCTTGTTTTCTGCAAAGATGTCTTCCTACGGACAGATGATTAGCTCCCGCTGCTCTGAGCCATGTGAAGTAACATGCCCACAACCATATGTCAACTCTTGGAACGAACCTTGTGTCAGCTCATGTGGAGACTCAAGAGCAATTGTGTATGCGCCACCTGTTGTTGTGACTTTCCCAGGACCCATTATCAGCTCCTGCCCTCAGGAAAGTTTTGTGGGAACTGCCATGCCTGAAATTGAGGGTCAGATGGGCTCTGGAGGTGGAGGAATAGGCTCTGGAGGTGGAATCAGCTCTGGAGGTGGAGGAATAGGCTCTGGTGGTTCTTGTGGCGGAGGCAGCTCCTACGGAATAGGTTCTCATGGTTCAGGTGGTTCTTGTGGTGGCATAGGAGGGGGCTCGTATGGTGGGGAGGGCTCATGTGGTGGTGGACTCTCCCGTTTGGGAAGCTTTTACCGAAACTCATATTTTTCAGGATTTGGTAGATATTATTCCCCCTTTTTTTCCAGAGGGTATTATAGGTATCGCTATGGAAATTATGGGCCATTTTAAATCTTTAAGAAAGATTAATGACTGGAGAAACAGTAAGATGCAAAATAGTAGCTGACATATAGACCTGGAAATGAGATATGCCAAGCAGCCTCTGCTCCAGCCTATGTCAGAGGAGCTGGGGTTGCTTGGGATTTCATTGCGCTTTGTCTAAGGCTTATGGTCCCAATGTTGCCTCACTTTGCCATTTGCTCATGTTATGTTTTGTTCTTTCTGAATCTGAAGAGGGTAAACCACGTAATGGAATTTGACTGTGAAAGAGTCCAGCTGAAAGAAGAACGCCTTGTGAGCCCTGTGCTTCTCTGAATGATTGATTGATTGTAGCTCTTGTTTGAAATGGAAATTACATTCTTTGTCTCTTCCTTGCCTCATTCTGCAAGAATGTATTCCAGTCTTTATTTGTATTAAAGCCCTGTTGCATCATAGCACCATCTTCTGTCTTTTATTTCACTGTAGTTTCATGGTTACAAATTAGTCTGAACAAAGTTAACTTTGTGCATCAATTCTTATACATTAATTAAGGACTATCAACAGAAAAGAATTAATTCTTCTGTATGACCCACATAATTTGTCAGAAATCTTTCAATAAAGTATTTTTTTCCCCTTCTGACATATACCATGTTATACATGCTAATAGAACAAAATCATAGTTCTGTTCTATTCAATCTCCATCTCTGGAGTTGATCTGGTACAGTTCCCTCTTAAAACCAAGGTAACTTTGAAGCTAGGTCAGTTACTCAGGGACATAACCAGTCTTTCCTTGAACATTCCAAAGGAAATTGTTTTAACCCTCAGCAGCAGTTGAAATGACTTCTTGGGTTCTGACTCTATCAGAAGGCAAACATGTGCTCTGATTTATCTAATCTTGATGGTAGAATAGTCTGATTACAGACTGCAAAGGTAAATGAGTTAGCCTAGATCTGAGTACTGTGGGGAGGGAGAACCAAAAGGAGTGTGAAGAAGTTATCTGTATGCAACTGGGAATCAGACTACAAGTTTCGTGCTATGTGATGTGCCTTGAAGCTGGGAAATTCACCCCAGCAGCTGTGTCGATGTTTCTCTTTAGGAGCCTTTGTGCTGCTATTGGTGAAAAGAGAGGGCTCCTGCGTAGGCTGAGCAAGTGCTTGCTGTGCCAAGCATAACGTTAATTTGCTTCCTTTGATTGTGTTAATCCTTGTGGTTTGTTAACTTAATTGAAGCATTTATACAGTAAATAATCTGAGGTAGTTCTGCATCACTGTGGGCTCCCTCAGGCAACAGCTACACGTCCTCTCAAATTAAGGATCACAAAGTGCCTCATGTACAATCATTGCCAGAACTGTTCAAGAAACAGATTCTTCCACCAGAACTTTGCATCTGGCTTTAAATCACTGGGGTTTTCAGTGATATCTTGTGCGCATTAGGTAATATGTCTGCAAGCCTTGTAGTGAAACTGGGATTTCAACCAGAAAATCTTAGGAGAAATATTCAAATAGCTGTACTCATATTTGTGGGTTTATGCAGTAATGGACTGCACCATAACATTAACTGAATATTGCTTGAATTGTATCACCCAGACGTAACGGCATTACTTTACAAGACGCCTATCAGGCAAAACAGTGATGTTCTGCTAGTCGGACTATAATCCACAGACTTAAGTAATACTATGTATTTTAACATTAAAAGGCAAAATTGCTCGTATTTGGGTATAAATCCATTCTTCTAGTGCAGAATTGGTGTTCTTAGTTGCTTGAAGACACGTGGAGAGATGTGTGTATACACACTGGGGAACCAAAGTACCAAAGGAGTTACTTAGCTCTTGTGACTCCAGTTCTAGTCTCAGTTTAGGAGCATCAGATTTTGCTCTATCACACTGCAGAAAAGATTGTGGCAGCAATGCCCCAGGAATTTTTCACTCTCATTACTTAATGTTTCATTCCTCAGCCTATTGAGTAAGAATTATGTGGGGGTGTAACTCTCCTTTGTAAACTGTGAGGCATCACCTTCACTGAAGCCACGTGTATGGCAGTTCATATAGACATTCCTGGCTCTGCCTCAAAATTGCTGACTCTGATCCTCTTAGTACTGGGCAAGTGCAATACTGGGCATGATGTTGAATGTAGGCATAACTACCACTCATCCTCTGCAAACCACATTACCCAAGATGTTTTCAGATTAAAATGAGTACTTGGGAATGACTCCTTCCAGTCTCAGCCACTTAAATGAGTATAAATACTTCTGCATGGAGGAAGAACAGTGAGATATGTGCTTTCATGCACCCAGTCATCAGGGTATTGAATTCCACTTCCCTTTACATACATGGAGCTCTACCTCCTATTTTGATTCCCACTGAGTTGAAGTTGACTAAAACTAGTTTGTAAAGCAAAATGGAAGAAAAGGAAAACCACAAAGCTAGTGATATGATTCAAAAAGACTTTTAATATGACATGAAGTGCTACAGAATAGAATGGCGCAGCTCACTAATGATCTATTCCATAGTCCAAAGGCAGCCAAACCATCCATGTTAGTGATAAAAGGCACTGCACATTACAAAGAAAAGCTGAAATCATTGCAGCAAAGTCCCACTTGCAAACTCTGAAGCACTCCCATTCCACCAGAAAGGACATAGTACAAGAGTAATAAGAATTTAAAGAGGGAAGCCATCATCTAAAATTGCTGTTGATATAAAATGAGGCATAGCATGGAAGAAATAGGTGTGGGCCCAGTTTTCAGAGGCACGGAGCAAGGGTGGCTCCCGTTGATGCAATGGGCTTTCGCCATCTCTGAAAGCCAGCCCCAGATGCAGATCCGGATCTTGTGTTTTCTCCTCCTAAGTTGTCTTGTGGTCTGCAGGTGTTCAGGCTGCCTTAGAATGAGCCACAGTTTCCAAAGCGGGATCCACGGCTGCTGATGTAGGACCTCCTGCTGTAACACCCCCCCATCCCCAAGGAACCTCCAGATCCAAAGGAACTCCTCACCCCTGACATACCTCCATACCCAAAGGAACCCCCCATTCCTGACATGCACCCAGAACCAAAGGAGCCCCTAGATCCGAAGGAGCACCCCATCCCTGAGAAGCCTCCATACCCAAAGGAGCCTCCAAAGGAACCCCCCATCCCTGACATGCCCCCAGAACCAATGGAGCCCCCCATTCCATAGGACTCATCAGAGCTATTTTGGGTCAAAGCACCATATGGCTGGGGAAATGGTGTTCCCACAATGCTGTCCTGAGAGCAGCTGCTGAGAGTCGGGCCTGGGAACGTGAGGACGACCGGTGGGGCATATACCACGGCTCTGGAGTCTCCACATGATGCCACACAGGGCTCAAGGTTTCTGCTGTAGGCACATGGCTGTGGGCACGCCATCTCACAGGCAGGCATGCATTCAGAGGTAATGTTGCTCATCATTCTTAGAGAATGGAGGTGAAGCTGGGAAAGACAACATGCAGTCAGGAAACCTTTGCAGTCAAGTGCCAACAGGTTCTCAGTATGAGCACCTTGTCCTTCTCCTCCAGCTGATAATCAACACTCAGTTCAACCCTCTATCACAGCCTCCATTTCCCCTGCTATTTCCTTTCTGATCAAGCCCTTTTAGGGTCTTTCTTTGTGTACTGTCTATATCCCTTACTCTTCTGAATCTCAAATAATATCGCTTTTTCTCTGGGAGTAGATTATCTGATCCTTATGTAATTACTTGTTCAGGAAAGTCCTATTCATTCTCTTTTCAAAGCAGATCTACTGGAAGATTTGCCTGTAACTTCAGAAAATCTCCAGAGGAAAGTAACAGAATCTTCCTTGCTCTGTTCTTCCCTTTCCCTAGCTTTTCAAAGGGTTCTTGCTAAATCCGTTCTTCTCTTTACCTTGACTTTTCAAAAAATTGCTAGCATTTTGCAAGATAAAAAAGAAGTTTTAAGTATTGTATTGCTACAAAGACATGCAATGAATTTGGACTTACCCTGTTGCCTTGGAGGAGTAAGTCAGTGGAGCTGGAAGAATAGAAGATTTCTTGGTTCTCTACCCTTTTATACAGTTTCTTAGGCAATAGAAAAGCTATGATGTCACCCATTGTTCACTAAATTCTTGTCACTTACTAAGAAAAAGATACTCTTCTAAGCCTTGTAATTGTTTTAATTTCAATTCGTAATTAGTGATCCCTACTTTGAGTGACATGCATCCAACACTCAGCAGTTTCCTTTTGTCTCAAACTTAGTGGAAAAATGCTCTTGGCATCATTGTGGTTTCAACCAAAACAGGAGTTGATCTCTCTGATTACTTCTCCATAATGGCTTTAAGGAAGGTAGCTTACTGGTGTGTCAGTCCCAGTTTATTTGTAAGCCCTAGGTTTAGGTATAATGCCTCCCAAATGGAATTGTCCAACCCCACCTTGGATTGGGGGGTCATCATTCTTTGCAGCTCCACCTGTACCTATTGACCAAATGGATGATACAACACCATGACAAAATGAGGCCTCACAAATTATTCTTGAGCACTGGGCAGGACAATGACCTGCAAAAAGTGTTTCAAAACACAGATAACTGGGATTGAAGTGACACATGGCGTCTCCTTGAAGATCTGAGCCCTCTGAGTAATTTTATCCATGTATCAAAATTCATTCTGGGATGCTATGCTTAGAGCCTTTACATGAGGATGGCAGTGGGGCCACTGCAAGAGCATACCCAGACATCACCAGGTCTTTTTACTCCATGGTGGATCGCAAACCTGGAAGTGAGGTTGAACTCCAAAATTATCTCCTGTTGCTCAGCATCAGGGTCAGGCCATTCTTGAAAGCAGACTTATAGGGTTGATCTTTTGGGTGTCCGTTTTTGGGGGCCAAAAATTTGTAAGGAGTACTTGATCAGGTGTAGTCAGCAAAATAATACTGAATAGAAATTTGGCTGTATAATTTCAACACAATAGAAAGCCCAAGTTTATTATATGAGAGTCACATTGTGTAGGTATGTGGATGATTTATTAATTAGAATCTATGAAAATAATTACAGTTATTAGCAGAGTCACCCAGGAAAGAAACCCCATTGTTTGGTAAGGGTTAGAGATTTTATGATATGCTTCACATCCCTAGAGTTGCCTGCAAAAAGGTATAAAAGCAGGAACATCTCAGGAGTCTCCTAAAACCTTCTCCTGACTTACCCATCTTGGTGCTTTAGGTGAGTATGATTTATGCTGATAATTTTGAATCTGCCATGTCTCTGTAGTGATAGTTCTAAATGAAGACTCTTTCTTGTGTCTATATTTGTAATTTTAGCAGAAAGGTAGAGGTGTTGCAGTGAAATCTTACTTTTCACAGGAGACTCACTGCAGCATTTGTAGGCAGTGGTAGTCTTAGAGATTTGTAGACCCTCTGTTTATTGAGAGAGAGAATTTTAAGAGTTACTTTATTTTTATGTATGTCTTTCAAAACTTTAAGTGCAAAAATAAATCTAAGCCCTACTGAATTGTCCCTGCCAATGGCAGGGGGGTTGGAACTAGATGATCTTAAGGTCCTTTCCAACCCTAACCATTCTAAGATTCTATGAATAAACAAAGTCATAGGCATCGTCCACAGTGGGGAAGAAGGGGGGAAGAAATAAGATCATAGGACAGGAGGTCTGGAGGGAAAAAAGAGAAGCATGACCAAGGATCTATCTGCCCACCTAACCCAATTGCTGTCACGCGTGTGATGGGCAGTGCTTGGTGCCTGACTGTGATGATTTCCTGACTACCTGTTGTCTTTCCCAGCTTCACTCAACCCCTGAGAACAATGTCCTGCAACATCAGCTCCCGGTGCTTGCCTGCCTGTGAGGTGACGTGCCCACAGCCATGTGCCTACAGCAGCAGCCTTGGGCCCTGTGTGCTATCATGTGGGGACTCCAGAGCTGTGGTGTACGCCCCACCTGTTGTCCTCACATTTCCAGGCCCAATTCTCAACAGCTGCCCGCAGGAAAGCATTGTGGGAACATCATTTCCCCAGTCCTATGGTGCTTTGACTTCTGGGAGCTCCTATGGAATGGAGAGTTCCATTGGTTCTGGGGGCATGTCAGGGATGGGGGGTTCCTATGGATCTGGGGGCTCCTTTGGTTCCGGGGGCTCCTTTGGTTCTGGGGGCATGTCAGGAATGGGGGGTTCCTTTGGATCTGGAGGTTCCTCAGGGATGGGGGGGTGTTACAGCAGGAGGTCCTACATCAGCAGCCGTGGATCCCGCCTTGGAAACTGTGGCTCATTCTAAGGCAGCCTGAACACCTGCAGACCACGAGACAACTTAGGAGGAGAAAACACAAGATCCGGATCTGCGTCTGGGGCTGGCTTTCAGAGATGGCGAAAGCCCATTGCATCAATGGGAGCCACCCTTACTCAGTACCACTGAGTACTTGGCCCACACCTTTTTCTTGTACTTATTGCTTTGCCTATTGTTAATGTCAGCTTCTGTCAATCACCTCACAATGCTAGATCCCCATTTTCATTGCATCAGTGTAAGAAAGGAAAATCAATTGAAAGGCCTAATGCAGAGACTGTCAATGAAATTCTGACAGGAGAAGAACAATTGGTGGAAAATGGACTCTTAGTAGGCAGTGAACGCTGTGCCTGTCCCTGGAACTGAGGAAGCATCTGCTTTGTGTTGTGTGTGATCTCATACTGCAATGTATCCTATTTCCTGTTTGCATTAAAATCCTCCTGCATCATCAAATTTTGTTCATCTTTTCTTTGTCCACAAGATCATTTTGGTCCTATCCTTTCCACTAGGTCATTAAGCTTCCTAGAGCTGCTAACATAGCCTGTGAGCAACAATTATATGTTTTTATGGTAGTATAATAGTAATTGCTTAAGTAATAAAGGTGTTGTGAAAAGGATGGTTGAATGAAGCATTTAAAATGTAAGCACACAAAACAGTTCAGTCTTGCTTCTTTGTGGGGCACAGAGGTTTCTGGAGCTGATGACCCAATCCTTTGAGCTGGTGTATGAACAGATAGCAAACAGAACTTGCAAGGCAACCCTCAGATATATCATTTTTCACCAGTGCAGCTGTTTCATTTCATGTCGAAGGAGGGAGATGTGCCACATGTACAAGACCTTTTCAAAAGAGGTCAGGCTGCTTGATATTATCTCTCTCTGGCGGATGGGGAAAATGTGTAAGGGATGAGACATGGTCAGCTGAAGAATGGAAATTCAGGTGTATATTACACTCTGTGGTATAGCCCAACTCTTCTCTTCTGGAGGAGTCCATTCATCCATTCTGTCAATATGTTCCATTTAGAATCAATTTTTAGGAATTATCATGGGTCCCTGGAGATGTCTGAGGTTAAGGCAAATCAAATACATTATCAAGACTACCTAAAGAATGCAATCCAATATAAAAATACGCTTCTTTGGGGATTGAAAAACAACCAAATAACTACTTGATTTCAGAGATTTTTCACCTTGAACTGGCAATGTTAAACCCCTGCACACATATAGGAATCTCTTTTGACTGTGGCCCTATCAAAAGGCTGCATTTATATGGCAGTATAATGTGTTTTCATATCACTGGGGTCGGCAAGAGAGTTCATGAGTGGTGACTGACATGAAACCAGAAATCACACCTTATGGTGTTGTTTTCCACAGCTATTGGTGGGAGCAGAAATGCAAAGAGTGAAATGAGCGGGACTTCAAGAGAGATCTATTGAATACTACAGATGTGTTAAAATGTGGCCCTATTCCATTTGACGTTACTTGAAAAACACAGGAAGGAGAACAGGAATCAAACACAAACTTCAGGTTTAATACTTTCGTTTGAACTACAGGATCATTTATGTTTGGAAAGTCAAGAAGGATGGACTGAAACACCAGGACTATTATCAGAGCCAGAAGACAGAACACAGAATGTTCTCGGCAGAATTTCCTTGTGCCACTTTGAAAATCTTTTCTCTTTGTTAAAACTGAGGTGAAAATGACAGTAAGGTGGAGAATAAACAGAAAGAATTTAGAGGATCCAGACACAATTAAGCAATTGCTTAATTTCCAGTGTTTAAAGAAGTTAAGGAATCTTAATCTGTAATTTATTTAAACAGACAAGAACCTCATCTGCTCCAAGCGAAACATTAACATGACTCAAGAAACAGGCTTAATTTGAAAACAATTAGATAATTTGCTTGCAATCTTATGCAGCTCCGCAGCTAGGAGGAAAGGTAATCACGCATAGCTAGGAAGCAGAATACCCTTTCAACAACACAAACCCTGAAATGCGTCACAGGGTGCCACATTTTCTACTGCCCCAAATTCCTGCTGTTAGCTAAAGGGACCTGACAGTCTAAGACTTAAAGACTTAAGACAGAAAGTTTGCCTCTGTCAGCTAGCTTCATGGAAATGTTGTTTCATAATCTATGTGGGATGTAGGTGAAAAGGTGAGGAAAAAAACATTAGGCCAACGCAGTGGTGCAACATAGTTTTAATGACAGAGAAGTACAGGGTACATTTGGTGAAGACAGTCACACAGGGCTTTTGGAAGCAGCTCCGCGTGTGCCAGCACAGTCGATCTCTCAGGTATCACCGGGTTGCAGGGTCTCTTGTGAGGTTTGCACAGCCCGTGGCTGCTGCAGTGGGGCACGCTGCCCCTTCAGAAGTAACCAGAGCCGCAGCTTCCCCCACCAAACCTCCTGTAGCTCCCTCCGCTCTGACAGCTGCCCCCGCCAAAGGAACGGCCACCTCCAAAGGAGCCTCCACCATAGGAGCTGCCTCCTCCGCAGGAGCCCCCAAAGCCCCCACCATAGGAGCTGGAGCCAAAGGATCTTCCGCCTCTGCCAAATGACCTACTTCCTCCATAGGAGCCCCCAGAGCCAAATGAACTACCCCCTCCATACGAGCCCCCCATTCCAAAGGAACTGCCACCACCATATGAACCACCTAGGGAACTGCTTCCTCCATAGGAGCCCCCAGCACCATAGGAGCCCCCTGATTCAATAGAACCCATTTCCCCTGAAAAGCCCCCAATGGAAGATGGAAATGAGGTGCCCACAATGCTCTCCTGAGGGCAGGAGCTGAGGATGGGGCCTGGGAAGGTGATGACCACAGGTGGTGCGTAGACCACAGCACGGGAGTCCCCACAGGAGGTGACGCAGGGCTGGCTCCAGGCGTTGGCACATGGCTCTGGGCAGGTCACATCACAGGGAGAGGAGCAACCGCTGCTCATGAGATACCCTCCTGCAGACATCTTTTGTGATGTAGATAAACCTGCAGCAGGAAACAAAACACACGTGCAATGCCCAAATACCAGTGTGAAAAACCTTGCTCTGATGTTTTTCATGAGCATGAAAAAAGATAGGTGGAAGAAGAGTATTTTGAAAGATTCTGGTTTATCTTCTACACAGTTCTCTGGACATGGATGAATTAACACCTGCTACTTCCCATAGTACTTTCTGCTGCTCTAGAAGTCCTTGTAATCATGGATAGCAAAGCCAAACTCCATTTGCCTCTGGAAGCTGCTCTTTTTCAAGATTCTGTTGGATTATCATATAGAGCTCTGGAGATAACTGACAATATTAAATTGATTTAAGTGCCTGTGAAAATCCAGTCTTTCAATTCATCAACTGCCTGTGCAAAGACATGCATTTAAATTGTCACAAAAGTTATGTATCTCCAAAGGCAAACAGCATTGCTTAGCATCACACTTCTGCAGAAGACCTCAGTTAAATACTGAAATTATTTCCCTAATGGTTCATATAGAGAGCAAATGAGATCCAACTCACCAGGTCTGGAGAAGTGTAGATGAAGAGCTGCTGTTGATGAAACTGAAGCATTCAGAGTGCTCTTATATACCTCTTCAGACCACCAGTGGGATGTGAGCCATGCTTTGTGCAAGACCTTCCTACGCATTACCAAACTATGTTTTGCTGTATGGATTATTTCTTTAATTGTTCTAATTGTTCCTTTAAGTGATGTGGTCACAACTTTATTCTTAATTCCAAGTCACATTACAATCATTTCATACCTCGTGTCGGATTTTATACTCCAGTCCTGACAAAGTCATCTAGCAGCTAATATTGCTCCTGGCCCTCACTGGAGTTGAAGATGGAATGAGTATAGATGCATGTGAGGGTTACTTGGAGCTGATAAATAGCTTTTGTATATGGTATTCTACTTCTTCAAAATCTGAATTGCAAAAAGTTGGGTGGTTAAAAGAAGTGTTACCGCTTGCTGAAATGTGAGAATCAGCAGCAGTGCCCAGGGCTCTTCACGTGAACTGAAATTTCTCAATACAACAGTAGGAAACTGGAAAGATACTTTAACTGAGGAGTTAACAAAGAATTGCTGACTAGCAAAACTGTCATATCAAGGGCTGCCCACTAATGCCTGACAGGACTCGTTCTCATTCTGATGCAAGACCTTAACCATATACGTTCCCTGTGCTCTATTTTCTAATCAGGCTTGAAAACACCAGAAATCTGGTGATATAAATGATATAAACATTATAGAGATACAAACATTAAACATGGAATGATAAGTGGAACAGACTGAAAACCCAGCCATTTTGATTCAGATAGGCAGCAGCTGCTTTCCACCCACAGCTACAGCTGAGAGTTAAAATCTAGATTTTAGTTCACTTAACAAAACCTCTAAGTTGGGTGGTTTGTATCAGTGATCTGCATGGTGGGGTTTTGTCGGGTTTTTGTTTTGTTGTATTGTGAACACACAAATATAGATCACATCTAATATTCTCACTGATTCTGGTTATTGATGACAGAAATTTTGCTTAGAGATATTTTTTCCTATTCATGCATTTGTTTCTTTGTCTTCTAATATGTGAGGCTTTTAAGTACTAGTTTAGGAATACTGCTGTGGCTTTCTTCAAAAAAAAATAAATAGCCTTTGCCATTCTTAAGATGCTTTTATTTTGTTTAAGTCATCTTTATACACCCCATGTGCTTCCATTCCATATTCCAAAAGACTAATTTTTCTCAACTGATGGCTCCTGGATAACAGGAGTGTGTCTGGATAGAATGCCACAGCTCTCCTGAAAGGTGACAAAAGGAGAAGAATGACAATAACATTACTATATGTTCTCACGTGGTGCTTCCTCATACTTGGATGACAGTGGGCATTTGATTAAGCACTTTTGTAAGCAGGTACTTGGGTGGATGTTAAATAGGCAGAAAAAAATGACCCCTCCCACCTGAGGAATTAAAAAGACTCCATTTGTAGTTTTTCCAACTTTGTGCAATTCTAATTTTTAAATGGAATCCTCTGCAGAAAGGAAAATATTTCTCCTGACAAAGCCAAACTGATGTTTTTATCTTTTTTGAGGGAAAGACTGATGCTTTTGCCTTGCTAAGCAAATGGAGCTCAGTTCACTACCACTGCAATTCAAATGAAGCCAGGACATGACAGTAGTCATAAAATGGATGTTAAAACTATTTAAGGATTACGGTAAGACAAAGGGTGTGTTGCGCTATTGGATGATGTGAAGCTGATTTATTAATCATTATCAGTTATCAAAACAATTATTACAATTAGAAGTAGCTTATACAGCAAAATGTTTTGCTGGCTAACTATTATGTTCCATGTACAAAAGTGTGTTGCATATCCTAGTCGCAGTCTGAAGTCGTATATAAAAGCTCTGCATTCCCTCCACATTCAACAACTTCTCAGTCCGCTTTTCCCTGTGAACTTGGTAGGTACTCTTCCTTTTAATTCCTTTATACTAACTGGGATGTGGCTATCAGTGTTTAACTTGGGGGTGAATTCTATGTCAATATCTGCTATGATCACCAATATCACTTTTGTTTTATTCCTTAAGAAGATAGGGGGATTTTGTAGCCATTCAGCAGTAACCGTTGGGAGATTCAGGTGTTAAAATGTGAGGCTGTGTTCTTCCTAACCACAAAAGCAAAGTGTCAATTAAATCCTGCTAATTTGATGAGGAGGTTATGACTTAACAATTTATAGCTTGGCATTTATTAAAACATGTATGTATGCAGACACACATATATGTATACGGCAGAAGCCCCACTGTTGGTTTCTGTTTATAACTACAGGGTCTGTCAAACCTGTTTCCAAAAGAACCCAGTAGCTGGGATGAATGAATTAGTGATTTGTCCTTAACAGAACTAGAGGTTAGTGGAGGGCAAGATACACTCTCAGAATAAAAACATCTAAAGGTGCTTTAGAAAGGAATATTTCTTATTGACAGCTACACTGGACAGGGAGAGAAGTAGTATTTGTGCTTGTATTATTTAGCTTTAAAAATAGTAAAGTTCGGTATTTCAAACTGGAGTAAAGCCAGATATGTCCACAGGAGTAGTTCTCATAGTTATAAGAAAGTAATTCCTTCTATCAGGAAAAATACAGCTTCTATCATCACGGTAGTCGTTTAAAGGCACAGACCTCCATATACATTTTACTTTTCCTCCTTAACCTGTGCTGCAGGTTTATCTACATCACAAAAGATGTCTTCAGGAGGACAGCTTGTGAGCAGTGGTTGCTCCTCTCCCTGTGATGTGACCTGCCCAGAGCCTTGTGCCAACGCCTGGAGCCAGCCCTGCGTCACCTCCTGTGGGGACTCCCGTGCTGTGGTCTACGCACCACCTGTGGTCATCACCTTCCCAGGCCCCATCATCAGCTCCTGCCCTCAGGAGAGCATTGTGGGCACCTCATTTCCATCTTCCATTGGGGGCTTTTCAGGGGGAATGGGTTCTATTGAATCAGGGGGCTCCTATGGTGCTGGGGGCTCCTATGGAGGAAGCAGCTCACTAGGTGGTTCATATGGTGGTGGCAGTTCCTTTGGAATGGGGGGCTCGTATGGAGGGGGTAGTTCATTTGGCTCTGGGGGCTCCTATGGAGGAAGTAGGTCATTTGGCAGAGGCGGAAGATCCTTTGGCTCCAGCTCCTATGGTGGGGGCTTTGGGGGCTCCTGCGGAGGAGGCAGCTCCTATGGTGGAGGCTCCTTTGGAGGTGGCCGTTCCTTTGGTGGGGGCAGCTGTCTGAGCGGAGGGAGCTACAGGAGGTTTGGTGGGGGAAGCTGCGGCTCTGGTTACTTCTGAAGGGGCAGCGTGCCCCACTGCAGCAGCCACGGGCTGTGCAAACCTCACAAGAGACCCTGCAACCCGGTGATACCTGAGAGATCGACTGTGCTGGCACATGCGGAGCTGCTTCCAAAAGCCCTGTGTGACTGTCTTCTCCAAATGTACCCTGTACTTCTCTGTCATTAAAACTGTGTAGCATTCAAACTCAACCCTTTTTTCAGTGTTGTTGTTTTTTTTTAATACTCTAATTCATGTTTTCATTAATTTCAATCTTTTGGGTAATTCAGCAATGGCCCTGAGAAGTCTGTGAGTGTCCCGAATGAGAATCCAGCCTTCCTATTGCACTATAGCATAGTGCTGGATGCAGAGGATACAAATTTTGCACCACATCCTGTAGTATGTGCTAGTAGTGTTACCTGGCATAGCATCAAAAGGGTAAATCATCTGATGCCTTCCTAGAAATTGGACCTCGTGGCAGACATGCTCCTCCTGAACACAGGAACGTACAGTATCAGCTTTCCTTAATTGTGACATGATAATTCTTTCACGCAAAGGGCTCTGGGGTTTAGAATTTTCTTAAAGAAACAGTGAGTATTTAGGTTTGTGTGCAGAGGCTCTTCAGCTCTCCCTTGGCTGACTTCTGCTCCCCTTTAGTGTTATGAAGATACTTTCCCAAAACAACATGACTAATCCTTATGAATCTGATTGGACTATTCTGCTGACTAATAGGAGTCACATAGATGTGTCAGTGTAAGACATAAATGTGAGTAAGAGAAAAGACAAAATGAGTGATATGAAAATAATAGTTATTATAGTTATAATTAGTATTAATTAATTAATTATAATTAATATTAATAGTTATTATTTTCTGCTGTCTCTTCCATGTCTCTATATGTCTGGAAAGGCAATGGAGAGAAAAGCAAGGCAAAATCAAAGAATTCTCACAGACTTTAGCTGCCTGTTGAAAGCAATGGGGGCAGGAAGGTGTATCACAGTTCTCCCCCCAGATTTTAAGATCATGGGAAGAAACTCTTTCAGTAGCTACACAAGCTAACTTGAAGGTAGGTCTACTGTGTTTATATAAACTGTAGACACAATTTTAACATCAATGTGGATGTAACTGTGGAGTTTATTGTATTATTGTACAGCATTAACTTTCTTTTTTTTCCCCTTTAATCAGAAATCTAGCAATATCTTCTTTTCTTCTGGCATGTGTGTATATAGGTTTTCTTTCCCTGCTGTTTTTGCTATTCTATCAGTTGGAATGAAAACATGGAAGTAACAGGTTTTAAGACTGGGTGCTGGTGCCACACTATACCTTAAGTCACAAGAGATATTTTGTATTCTTGTCTCCATAGGTTGTTTGGCCAGAAGGGATCTTCTGGACAACATGAACCAGAAAATATTACCCAGCACTTTCTATTCCCTAATTTCTCTTTGAGCTATTTTATACCTTTTGACTAAATACCCACTTTTGGTTTAAAGTCAGTGAGTAATAATTAATCTTTGCCAAATTATTTGAACGGTTACTTATAATTAAATGCTGGCACATTCTTCCTTCTCTAATAACAGTATTTCCTAATTGGACAAATCTTCCCTTCCTCCCTTTCAGTTGCTTATGTTTGTTTAAGTAAGTCTCTTCTTGGTCTTACTCCTTGATCTTACTTCGAGAAGCACTCGAGCACATTTGATTTATTTATTTTAGAGAGGTTCACAAGAAGGAATGCAAAAACATAAAGAACGAAAGGCAATAAAATCTGCTTTATTCAGCGGAAAAACAGAATGTGAAGTCACCATCTTCTATTGCAACAAAGAAGATAGATTAGATTTACAGAAAAAAATACCCATCTCACTTTCCAACAGGAGAAGCAGGTGCTGAGAGGTTTGCACGTGAGACGATGGAATCCCTGTGCTGGAACACTGTAAAGAACAGCTTAGAGAAATCTTTTCCATGAATAATTTAGGGCAACCTTACCAGTTCTCTTTCATAATGATCTCTTGTAATTCTGGTTCTTTTCCCGATAAGCTTCTGGCATTGCTCAGCACCATTTTTGAAGAATGTTCACCTTCTCAAGCAACTGATATTTTTTTTTAATATACCTGCTCACAACAGCATTTGTAACTTCACCTGTTTGAAGTCTGAAATCCTTTACAGGACTCTACAACTACTTCCTTATCACTGAATTTACGCATGTAAATAAATAAATATATATGAGCGAATAAATATACATGTGTGCATGGAAGCTGGGCTCTCTCAAACTTCCCTTTGGAGCTGCTCTGAGTAAGTGAGCTCATACCAAGTGGCTCGTCCCGCAGCCCTAATCCTGCCACAGGGCTTCGTGGGAAATGCCTGAGTCAGAAATATCATAGCAGACGATGAACAAGTGAAGCTGGAAATGCCTCTTAGACAGGCAAATACAGGACAAAAGCTACAGGATGATCATGCAAGCATGCAGGAGGACTCATTCGATGGCAGAATTTGCCTGGCAGGGTTCGTGCTGCTGAACGGAGCTGGAGGTGAGTGCCAGTCATTCTACACTTTTCCAAAGCTGCCAGAGGTTTATGGTTTGGGTTGTGCCCGTAATAACAACACCTGACAGATACTATTCAAACCCTCTCTCAGGAACATGTCCCATCTCTTCTGATTAGCTCCAGAACTGAGTAAAACGTGTGTATATCTGCTTGGGTAGCAGTTCTGGTTGTCACTATGATCTTGGGACCTGCCAGCCCAAGAAGGGGCACATGCGGATATTGAATAGTTTCTGGGTTCATTTCCCCTTCCTCATTCCCATACATATACAACAGTTTTGCTCATTATTGCTGCAACTTCTGTGCTACCAATTATCTCTTGGAAGCAGAGTGATTTTGGAGGATCCTTTAGGCAAGAACACTGCTTGGAAATGTTCTGAGGAAATGCTTTCAGATAGTTTTGCAAACACCCAGCAATGTTTTATATATGCAAAGTATCATGGTGCTATAATGTTAATAACAGGCTGGCAGTATTAAACTCCACAGTATTGAATCATAGCGTCCCTTTGAAATATATGTGTCAAGGCCACCCACGTGATTCTCTGAATCAGGCAGTGATTAATACCTTGGGAATTTGGATCCCTTTGGGGTTTTTTTTGATTAAAAGCTAGCCCTCTGTTATCATAATCATACTACTTAGAACAAGTTAGCCAAATATGCACCTTTCTAAATCAAGGCATATTTGATGATTTAAATAGTATTGTGTCACCTGCAGGGGCTGGGTCTGTGCTTCAAACATGGCATGAATTGCTGCTTCTTCACAACAGGCCAAATTTGGAAAAAACTGGTATTATAACTCGTAGTTCTCTGTATTGCCAAAGCCCTCCTAAGCAATCTTAAATAAATCAGTTGCTTTTCCTTTTCCTGGCCCATCTGGATGTTAAATGGGGAATGTTCAGCTTTGCTTGCTTTGCAGATCATTGCTCACTTACCTTGAGTTTCCCACATCACTCTTCCTCACACTCATAAGCATTTTTCTGATGCAGCTGTGACCATAACCACTGTGAAAGGGACTGGGGACAGAGTGGTTTACTCCAAACCAGACTGAGCAATTCCGAGATCCCTCTCACCATCCCACTTTAACCAAAATGAGCTTTCTCCCCTTCTGCTTCTTCCCAGGAATCCTATTGCAGAGGAGGAGACTTCATGCTTGATTTGGGCTACAGCTGCCACCTCAAGCCTTGATGCTGTTTTATATTCTTGCCTTGGAAGAGGCTTGAACATGAAATGAGGAGCCAGGCCACCATGGACAATTCTGTGCTCTATTAGAAGTGTCTCTCCAAGGTAATCTTGACACTATAGTCATGCAGTGACTATAGTTGGTGTAAACATGTCCTAACAAGCTTTAAACTAGCAAGCACACTTACTACTAATACTAGGTTAGGCTCTTATGCATTCTTGGACATCATGATGTTATGCAAGGAAAACAAACTCCTGTTTTCTAAAGAACTTCAAGGATGAGCCCTGCAGAGCCTCTGCCAAACTGCAGCTCTGTCAGGGCTCCCATGCAAGACCGAGTACAGTCCTGCGGCTGCTTTCACACTGTCTCAGCTACAAGAATGGTTTTGATGCTTAAAACCACAAAATGAAAGGAATCCAGGGATGGAACTGTGCAAGTCATGCGCTGGTGAGAATAGGATAATCAACACAAACAGTAAGCAAAACAATTACTGTAATTACATGTCAAATTTTGTTTGGGGATTCATGGAACCTAATGCACAAATATGACGTTATTTTCTTGCATCAGCCTGGTGGTCTAGGAAGGTATATAAAACCATTCATGATTCAGAAACCTTTCAGCAGGTTCTCTTGACTTCTCTTCGGTGGACTGAGTAAGTTGGATTCTGATATAACTTCTTCTTCTTAAAAAAAAAAGAAAAAAAACCCAAAGAAGTATCATTTTTGAAATATTTGCATTTCCTTCGGGGATGGATTTTGGATTAATATTCTGCCATTCTGTACAATATTCTGGAGTTTATTTTAATGAAAAGTTCATTTGCTAGTTATTCGTTCAGAGGTACTGAAGGATTGAGATTTAAAAATACATTTGAAATCTAGATAATATTAAAGACATCTACTTCCATTACTTTATGGAAACTTACTGCATCTAGGCTTTTAGTAGCCTTAAAATATCCGGCAGCATAAAACTGGCACTGTTATTCTGAGCTTGCGGCTTCCAGTTTTTATCTGATTTTGGACAGAGCTATCCTGTGTAAATATTGAGATAGGCTATATAAATACTGAGCTGGTAAGATAGCTGCAGTCATCTTTCTGACTGGAGCCAGCTATTAGAATACAGCATCTCCGTGGATGCGGCTCTACAGCGTTCTTGGTCTGACTTTGGAAATGCCCCACCTGGGGTCCTCTCGGGTGCTCACTGTCAGTCTCAATGGCCAGACCTTTGTTAAATCATCTGTTGCTACACAGAAGAAATGGGAACCCAGAAAATGTCTACTTAAGGCATATATTACTCCGGAAGTAGCTTTGGGTTGTTTTGTTCTGTTTATGCAAAGCAGTGATCTTATTTGGACGATGATCTTGAAGGTCTTTCACATCCTACAGGATTCTGTGATTCTGTGATTCTCTTCCACAGGCTGTGTAAGAATAAATTATCCACTATAATATTTTTGTTTTGTACTCTATGTTATGCGTTCAGGTGTGGGGTTTTTTTTTCTGGTTTGCTTTCTGCTAGAGGGATTTATAGGTCAAGTCAAGAACACAGAATTAATAGATGCGGTAGAATGAAAAGGTAGGAGCCAGAGTTAGTGTCTGGGTTAGGGTTTAAGGTCAGGAGAAGTTTACGAGAATAATGACTATTTTGGCACTATGTCTGAAACAACAAAAGAAGAAAAACATCTGAGAAAAATTGCTCGAGTCAAACAGCCCCACCCAGGCTTCACTAACATGCAACTCAGACAAGAAATAAGTAACCACCTTGGCTGAAACCAAAATATTCCATTCAGTCTGAAACAACAGATGAAGGAGTTCCTTCATTTGGTGCTTTGATTTTGAATTTGGATGAGTTTGAAATGACACCATGAAATGTAGGTTTATGACATTGTCCAAATTACCTGCCCACCTTTAATTCATTTAGGAAAAAAAGGTGTAGAATTCAGTCTAAGTTTGTGAACAGTTTTAATCCCTCTGAAACTTCAATTCAAGAGCCCTGCATTGAGGTTTTTGCTGTGCTTCAGTTTCTTTGTTGTGATCTTGTAAAAGGGTTTTGTTTATTTTTCCCAGTGAGTTTGATACTAAACATTCTGTATTAAAGCCATCTGTTACAAATTAACTGCACTAAGAACTTGGTGTTCTAATGGGATCTACTCTGTCGTGTACAATGTAGGGATTATGTACCCCTTTCTGCCTTTTATCTGCTCAGCCCAGAGAATATGCAAATTCGTTACAGTAAAACCTCTCCTGTGTTTTCCATTTCTGCAATGCTTCGGTGTTGTGTTAACCTGATTTTACTGAATTCCACCTCTGGAGTCCAAATTACACAGAAGAAAGCTGATGTTATTTAAGCAGCAGCCCCGAAGAGGCTGTTTGGTGTCTGTAAGAAGGAGCTGAACTCTGAAAGGTCACAGAGAAGAGTAAAGCAGAGCAGAACAGGATGGCTATCAACCTAACTACCAACTTGTGTCTCTTCAGGGCTCACCTTAGCTTAGCTCAAGTGTTGATCCTGTCCTACCAGCTCCTTCAGTGTCACATTTGTTCCTTGCCGTACCTTGCAGGTCTACAAGACAACTAAAAGATGTCCTGTGAGAAAACTCTATGCACTGAGCCATGCTCTGTCCCGTGTGATGGGAAATGCCCAGAGCCCCGTGCCGCCGCCTGCACTGAGCCCTGTGTCATCGCCTGCCCAGACTCCCGTGTGATTATATTCCCACCTCCTGTGGTCGTGACCATCCCAGGACCCATCCTCACCACCTACCCGCAGGAAACTATTGTGGGTTCCACGGAGTCAGCTGAGCTGGCTGGAGTGTTAGAGTCGGGAGTGGCAATTGGTTCATCGCAGAAGGGTGTTGAATGTTTGGAGCCCTGCATTGATCGGTGTGCTACTCAGTTTGCGACCAAGTGTGAACCCCAGTGTCTTCCTCAGTGTGCTCCCCAGTGTCTTCCTCAGTGTACAACCCAGTGCACTCCCCAGTGCGCTGCCCCGTGCACAACCCAGTGTGCTCCCCCATGCACTCCTCAGTGCGCTCCCCAGTGCGCTCCCCAGTCCACTCCCCAGTGTGCTTCGCAGTGTGCTCCCCAGTGTGCTTCCAAGTGTGCTCCTCAATGTGCTCCTCAGTGTGCCACCAAATGCGTGCCGGAGTGCTCCTACACCTATTCCACCCGCTGGAAGCACCCTTGCCAGAGGGGCTTCTGTAAGAAGATCTAATCAGGTTAAAACAAAGAATAGTGATGGGAAAAGAACAACCAAAGAAGTGAAAGAATATGGCATGTGATTTACAGGCATGGCTACCAGAGAGGGAAGACCCCCTGAAAACCCGGACCCTACATTTAATTCCTATATAGTGCTTTAGCTTAGATTACTGCTTTATTCTTGTGGCTTTGCATCTTACATCTGTGCTTTCAACTTTCTCTACCCAGTTTGACATTGATTGTGGTTTTAAAACAAAGCACTCATAGGGATTTGAATGTCAGGCTCAGAGAGAATAAGGAAAGTGGATATTTTGATGAAATGTGTCACGCTGGAATGGGTGATTGGGTTTAGCTTTTCTTGTCTCTAGAAATATGCTCTTTCTAGTCTGCATTATCTTTTCTGCAAATGTTTACTCCACTTTGCATTTACATTAAAATGCTGCTGCATCAAACCGTTTGCCTTCTGAATCTCCTTTTTCTCCTGCTACTTATTTGCAATATTCTCCTGGTGACACTCAGCTTTGTGTAGAGGAATAGAAGATGACCTGAAGACTCTTCCTAGATCACTCAAAACTTGATGCCCAGGTAAAATTTAGGATTTAGCTCTGTTCTGCAGGCCCCTGTATGAAAATTGGATGTCAGTTGTATAATCCTGGCTGTAGTCTGGAAACCAGTGAGCATAAGTCCTATCAATAGAGAAACATGGGTCTGCATTTTCTAGGCATAAACCTCTAGATTATAGCAAACGTGTATTTTTAGAGTGTTCTGTTCCAACTCATAACCAGTCCTATTTGGAGGCCTTCTTTTCTAGAAGCAAACCAAGACAGATTCAAGATATTCTTCATATTTCTGCCTCAAAACTTTTCTGACCTGCTTTTACAAAGAACTCCTCTTCACATCTAAGTGTTAACAGTCACATGTGGACCTGGAGCACTAGTTTCTTACTTGCTCCTGGATGACAAAGCTCCAGGTACCTACATCTGCCCAGCTGGTGCCAGCAGTGGACCCCTCTAGGCAAACACCGCTTAGGACATCAAGGTGTGTCCTGGTCATGCTAATCAATTTCAGGTGCTGTTTTTATACTAAGGATTATGTTCATTTCATTCTTCTATAATGGCTACGTACTTGTATTTGCATATTTAAGTCATGGTCTTTTGGTGCCTAGGAATACCGTGTCATTCTTGCAATTATACCCACCTTATTATATCCCAAGACTTCCTCAGAACAAAGGGAGTTAGGGTGCTTCACAAACATGCCTTGATGTATTACACATGTAAAGTGGTATGTTAATATAATGTTAATAGTATATTACGTGGATTACGTTCCCAAAGACTGTAATAGCTGATTTTTTTTAAAAAAAGGTCACTATTTCACGTGTTTATTTCCATATCTTCTCAGCATATATTTTTTCCAGTAAACTGATGATTTTCACACAAAAAAAAATGATCTTCTTTTGTTTTATAATGATACATTTTATGTCAATGATCAAGGCATAGGGCTGTTTCCAGCCAGCCCAAGTTTAAGAGAGGGGCTCATAAAATACATTTGGACCCTTCAGCACAATAGTTCCAGAAGTGCAAGTTCACTCTCCTGGTGACCACATTTTGAAACAAGCTGACCAGAAACCAACACAACCACCAAAAGCAATTTTTACCCCTCTATTGAATAGATTTTGATAATTCAGAAGGGTAAAAATCCAGAAACCTGAGTGTTTTTATTAGGGAAAACGCAGATAGCAACCTTGTAAATCACCAAGCTATCAGGCTGGAAAAACTTCATGCTGTGCAGTCACAAATAGCAGCATTGTCCCCCTAGGTGCCCACCACACATTTATCTAATCATTGAGGTTAAAAAAATCAGATATTTGGGAAGAGAGGTGAACACTGTAAACAGGAAAACCTGAGCAATAAACCAGCTGTAGGTAAATGACCAAAGCTACCATTGTAAAGATACTCAGGAACAGCCAGGAACCCATCTTCACACGGCTAGGAAGGTCTGATGGAAAAACTAATAAAAGTCTCCACCAGAGAATTTGGAGGTTCCTCTTTATTCCCAGCTCCCTTTCCAGCCTGGGAGGTTATGCTCCGGGGCAGACTGGTCTCTTCTGAGGGATCAGGGCAAGGCTGGTAGGGCTGTAGAACTAGGCTGGGGTTCAGGTCTGGTTGCCTAGCTCAGTGCTGGGGCTGCTGCCCTCCTGTGGAAACAGCTTGCATTGATTCAGACCACGATGTGAAGGCAGCTCAGCAAGGACTGCAAGTCTAGGTACGTTCTCCCAGCTAGGGTCATCATGAACCAGCCATGAAAATGGCCTGGGTTGATGTCTGGAGCCCTTGCTACTCATCTTTTGCCTGGGAAAGTTGCTGGTATGCCATGGCTTCTGCAAAGTCTTCTTCGATGCCTGTTCATGAAGATCAGTGATAAATCCCTTCCTTTAATCTCTTTTTCTGTTTGCACTGTGAGATGGCTCCAAGTCTGCTGCCTATCACTTCCTGAGAAGTTTTGTTTCCCATGACTGTTAGTGATCAGTACTATTTTGTGAAAAACAGGTAGTTATTATGTCACATTTATAGAAGAGACAACTGCTGCCCTTAAACTAAATGACTTGTTTCCATGGAGGTGCTTGGATTAGACTCAGCTGTTGTCATGTTTTGAAGTGTCTAACATAAATTACGGTATTTCCTAAACACCACATTGAAGTTTTCATGTTTGGCTGCCCTGATAAAGTGAAATAACAGACGGTTTTGGTCTGACAGCATAAAAAATGAGGTAAGGAAAGAAAAAATATTGTTGAGAGGGGAAAACCCTATTTACAGGTCTGGTAGAGACATTCAGTAAGTAGGAAGCTTTCAAAGCAGCTTATTAAATATGACATGTTTGGACAATCTGGGCCCTGTGAATCTGTGTGGGGCCCCATGGAGTGAGTGCAGAAGCCTTCGCTTTCTTGTCACTGTTTTTTAGGGTTACCTGTACCTGAACAATACGCTCAATGAGCAATGCTCATGCCTATGGTGACTCTTCACAACAACTACAATAAAATACAATACAAAGGCTAATGCTGTAAATGTATTAAGAAGATTGACAAGTATCAACAATTATTCCATTCTGAGTAAGCAGTCAGGAATGTTTTGCCACACATTTGGGCACAATGCCATGTCCCACGTTGAGATTTAATCTTTGCACATGAATCAGCCCTGCAAATTTTCAAGGCAATACTCTTTAGTTTCCAAAACGTGAGTCAATAAGACATGCTAATAATCCAAAAGATGCTATTTTGGAAAGGTGATGCAGAAGAGGTAGATCCTCCCATCATGCAAGTTACTATTCCCTTCCCTGCAACAATTCTAAGCCAGCCTTCTGTAGCCAAAGAGGAGTAAGTGACAGACGTATGCCAAATAAGAAAGCTAGAGAGACCTAACTTGAAAATATTCCTTTGAACGTACACATCTGGAGCTGAACAATATCAAAAATCATATCTAACCACAACATGTCCCACACAGGCAGATCAAAGCCTATTTGTGGACAGAAAAAAAAGCATAGTGTCATAAACGTGGAGAAGACAGGATGGTGACAAAGTTCATGGTGATAGTGGCTGCACTTCATCAGAAAAGGTCAGGATGGCGCTCTGTGCCATGGAATTATTCATCACTCTTTGCCAGAAAGAGTATTTGTGTTTCTGCTTTTAATCCACTCATGTTTTTCTGTTTGTTGCCAGTGTGTCAAAATGACCTCCAGATTATGGTGAGTCATTACAGGGATCCCTGGAGCAACAGCCTGGGAAAGACCTGGGCTTGCCCAGAACAGGCATTTCAGGAGATATTAACAATGATGGTTCTCTGACTGCAGTGATGTGCAGGCTTATTACTATCCTGGTAATTGCTGGAATAGGATGCCCTGGTGTTGACTAATCATTCCACACTAAAATACAACGCTGGTTCTGCTTACCCGAGGTTATGACTGAAAGCCTTAGAATTGATGGTCTGACTTTGTTCTGGGGCTTTTCTTCAGCTCGATGGGCCAATCCCTCACCTACTCACACAGCCAAGAGGGTGGCTATGGCCAGCAGCCAGCACTGGTGTGGAAGAAGCTGCTGCCTGGAGGATGCTCTGACCTTTTATTTCACTTTTTTCTAGCACTTGCGGGAGGGTAGTGCCAGGACGTTTGCTGCTCTGACACTGGTGTTTCCTGAAGCTGGGCGAGGAAGCCCATTTAGCTTCCTGGGAATGGGATGAGGAGTGGGAAAAGGTTGTGAGACAGTCAGTGGCTGAAGTCTCCTCATAATGACAGCTTGGGATCCATCTTAGTGATGACTATTCAGTTCTAATTGATGGGTGTTTGGAAGGCAAAAAGTTAAAGTGTTATTACACAGTTCATCAACTCTGGCTCTCTTTAGAAGCATTTGATGCCACACACAGTCACAGAGTCTAACTTAAGCTATGAGTGTATGCCAGGACACTCCTCAAATCCTCAGACAGGGGCTGTGCATCAGCGTGCCTATCCTGTCCTTTCCAAGGCATGCTGGAGATCAGGAAGGGGGGCCTGACATAGTTTGAACTGGAAGGACAATGCACATTGCCCATTTTAAACCAACTTTTTTCCCCTAGCAGCAGTCAGCGAACCATCATCAAAGCTACTGGAAATTCACCCCTGAAGTTGTATTTTCATGTTATCAATTATTAATTTCTTATTGCTGCTGCCTCCTAAGTGCTGGAGACCAAACCACTGATCAGAGGAAGATGAATGTTAGTAAAGGCACTGCTAATGCTGTTGAAGTCAGCTTTAAAAAGATTAGCATGAGCATTGTTTCTTAACAGCCACTGCTGATTTTACACCTATTAATTGTCAACTCTAACTATCACTACTAGTTCCATAAATCCGTCTCCTGCAGTGTTTGTATGCTATTATTTTATGTTTATATGGTAAAACCCCCAGGAAAGACAACAAAGCATGGCCTGTATTTGTGAAGTATCTGTTGCTTTAGCGTGTCCAATATAACTGAAGCATCTAACAGCTACTAGAATTTACAGGCTACATAATAAGATAATGAGTCCATAAATGCTAGTCTGGAATTTTCTGCTGATTCCTCACAAGGGTGTCACCTCTGTTGAAGAATGGTCAGGAATTCACTCGCTCCTGGACATTATTTTTAGTAATTTATCATTACAGCTCCTTGCTGCATGTTTCAGGTTTACAGAGACTCAATTCTCCCTCCCTCAAAGAAGTCTTTCCGTTCAAGGTGAGACAAGAGATTTGCTTTAGGCACTGAATTTAAGACTAAGCCAGCCAGCTAGACTCCCTCTGTCATCCACAGAAAAAGAGGGTTTGGGAATTCCAGTCTCTGGCTGCTCTTCTGGTTCTGTTTTTGAGGAATGTGCCACTCTTTCCAACGGCTGCAATGGCCAGTTGTTAACCAGCTTGACAGGGTTTAAATCAACATATCACCCTCAAAGCTTCTGCCCTTGTAAAGATTTCTGCCTGCTATGAGAAGGAGGTAATATCATCCATTGATTTGGTTACTTCTTTTTAATTCCTCAGGTGATCACCATAGGAATGAGCCCAAGGAAGTAGCTGGTAACTTAGATGCTTGTAATTGGTGACGGTAACACACTCCTGGCACAGCACACCATCCTCATCTACTTTGGGGCTGGCTGAAGGCAGCATCCCTGTGAGATAAGGAGAAAGGGTGAAGCAAACCCACAAATGTTTTGGTCTGCAAAACTACACTCACAGAGGCTTTGGTTGTGATAACCATAGAATCATAGAATGGGTTGGGTTGGAAGGGATGTTAAAGTCAGTCAGTTCCAACCCACTGCTATGGGCAGGAACACCTGCCATTAGACTTGGCAGAGACTTCACATTCTCCAGACACAAACTCTCCTATTTTCTCCTCCTAAGCTTTGAATAAGGTCCATTGCCATGATGGCTGTGAGCTGCACTGCTGGCCCTGATGGCTGGGATAATACAGCTTTCTGAACTGGTATTTGGTTTGGCAGGATGTCTTGTGTCTTGTGTGTAGGCTGGGCAGCAGGAACATGCCTTACTGGAATTCATGTGTCTTTCATGCTTGTTTACACCCTTAACAAATGAAGCCCCATCCTTTATAGCCTAGATTATGCTTAAATTATGTGGGATGGCTATGAGGAAGCTCTAGGCCACACTTACGTGGGTTGTTATAATTTTTTCCACAGAATATAGGACTTCAAAGCATTTCTGTGTGCTGAATGTGTTGTAGATAAGAGTTCAACTGCAATAAAATTAATGACATTGCTGCAGTTTTTGGTCTTGATAATGAGTAGTAGTTTCACTTTAAAACACGACCTCACCCTCTTCCTAAACAAATCCTTCATAGCTTTGCAGGTCAAGGTTATATTCTTTGCCATGGAAAACAATTTGTTTGCTATATTAAAATCTAAGTCTTACATTTATGAATCTTCTGGTTTTCACATGGTGTAAGCTTCATCTGTCAATTGAAAAGATGGCTAAGAGGGTTACCCTACATAAAATCTGGGCTTATGATGTTTTAAAAAAGTTTGAAAACCAGTCAAGCAGTGTGCTAAATTAAGCTCTCTTAATTAAACATGTACAACACAAATAATATAAGCCTTCCTTTTCCAGTGATAAATTTGCTTGTTATTTCACTGTGTAAAGAAGTTACAGTTCTTCATAGAGTCCACAGATTCACTCAGCCTTCAGCTGTGCTTCCAGCCGGAAGACTTGGATTTCTTCAACACATTAACCAAAGAATTTTGGTTGGAAAATTTTTCAAAGTCTAATGAAGAATTCTGCTTGGAAAGGAAACTTTTTGTTGCTTGTTACAAGAGATGAGAAGCAGCCTCAGTCAACTGTCAGATGGATATTGCATTGTGTGGGGCTCAGATCTGAAAACTAACCCTGAGAAAGGTAATTACAGCAGTTGAAGGAATGATCCAAGTAACAACATCTGATTTACAAGTAAATTAAGTCATTACTAACAGATAGAACCTCTAGCCTCCAGGCAGTTAGAGTTGAAGCACTCACAGCCAAAGGCTTTTACCTCCTTCTCCTAACTCTCTCTTTAGTGGGTCAGGTAAGTGTGATTTGGCTTACTCTTCTGTTTCATCTTTGTATTAGTGTAAAGCTTCACTGTTACTCCCAAAATTGTTGCCTATAAACGAGTTTCTACTGCAAGCAGTCCATTGTGAGCAACTTCTTCCTCTCAGTAAGCTAGTGGAAGGATAAAGACAACCTCTGCTCCAACAGTTTTGTGTGATTGTTTAATCCTATCCTTTTAGGATGAATCCTTACACAAGATTTTAAGGATGTCCACATTCTGTGGACAGCACACAAACCAGCAATCAGGACATGTCCCAAGTGAGGCATCACTTTAGCATCCCTGTCCAGCAGTTTTAAGACAAGGAGGAAAGAAAGCCAGAAGGCAAATGTGATAGAATACAATCTTTAATTGAAACAGGGCAAGGACTTCATTCCAACAGAACATAGCAATGCAGAGAGCACAGAATACATTTGCAGGGTTAGCTCAATGTAGATGTGGTTGTCTTCTTTGAGGGCTGCAGTTTGCAGGATGATCTTCTGTCTTTGCTACATGCGCAGCATTTGAAAAATGAGTTGGGTTTTACCACAACAGTTTGTTTGGGTTTGTTTTTTTTTTTCTTTTTCTTCTTTAATCCCAGATGACATGAAACAGGGTGGCTCCCACAATCAAAGTGGAGCTTTGAGAAGTTTTAAAGTCAGTCCATCCAAGAGGTCAGAGTGTAGAAGACCCTATTTGCAACTGATGTTCAGTCTTCTATAAATGACCTGAATTTCAGCTAAGGCTTTTTCTATGTTTCTCAGAGCTGGGGTCTTGTTAGCAGATACCTAATCCAATAGGAGGGGAAATACAATGTCTGGGTGTGTTTCTCAGTGTGGATGAATGTGACCAGCTCCTCAGAACCCCTGCTGCAGCGTGGTACATTGCCCCTCTGAAAGCCATGTCCCTCTCCTCACTCATGGACTGGGAATTTACTCTGGTCCCTGCTGGGCCCAGCTCCCCAGGGAATCCTTGCAGAGCTTAGCAGGGCCCACAGCTCCCACTACGGTAAGTCGTGTACCTGCGGGAATAGCAGGGGTAGGAGTACCTGCCACCCAGGGAGGTGCCAGACCCAAAGCAGCTCTGCACATCCTGGGAGCTCCCATACCCAAAGGAGCTGCCTATCTCCAGTGGGGCTGAGGCACCCACGATGCTCTCCTGAGGGCAGGAGCTGAGGATGGGGCCTGGGAAGACGATGGTCACGGGTGGGGGGTAGACCACAGCACGGGAGTCCCCACAGGAGGTGACACAGGGCTGGCTGCTCCAGGCATTGGCGTATGGTGCGGGGCAGCTCACATCACCGGCTGAATAGCTGCCATAGTTGCAGACCTGTCCATTGAAAGACATCTTTCTGGCTGGAAGTAAGCCTGAAACACAGAAGGTGGGAGAGCATGGGTGAAAGGTGACAGTGCAGGTGTGCTTGCAAAGGGGAACCCTCATTTATTCAAAGCAGTGAAGGTGAAGAACACATTGAGAGAGCAAGTGCCAAAGGAAAATTTGTTTAGAGTTAGAGGTGAGAAAGACACATTTTACTCTACTGATTTCATTTTCTATTACTCTATTTCACGTCTTAAAATATTTCTTACAGCATCTCATCTGGTGAAGGTTGACAGTGCAAGTGCACGTCGAAAGGGGAACTCTCATTTATTCAAAGCTTATAATATTCAGAAAGTTACTCTTCTATAGCTAGATATATAGTCTGATTGCAATTCATATGCAGAAATCATGACTATTAGGTAACCTGTTAGAAGTCAGCAAAGCCTCATTAAGAACAGAGGAGGATTAAACTAGCAATATTTAGTTAAAACTGTTTCTAAAACTATTGTCTGCATTTGCAAAGTACTCTTAGTCACAGACAAATATCAGTAACCATTCTTTCTCTGAAACATGCAAAAACCTCTTGAAACCCCATGCTCTCCATGTAAATCCCATATTTTCTAAAGCCTGCCAAGCTGAAAGCGGTCGCTGAATCTATTTTTATGAAAATAGCATTCTTACACTAATAGCAAAAGATATATTAACTGCTCAGACAAATTTGCATTAGAATTCTTATTAAATTAGCTTTTGAACTCATAGAACAAATACAACTGAAGTCAGACTTACTCAGTTCGCCACAAGGGTAAAGCCAAGAAGAGTGGTTTGAAGAACTCTGTTCTCCAAGCTCTTTTATAGGATTCCTCAGAGCAGCTCCAGGGGCTGAGCCACACTTCAGGCATGTAGTTCTTCCTAGTTATGAAACAGACTTTCCTGCATTTGTCACCTCAAGGGGTGGAGGGATCCTTGCGTGTTGTTTGCAGTTAAGCAATTATTAGTTGAATGGTATCACGTCCATTTTGCAGCTTACAGAAGGCTTTCATCTCAAAATAGGGGCAGTGTTCACCCTTAGTTTCTTTCTACTCATTGCAGACATTTACTTCCTTCTTCCACTTCTCCAAGCTTCAAAGCACGTAACTCAGATCAGTAGAACAGAAGATTGCTGATTTGACAAAATAGACTAATTTTTTAAACGATGTAGTGATTTTGTCATGCTTGCTGTAAAGGTTTTCAAACCTTTTAGTCACAAAGGCAGATGGAACTTAGAGTCTCTTATACCACCTTGGCAGTGTAGCTTTCTGCTCCCTTTTTATCCCTACTCTCTTTTTCCTCCATAGGTAAAAATAAAATAGAAATCCATGAAGCACAGCCCTCAGCTGCTTCAGCTAATAGTGATCACAGGTACAGAGAAGCAGCTCAGGGATGTGAGGGCCTTTCTGATGCTAGTATCGAGTTACTACAGCCTATTTTGAAGGGGTGGTGAAGAGGGGAAAGAGGGATCATATGCTGCAGAAGTCTTCCTATCTCACTTAATTCCTGGTGCATATTATTGTACATTGTCTAGTTGAAAACATTATGAGAAAGGGCAAGAAAACCCTTGCTCAGGATTGCTGGGAGGGAAGTAGTCTCATGCACAAGCTAATCCAAAATGTCCTGCTTCTAACAACTCATTTGTCCTGAAGCATGGAGTTGGACCTTTTCAGGGAGCAGATCTTGGTCTTGCCATGTGCAGGAGTTTGCAACATTTACAACTGGAAAACTATCCAACTCCTTACTTGGTGTAACAGACCACAGATGAAAGTGAGTGATAAACACTGGGGTCTTCCTGCACCTACATAGAAATGTGATGATCTTAAAGGATTTATATATCAAAAGTATTGTTTACAGCATTTAGTGATTGGAGAGCTGAATTAGATTACTCAATGACTCCCTTTTGACAGAAAAACTCATTTAAGGAACCATGTTCCTGCCCCAGGATGAGCTGTTATCTGACCTCCTGTGGATTTGCCAGATGGCATGGAAATCCTGTTTTCTTTGCCATTTATTATAAACAGAGACATGATCCTGGTCTTGCTTCTGAACCTACTAGGGAAAGTAAAACCTGGAAATCAAAGTAACATCAAGCCTAGACACAGGGCAAGTTAAAGATGTCTGGGTTAAGGCATGGTGATCTGGAGCACATTTTCAGTGTAACTTCTGGCAAGAACTTGAGGAGACGTTTTTGGATGGCCCTCATTGCCTTGCATGCACTGGAACAAATCCAACCCACCCCTCTGCACTCACTGCAGGAGGATCTCACTCTGCAGTGAGTGAGGGGATAGTAATCCTTCCTTTCACCATACCTAAACCTAGTTGGTTTCATTTATTGGTTCCTGGCAGCAGTGACTGTCTGAGCTCTCTATTTTCATGGTTTCTGGGCGACAACCTCATTTACACAAGCTGAAAGATAATAGAATTGTAATTATAAATAATAACACTAACAAGTACAAGACATGCCCGAGATCTCCTCCCAGAGGCTCACTTAATTGCTAAGAGATGTTGTTAAATTATTTGGCCTCTGTCTTAATCATCTCTTTTGGAAATTATCATCAGTGATTGCCCATTTCTTGTGGGTGTTACTTTGGCTTGGACAGAGCAGTGTTTTACCTGTTGGGAAAAATGCAAAGGGGAAAGGTGAATTTGGAAGCAGAAGAAATCAGATGAAAATTTGTCTCTGGTGTGCACCTGAAGAATGCAGTGACCCATGAGATCAGTTTAAATGAAATGAGTTTCATGACCAAAATGCAAACCCCCAGGATGTGTCAGACCCGGAAGGCAGTAGTGGGGAGTCCTCACACTGGACTTTCTTAGTCTTGCAACACATTCTCCTTGGTCCTGTAAAATGCCTCTGGAATTAAATCCTTAAAAAGCCAGATGTGTGATAATTGAGGTTGCCAGTGCAACATTCACTGTTGTCTGAGTTAGGGTGTATCTCAAAGGGATGGTAGAAGAATGAGGGATGGTGAAGCATGTCTATAATCTGGACATCTCCAGTTTTCTCTGTCTTTACAATGTGTTTACGTTTCCATCCCTACGGAAATGGCTGTGAAAACTGATCATCTGCAAGTCTTTAAGCTGCACACTGTTTAACACGTACCCATGTTGCCATGACACTTGAGGGTCTGAGGGGCATGCAGAGGCAAGTTGCAGTTCCTGCTGCCATGGAAGCATGGTAGAGTAGCAGAGAATTGGGGTATGGGAAATAATAAGCCTGTATTTCCTGGTTTCTAGCACGTCTTGTGGGCTCAGCATCTTTAGGAGAGCAGATCTATACTAGGCAGAGGTCTCCTGAGCTAGATGGGACCACCAGTTGCCCTTCTAAAAGGAAAGCAGTGACCAGATGGTGCCTGACCTGTGTTAATTACTTCTCCTCCAAACCACTTCTGAACCATTATCTTTCTTTCTTCATCCTCACCCAATAGTCTTCTTCCTCCTCAGACTTTGGAAATGGTGTCCGTCTACAGTGTCTTTTTTAACTCCTTCCCAGGAAATCATGTTTGCTTTGTGATCACGCCAGTTTAGTTTCTGCCCATTTAATACATGCAGCCTTATTTCTCAATCTGTCTTTATGTATCTCAAGAGAATACAAACCCCTTGTTTTTCCACTGCTTTATACGCAGCCACTCATTTGTACAACACCCAAAGGAACTGAGTAATTTTTATTGTTGCTTTCTTAAAGGGATTATTAAAAGACTCGGCACACCAAGTCCTCCTTGTTTTATCTCCTGACAGGTGACAGAGTCAAAGATTAATGTTTGGAGAACTGTAAGAAACAAAATAGGATATTGTCCATCTCCAAGACATGATGGGAAGAAAAATTCATGCCTGTGCAACACATTTACAGGAAATTAAGGCTGTGTCATCAGTACCCTGAACATAACTGAGACAGGCTCCAGTATATCTCAGCCCAGAAAAATAATAAGACAGGTACATGATGGCTAACACAGCTTTCTAAGATTTAATCATATTATTTCTGTACTTCTGTTTCCAAATAAAGTAAGCAATTCATGTTGGTGTATGAGTTCTTTAGGATTAGAAAAGGTAATCCTTTCAGTCAAGGATGAACATGATGATAAACATAGAATCAACTATGTTGGGAAAGATCTTTAAGATCATCAAGACTGACCATTACACCAGGACTGCTAAGACCACCATTAAACCATGTCCCTCCACCTTGGTTCTAAACCCAGTTACCTGACAGGTGGGTATTAATTTCCATGTTTCATATGTAATAGTTAAAACCTGCCATTTAAACAGGGCACATCTAGTACCCATTTTGCAGTAATCAGTTCTGGCATTTGTAGTTAACAGTCCAATGTTGAATATGGACAACGGAATTTAAAAGGATTTGAAATTATTCTTTCCAAACCTCAAATTTTCTCTCTCTCTAAATGAATTCCTATGGAAAGCAAAAAAGTTAAGCTGAAATAGTAGCAGAAGGATTGAACAGAATACTGTGGCTTTGGACAAAGGTCTGAGACTTCAATCACCAGCTCTGGCTTACTATTTATAACAGTGTGAATATTAAGCAAACACTAATATATGGCCAACTCATATAGAGATACCAGTTAAGTTATAATAGAGTAGATAATTTGACAAATAAATTTGCAGATTCATAGCAAAATAAACCTTGATCTCCTTCTGTCCCCAGTGAAGCCAACTGTGTTATAAGGAAGATGGAAATCCTCTCTGACATGCAGGTCTACATGCATCATACCAATGATGAAAAGCCATCTGAGGTGGAGTGAGTTAGCAGAAACAATACGGACAACAGCTACCTTGACTGAGTGACAGGTCTATTTGAGGGACAATGAGCACAAATAAGGAAAAGAATGGTTCACTTCCCCTAGGGCAAATTGAGAAGCTGTATAAAAGTACCTGTAGCCCAGTGTCTTCAAACCACTTCTCTTCGAGACTCCTTCCACTTCTGCTGTTCTACCAAGTAAGTCACTTTGTGGGGCAGGGGGGAGTTTGATCTAACACATCATTTCAATGTACTTCTAAGAAATGTGGTTTAAGGAACGGTGTAAGAACTATTTCAAGATATGAAATAGAGTTATAGAAAACAGATTCTATTTTCTGTATTTTATATTCTATAATAGAGTAAAATGCATTTTGTCTTTCTCACCTCTAACTCTAAGCAAATTTTCCTTTGGCACTTGCTCTCTCAATGTGTTCTTCACCTTCACTGCTTTGAATAAATGAGGGTTCCCCTTTGCAAGCACACCTGCACTGTCACCTTTCACCCATGCTCTCCCACCTTCTGTGTTTCAGGCTTACTTCCAGCCAGAAAGATGTCTTTCAATGGACAGGTCTGCAACTATGGCAGCTATTCAGCCGGTGATGTGAGCTGCCCCGCACCATACGCCAATGCCTGGAGCAACCAGCCCTGTGTCACCTCCTGTGGGGACTCCCGTGCTGTGGTCTACCCACCACCCGTGACCATCGTCTTCCCAGGCCCCATCCTCAGCTCCTGCCCTCAGGAGAGCATCGTGGGTGCCTCAGCCCCACTGGAGATAGGCAGCTCCTTTGGGTATGGGAGCTCCCAGGATATGCAGAGCTGCTTTGGGTCTGGCACCTCCCTGGGTGGCAGGTACTCCTACCCCTGCTACTCCCGCAGCTATGGGATATACCACTCTGCTAAGTCGGGCGAGGTTTCCCAGGATAGCAAGACCCAGCAGAAGCAAAACCAAAACAAGAGCTCATGAGTGAACAGAGGGATTTGGCTTTTAGAGAAGTAGTGAGAATTCTCAGGAATATGACACGCTCATCCATCCTGAGAAACAAGTCCAGAATATCAGTTTCCTCTGTATAATAGATCTCTGCTCACTATGTTCTGGCTGTGTGCCCTCTTAACTTTGCTTTATGTGTAAATTCAACTTAATTTCTCTGTGTTGTTCCCTGCAATATTCCTGTGGTCTGATAAATCTCATTTGTTAGTTCCAATAAAATCCTTTCTGCATCCCAATATTGTTTTCTGCTTTTATTTATAAGGTTTCTAAATCTATAGCCCACTGATTCTAAAATAATCCTTAATGACTAGTCTCCTGCATTAGTTATGGTGTTAAAAGAACATCCCAGAACTTGATATAGATCCTAAATGTTTTATAGCCATGGATGCTACACAAATATGCTAGACAAATACTAAAGTAGTAGGGGGCCACAAGGGTGGCATCTGTGAGAAGTTGCTAGAAGCTTCCTCCATGTCCAACAGAGCAAATGCTGGCTCGCTCTAAGACAGACCCACTGCTGGCCAAGGCCAAGCTCATCGGTGATGATATATATATGATGATATATATACCTCTGGGATAATGTATTTGAGAAGGGAGAAAAATGTGGAATGGAAACTGCAGTCAGAGAAAAGAGTGAGAACATGTGAAAGAAACAGCTCTGCAGACACCAATGTCAGTGAAGAAGGGGAGAATGATATTCCAGGTGCTGGAGCACAGATATCCCATCAGCCCATGGTGCAGACCATGGTGAAGCAGGATTCCCTTTATATTCTATCCCATGGGTGATGATTATCCACCCCCTGAAAGTCCTTGAATACACAGGTACAAACACACCCAGGGTGTTATCCTGGGGCGTGCATGCTGTTAAGATGGGTAGCGATAGGCAAGTGCTTGTAGTATTGTGTCCAGTTCTGGTGTCCTCAACATAACAAGGACATGGAACTGTTGGAGCAAGTCCAGAGAAGAGCCACGAGAATCATCAGGGGCTGGAGCATCTCCCATTGGAAGACAGGCTGAAAAAATTGGGGCTGTTCAGCCTGGAGAAGAGAAGCTGTGTGGAGACCTCAGGGCAGCTTCCAGTATCTGAAGGAGGCCTATAGGGATCTTGGAGAGGGACCTTCGACAGGGACTACAGTGATAAGGCAAGAGGTGATGGGTTTAAACTTAAACAGGAGAAGTTCAGATTAGATATAGGAAAGAAGTTCTTTACTGTGAGGGTGGTGAGGCACTGGAGCAGGATGCCCCAAGAAGTGGTGAATGCTCTACCCCTGGTAGTGCCTAAAGCCAGGTTAGACAGGTCCTTGGGTGACATTTGTGTGAGATGTCCCTGCCCATGGCAGGGGGGGTGGGGGGTGTCACTAGATGATCTTGAGGTTCTTTCCAACACAAACCATTCTATGACTATGAAGTAGGGTGCATGTCTGTCTGTCTGTCTTTCGGACACCAGCCACTGAGCAAACACCACTGGGAAGTGCTCTGAGAATGGTCTGGATGGTACCTCACCCTGCACAAAGCCAGCTGCCAGGGAGGTGCAGGTGTGGCTTTCCCCAGATGGAGACTACATGGTTAGGAATGCAGCTCTCGCTTGGAAAGACAGCATTTTCACAACACCCCTGCAGTCTAGGTGGTTGTTACAGGAAAGACAAGACATCAATGCAGGGTGGTTTTTCTTTGTATCAGTTTCTGATTTAGAGGAAGAGTTGGGGAGGAAAAGACAGGTGTGCCTATTACTGCCATTGGTACAATTAGAATTTGGGTGGGTTTTACTTTCAGCAGTAGGTCCTGCCCTTCCAGGCCAGAGAAAAAGCAGAAAATCTGTCTCCATCCAGAATAAAATAAATGTGGAAGGAAAGATACACTTTTACAGAAGGGTCACAAAGGGCAAGAAGAAGCCACTGACGCAGCCACTTGGCTCGTGGGAGATGACCTGTCATCATTAAGTCCACAAGGGTCGCTTAAGAGAGCAGGGAATTCTTTCAGAATGAAGCCAGAAGCAAGCAAAGAGGAAAGCAAACCATTTAAAATCCCAGCAGTCCCCCAACTCCCTGCCTTGTGCTCATTCTGATTCCGTTTTATTCTTTGCTGTTTATTTTTCTACCCTGCATTTGCTTCAAATATTTGTTTAATCAGTACATAAACCTATCAGAGGTAAACATACCGGGATTAAGACAAATAAACTGACAACTGTTTAAGATAAATAAATAGAGAATAGAGTATCTGTGCAAGGATATCCATTTTTCTCCTGCCAGACCACAAAATATTTACTCAGGAGAGGGCAGCGACAGGACTGTGGCCACAGACTCCCTGCTTAGGTTTACTCAGTGAGTTGAACCACTCAGGCACTTTGAAGATGTGAATAATATCTGCTGCTGTGTAATCCTTAGCCATCTTTCCATAATAGTGCTTAGATGCACATTTTGATACAGTTTTCCTTATTCATGTCTCAGTGTCAGCTAAAGATCTGCAAGCGTGGATGGTACAGGTCTATGGTGTAGGTCAGACGTGGTCTCTGATGACTGACATGTTCTTTTTCCTCCAGACAGCCCCTAAATTGTTACAAACAGCCTACGCCCACCTAACACACCTGAATAGCCTCTGATCCTTTATAGAATCATAGACTGGTTTGGGTTGGAAAGGACCTTAATATCATCCAGTTCCAACCTCCTGCCATGGGCAGGGACACCTTCCACTAGACCAGGTTGTTCCAAGACTCATCCAACCTGGCCTTGAACACTGCCAGGGATGGGGCAGCCACAGCTTCTCTGAGCAACCTGTGCCAGCGCCTCACCACCCTCACAGTAAAGACTTTCGTCCTTATATATAACCTGAATTCTTCCAATAATTTTATATCAAAGCTCGGCGTATGAAACTGAGGTTGTCTACAGCAAAATACTTTCAAATTTAGCAATTACGAAACTATCTAAAGATTATACATAAAGATTAACCCATATGAAAATAAGAGCAACAAGCTACCCTAATCAATCTGCTGACATAGAAGTCTCTGCCTAACAACTTATAAACAAGTTTTTACAGACTGCTTCAAGTTCAAAAGGCCTCCTTGAAGGTAGACTCTTGTCAAACTCTTACAAGAATCATGGTTTCAGCAGAATATATGGTTAGCAATTAAAGCTGCTCTTCCATATACATTTCCATACTTGGGAAACTATCAAGTAAATGTAATTTTAGCCAAGTCAGCAGGAATCATATAACAAAAGAAGGGTTCAGGAACGATTTGACAGTTGAGCACAGTTCTTCACTTCTCTTCAACAATTTGTGTATACAAACCCACCTTGCTTGTGAGAACCTGCTGCTTTACCAACTGTTATTTGTTGCAGATTCAGCTCATCTTGATGATGCAAAAACTTTCTGACTTATCCTAATTACTCTGGTGTTCCCTGCTTCATCATGTTCTTACACAATGCTACATCTCATGGTTCATTTCCGTGCAAAACTTCAGTGGCCAGGTCCTTCCTGGTATCAATCCACTCCCTCTGTTGGTTTTGCGTGAGAATGAATCAAGCACCTCTTTTGTGGTGGTTTTACTTTAATATCCTTCTCCATCTTAAGTATTATTTGGCATCTGGCTTCATGGTCCATGATGCCACAGTAATGTCCCATGACATTTACTGCTGAAAGTCTGTGAGCTGAATCCTTTGCATCCCCCCAGATAACTGATCACTGTCAATCTGACTGATTGGTGTGATATACACAGGAAGGTTAGGAAGAGTTGAGAGTCTGGCAAGGACAGAAGATAAATGTTAATCAAGAATCAAGTAGTTGAGCCCTGATGGCCACTGTGTCACTGCTACTTAAAGTCTTGCCCTACAGAATCCTGTTAGAGGGCAATGATAATAAAAAAAGGTGGAGTTTCCCCTCTTGCTGTGTGCCTCCTCTACCATATGGATTAAAAGAAAAGTTGAGGGCTGAAACATTTATTGGTTTCTCAGGACCAATGAGATCCTTATTAAAGACTTCTGGAGTTATCATGTGCTCTATGCCATGGGATTCTGAAAACAAGGCTGCTTGTGGCCAAGAATACAGATATTGCCCATTTATGAAGATTCTGAGGCTTGGAATGAAGGCGTGCACAGCAGGGACAGCTAGATGCAAAGTTACTGAGTTGGAGTACATTGCTAAAAGACTGCTGAAATCATTGTATGGCATATAATATAAGCTGAGATCACCTAAATTCAGTTGGTGTAGATGGGGGCCTGGTGTCCACATTTGGAAAGAAGTTTGTCCTGGAGTACACACAGAAGTAACTGTAAAGATGAGGGGGGGAAAAATGAGGGGAATAAACAGCAGCTTAGCATAGTCTGAGCAAAGCCTCTCTTCAGACCATAAATCACCCCTTGTTTCGGCTGTTGGGGTGACAAGAAGCGTATAAGGTTTAAAGTCAACAACGGTTCTATTCTGCGTTTTCTGTCTGACAGTGAATTGCACAGATTTGCTGGTTTGTTGGTGCCAGCACGAAACCCTCTCTAAGCAGCTGAAGGTGGGGACATGAAGCAGGCAAAACAAGTAGATTTGCACCCTGAAGCTTCAAGGTTAATATTTATAGTCTGTCCTCTTTCTCTGAGTGACTTATATAAGAGATAAAATACAACACAGTTGTCAAGCAACGGGTTTTAACTTAGCTGAACTACCTCTCATTACTGCCTCTCTGAGGGCTGTTTCAGAGAGGCCGAAATCTGATGAATCTAAATATGATCAAAAAGTTTAGAGAAGGATGACGTAGTCACATGTAATGGAAAACTGGGAATTGCCTAATAACTTCCAACAGTGAGTAAAATGATTATATGCTGTGAGGTGTTATGTGTAATAGCTTCCTTTCTGAATCTAATCAAACATCATGCTCAAAGGGCGTCTCAGATCCTCCAGCCTATCCCAGGAGCAGTATAAAAGCACACACTGCTCACATCTCTCCCAACAGCTTCTCCTGACTTATCCTCTGGAACTTGGGTAAGTTTTTAATTCTTTGTGCCTTTTTCATGCACTTTTTATAATAACTCTAACTGAATCCTACATAGATGTCTTCCATGACACTAACAGGGCTTGCCTCTCTGAAAAAGCAGCTTCACGAATCCTGCAGAGAACTTGGGGTTGGCATTATCCAGCTTTTTGAGGGAATATTGACATCCTTACGAAGTGCTTCTAGGAACCATGACTTCTGGCTCCTAGACAGAAAAGAGCTACAGCCTTATCATGGCTTTAGTAGATGGCAAATCTCAGTTTTGAAACTCTGTGTAACTGGTGGTCATATAAATCCTGTCCTACAGGTTAACTACTGAGGAGAAGGGGCTGGGTGAGATGACAATTGCTTTCATGAGGTATAGAAGTGCTTGTGCTCCTTTTACAAAGGAACACGTTTGAAGCAAGCACTGTTTGTTACGTAGCACTTTGGGATACGTTTTCATATATTATGCACAGATATGTCAGAAGTGTAGGTTGCTTGATGTACACAGGAAGAGTTGAGTCTGGCAAGGACAGAAGATAAATGCTAATCAAGCAGTGTGATCAGGAGGCGGGAGAGAGAGACAGGAACTATATTCATTTCTGTTCAGGAAGGTACCCAAGTAGGTAGCTTAGGGGTTGAAAGTAGATGATCTTAAGGTTCTTTCTAACCCTAACCATTCTATGATTCCTCATCAAATTTGCTCGAGTGCCTGAACATAGATCTCTGACCTAGCATGGAATTGCTTTACACAGTCTTCTGCCTTTCAGATCCACTTCCACCGCAGAACAATGTCCTCCTACAGACAGCTGTGCAACTACCAGTACTCCACACCATGTGAGGTGGCCTGCCCCCAGCCCATCGCCAGTGCCTGGAATGAGCCCTGTGTTACATCATGCGGTGACTCCAGGGCAGTGGTCTACCCACCCCCTGTTGTGGTCACTTTTCCTGGGCCAATTCTCAGCTCCTGCCCTCAGGAAAGCATAGTGGGATCCTCAGCACCAGCTGCCATTGGGACCTCACTTGGCTATGGTGGATCATATGATTACAGAGGCTCTTTTGTTTATGGAGGATCACAGGAAAGCAAGTTCTCATACCCTTATTTTTCTCAGAGGTTCACTGGTTATCGCTCTAGGTGTGAGCCCTGCCAAACTCAGCAGAAGTATACTTACACCAAGAGCAGCCAGGATACTGAATGCAAGATACAAACTCAAGAGTAAGATGGGGCTTTTAAGATGCTGACATAAAAAGGCTGAGTCTTTGTAACACTATACATTGTATTTGTGCTTGTACCTGCTTATGTACTTCTCTTATCTATGAGTTCTCCTATTCTTCTCATGGTCCAGATTTTCAAATGCATTAAAACTGCTTCCACATTCAATCTTGTAACATTATAGAAACATCATAATGGAAAAGTGTGTATACTGTGATTTCTCCCTTTTGATACTGCCTGATGTCAATCAAGAGTTATGTTAACAGATGAAAACTGGACTGCATTGTCACGCTTACAGCTACAAAAGAAGAGAAGAACACTGTGCTTGAAATGAAACTTCCTGAAACAAGAAACCTCAACTGCAAAAACCTCAGATTCCTTGTTCACTCTATGATCATGTTTTGCTTTTGTAAACTTTCCTCTTCTATTGCCCATTAAAAAAAATCATGCTGCATCATAATTTTAGCATTCTGGGTTTGCTTTCTGCTTGTTTTGATGAAATAACACCATTGAGAGAATTTTTTGTGCAGGCATTGGTGTTTCCATCAGAGTTACACCCTGTAGCAAGAAGAGAGCTAAGACCTTAACCAGTCAAACTCACCTTGTTAATCCTCTGCTTGGCAACGAGTTCTCCCAACTTCCATGCCCACTTTAGACCTTGTGCTGCACCATTTTGAACTGCTAGAAAACTGCTGGAGACAGAAAATAATACAAGGAACAGAAAAGAGAATTGCCATTATTTTCACACCCAGAACCATGCCTGCAATAGTAAAACAAGGCAGCATAGGACACTGGAAAGCAGAAGTTAGCCAAGCACACCTTACAGCACAATAGGGTGCATCTTCATTGCACCTTCAATCTTACCCCTTTCCTTGTTCCTAAAGGACTATCCAGTAGTCTACACCTGGAATTCTAGCGAGGTATTTCAGCAATAAGCTTAGTGCTATCCCACTACCCTGCTAAATAGGACTAATAAACCAGCAAACAACTGAGGGGTTACTTGACTTTTATTTACCCTGAAATAATTAATCATTGCTTCCAGCTGGTCCCTGAGCACTGCTGGATCACTGCTCCCTATTTACTGAGAATCTATAATTACTGCAGTTGGCTTCTTGTCATCTAAGTTGTTCTTTGAAATGGGTCTGCTGACCTTTAGGCTCCAATTTCTACTTCCCTGTTTCTTAGGATTCTGCAAGGAGGCTTCTTTACTTTGCTCGGTAGTAAGAAGTTAACCTAGAAAAAGTTACCTGCTTTTGGGCATTTATGATTCCAATTGAAGCAGTTTTATGGTCTCAGAAAGCAAAATAAGAAAGTACAGAGTGGGGAAGTAGATTCAAGTTTCCTGTTTCTCAGACGGGAGTTTCATCACTAGCTAATTTGCTCTCTGACTGTCTCTTTAAGTTCCATTTGCTGCTGTGAAATGTCTAATGTTTTCTCTTTTCTATGTTCTATGGAATTATAACATCATCTATTATTCCCCCTTCTTTTGTGCTGCATAGAATTACAATAGTTCTGGTAAAACCCCATGGAAAGGTAGGGGAAGTAGGGATGAGCTACTCCAATACTTTTGGAGTGGCGATTTAGCACTTTACCCTGGTTTTGAAACTATTATCTAAGGGTTGGGCAGTTTTCTCACACCTGGTTCCTGTAAAGATTAAATCAGACACACAGGGGAGCTCTGCATGCTGTAAGCAGAATGTCCTGGTGAATGAATCCACAGGCATTATATAAACACTGTCTGTAAGAGCGCAAGACTCATCTGCAGATCTCTAAGATAAGGGGATGGTTTGATTCAATTCATTTGCAAAGGCTACATTCCCCCCAAACAAAGAAGCAAACAGATGAATGTTCTTTGGATGCAATCATAAGTCTTTATTAGGACCAAGAAGTGTAGATTTTCAGCAAAGTAAGGGGAAAATACAAGATGGATTTTAAAAGGGCCAACTTAATAATCTGTATCAAACTGATTAATTTTCATCACATTTGTTTTCTGTCTTGGTTCAAGTTTCAGATGGACAGGACAAATCATAGTATGAGATGATTAGATTCCTGTTAGACATAAAGAAATGGAAGTATGAAGCTACCAAAGAAATGGCACTGTGGTCCCAAGCAACTGAAAGCATACATGGACCAGTTTCCAGTGATAAAAGTGCTTTTGTGCTCTAACAGTGAGAAACAGATTTTCATGATCAGTAATTTGATTTCCAAGAATGGAAAAGACACATTTTGAGAAAACTGACATTAAAAGCAAACAGAGCATAAAGAAGACAAGCAGAAGAGCAGTTCCCATGGGTGCTAAGAAGCATCCATAGTTCAGCATTCCTTCAGAGAGCCTTTCTTCTCAGCTCCGTTGCACATCCAGGTCTTGCTGTCAGCTCCTCCACTGCTTCTCCTGCCAGACACAGCTTCTGCCATGCTTAGCATGGCCCACAGCCCCCATAACGCTGGCTCCAGAGCTGGCTGGAGGAAGAGGAGGAGAAGCAGCCCCCATAGATAAGGGAGCCCTGCAGGCCCCTGGGGCGGTCCAGCCCCAGTGGGGATGAGCTGCCCACGATGCTCTCCTGAGGACAGGAGCTGAGGATGGGGCCCGGGAAGGTGATGACCACAGGTGGTGGGTAGACCACGGCACGGGAGTCCCCGCAGGAGGTGACGCAGGGCTGATTCCAGGCGCTGGCGATGGGCTGGGGCTGCGGGCAGGCCACCTCGCAGGGTGGGGAGCAGCGGGAGCTGAGCTGCTGCCTGGAGAAGGACATGCTTCGGGCAGAGACGTGAACCTGCAACACACCGGGGACCCTGAGTCAACCTTCTGCTCGGGAGCTGCTGCACAGACCACCCTGTTCTGCCTCCCCAGCAGCAGGGAGGGCTCAGAATGTGCTGTCTGGAACTGCTCTGCTAATGCTTAGGTGCTTTTTTTCTCTCTCTCCCTCACTTTCCCCTTCCCTACCCTCCTTTCTCCCTCCCGAGCAGCTCCCCCATGCTCTCCCAGGCTGTCTGCACACTGAGTGCTTCCCAATCTGGCCACCCTCAAAATGACAAACAAGCTGAAGATCACCCATCACCAGGTTTTGCAGCAAAACCCACTACATCTACCAAAGCCTGCAGAAGGAGTGCATTTTTTTCATGAAAAAGAGGCATAGAATGAAGCAGAGTATTTCTGAAAGAGTTAAAGCTACTCAAGTGCAACACCAACCCAGAAAGATTAAGTGGGGTCAAACTTACCCAAGACACCAAAGAGGAGAAGTAATGAGCAGCCGATTGCCACTATCTGTGCTGTGAGCCCTTTTTATACCATTTCTTGGGCTGTCCGCTGGTCTATGACACCTCGTGAACAAGACCTTAATTAGTTCCCAAACATGAAGATTACGTGTCACGCCTCAACTCCTCATCCAGGCAAACAGTTTCCTCACTGTTAGCAAGTATTACCCAGCCCACACTGTCCTCGGTGTCTCTCAGGTTCTTCCTTCTTAGAAATCATTCAGCTGACTTCCCCAGGTAGTAGGATATCTCTTTACTACTTGTTTTCCTTACAGATATTGAAGTTTCTGTTTTCCAAGTCGATTTCGTACTCAAAGTTCATGACAATATTTTAACTCCAGATACTGTTACCTTCTTGGGGACTGTTATTAAATTTCCTTTGGGAATATCAAGACTTCTAATCCCTTTCCTATGCTGGTATAGGTCAGTGTTGAGGCACCGAATCACTGAGAACACTGCAAACACCCAAGCAAGGTGGGACATTGCTGTCATTTCCTAGCAGAGCTAAGGTTTTTTGTTCAGCTCTCTCTGCTTTCAGCTAGGGCCCCTGGAGCCTGCTTCTGCAGTAGGGTCTCTCCTTAGGGACAGAAGGAAGCACATGGGGATAGACCTCAACCTCACGTGTCCTGTAACACACAATAAACATCCTTCTCCCCTGTGTGGCTTTAGAGTATTGTCTTGCTTTGTTCTATTTTCATCTAAGTAAAACAAAGAAACAAGCAAAGCACCATTTTAATAGTTATTGAAGGATTCTCTTCAGGTCAGACACAGGGACATAATATCACTGCAGCCAGGAGGACGCGCTGGCCTACATCTACTGGGGCTGTGGTGCAAAGACTTCAGAGGGACAGAATGCGTAGTTGTGGTTTTCTGTTCAGAGGCAAAAGAAAGTCCAGAGATCTGCAAGAGTTCGCAAAACAAATCACCTCTATGCTTTAGTGTGGTTTATCAGACCTGCAGTGTGGAGCTGGGATAAAGAACAAAGTAGATGCAGTATATCTTCAACCTTTATTCAAAGTATAAGCTCTACAATGCTTCAACTCAATATCAGCAGGGGTTTAGAAGAGCAAATCAGCCCACATGCATTGTCCTACCTGTGATACTTCAGAATGCCTGAAAAATACTGGCTATATGAATCAATCACTCAAGCAAAGTAGTTTTCCAACACTTTTGCCACATTGGTAAAATCAGCAAAATGCTGCAGGAAGTGAAACTGCTTTCAAAAGGTTTAAGGAAGAAAGAAGAGGGTGTTGGAAGAAACTAATGATTATCCAAAGATGAATAAAACAGTCATAGAAGCGTGGGGAGTGATGTGTCTTGATGTGTTATAATAACTTAAAACGTGAAGGATGTCTCAATCCCCTCCAGGCAATCAAGGAGATGGTATATAAGGGCATCTGGCTCAGAAATCCTCAGATCACAGGTCCACACTTCTCCTCTTCATTGATCCGAGTAAGTCTGATCCCTTCTTTATCTCTTTTACCTTTAGGTGCACATAGTCTGAACTTCAACAGGTTCTGCATGGAGGCCTTTTTCCTGATATTCTCATTGGTAAACAGGGCAGCTGCAGATCTGTCCAGTCTCCACTGCAGCAGCTACAAGAGGATTCAGCCAGTATGGGGCTCAGTCCAAGTTCTTTCACTCTGGAGTGTGAACTGACTGGTGCACCACAGCACACCTTTTCAGCTGGCTTGGGAAGCTTTCAGTGTGCAGACAGCCTGGGAGAGCACGGAGGAGCTGCTCGGGAGGGAGAAAGGAGGGTAGGGAAGGGGAAAGTGAGGGAGAGAGAAAAAAAAGCACCTAAGCATTAGCAGAGCAGTTCCAGACAGCACATTCTGAGCCCTCCCTGCTGCTGGGGAGGCAGAACAGGGTGGTCTGTGCAGCAGCTCCCGAGCAGAAGGTTGACTCAGGGTCCCCGGTGTGTTGCAGGTTCACGTCTCTGCCCGAAGCATGTCCTTCTCCAGGCAGCAGCTCAGCTCCCGCTGCTCCCCACCCTGCGAGGTGGCCTGCCCGCAGCCCATCGCCAGCGCCTGGAATCAGCCCTGCGTCACCTCCTGCGGGGACTCCCGTGCCGTGGTCTACCCACCACCTGTGGTCATCACCTTCCCGGGCCCCATCCTCAGCTCCTGTCCTCAGGAGAGCATCGTGGGCAGCTCATCCCCACTGGGGCTGGACCGCCCCAGGGGCCTGCAGGGCTCCCTTATCTATGGGGGCTGCTTCTCCTCCTCTTCCTCCAGCCAGCTCTGGAGCCAGCGTTATGGGGGCTGTGGGCCATGCTAAGCATGGCAGAAGCTGTGTCTGGCAGGAGAAGCAGTGGAGGAGCTGACAGCAAGACCTGGATGTGCAACGGAGCTGAGGAGCTCTCCAAAGTCTTGGGCACCCACAGCTCCCAATTAATCCATCGGGTCCTGTGGGTGCTTCTTAGCACCCATGGGAACTGCTCTTCTGCTTGTCCTTCTTATGCTCTGTTCTATCGCGATGTTGTTGCTGTAAATCTGCACTGATTTATCAAAATACGCATTTTCCATTCTGACAATGTGGGTGAGAAAGTGGGTCATTTTGTGCTTTAGCCTGTCTGTGAACACGTGCTTTTTTCTGGTTTCATATTCAAACTCAAAGATGTGACAAAATTTATATCAGAGAAGTTTCTTTTCCATGTGTTGGGTTTTTGACTGCTACAGCTGAACCCAGAACAGTTTGTTATTGATGTAAATGTCATTTCTTGTTCCTAATAAAAATCATGCTGCATCCTAATAGTAGTATTCTCTTTTTGGTTTATTCCAGCCTTTCTTCACACCTCCTTCCCGAACATCCATTTGTTAGCTAATTTATTAAATGATTATAAATGTATCCACATGGAAAACTCCAGGATATATCCTGTGCAGAATTTCTCCTTCCCAGCAGCTGGAACTAGAATCAGCATCTTACACGGTTTATGTCATCATAAATACGCCTTTGCACTGGGAAGGGCCTTTGCCTCAGGACTCAGTTGAATGCGTATGCAGAGTGTTGTTATTAGGGTTAGAATATGCCGATATTGACATAGCTATATTTACATATTCAAATAAACATACCCACTTTTGTCCTCACTTAATATCTGTGTTTTCTCTGTAAATCAAGAGCTGGCAGAACTTTGCACACTGTGTTTGGAGAAGATTCCAAAGTCCTGTCTTTTGGACACATGGAAATCCTACCTCAGGAGGTCCTACAGATGCATCAGTAATTCTGATCCACAGTTTTCAGGCAAGTTAAGGGTACATCAACACTTCAGCTCAGAGACATGAATTCGTCATGTCTGGAGGTGCCTGAGATAACTCTGATTAGCTCTGCTTGAGTCATGCTCTCAGCTAAGCCACAAGAGCGCAGTGCTGAGTCTTGTGTTATTGCTATGAGTATGTATTTTGGGGCCATTCCAGCAACAGAGTTCAATGGGTCCACCTTAGCAGCAGTCATGCTTTTTGGCTTGAAGTCTAGTCAGACCATGGCATGAATATTGTTTTTTTAAGTACTTCGAAATACTGTTCTTCAGACAGAAAGCGCTACTCAATGCCTCTTTCTTGGCAGTTACCCCTTTTTATTGCATTCTCCTTCTGGCTTATCCACCCAGGTTGGACCGCAGGGTCTTGGTTCGATCCACAGCGTCCTGGTTGGATCCACAGCATCTTGAGCAACCTGGTCCAGCAGGCAGGTGTTCCTGCCAATGGCAGGGGGGTGGAACTAGATGATCTTAAAGTCCTTTCCAACACTAACCATTCTATGATTCTATGTGTTTTGAATGCTTCTGTAGAAGTATTAAAAAAACATGTAGATGAGGCTGTTAGTAATAAGGTTTAGTGGTGAACTTGGCAGTGCTAGGGTAATGGTTGGACTTGATGATCTTAAAGGTTTTTTCCGACCTTGTTGATTCTATAATTCTATCTGGAAGCCACTATGTGTAAAAGTACTAAAGCAAAGCATGTGGCTGTAACCCTGAAAATCATGAGTCAAAAGAAGCAGTCAGGGGTGTCAGCAATATCAGTACTAGTATGTCGCTCCCTTTGCCCCTTCAGGAAGGCAGGATGATTGGAAGAGGGACACATCTGCAAGAATTATGTGATTCATTGTAGGTATCTGTGATCACTGTCATCACCTGCTGCCAGACAAAGTGAAACCAGGCGTGGTTTGGGCAGGAGGAACAGACCATGTTTCTTATTTATGTGAATCCTCTACCATAAACTATCAGTGACTTCAAAGGGTGTTTCCACAGGCATTGCCAGGAAACCAAGCTGAGGGAAAGCCCAAGGCAGCACTGGATGAGGCTTCCTCTTCTTTCTTTCCATGGGTCATCTGTACAGCATTGCACTGCAGTATTGCTAACAGTGACCAAATGCTGATGGGCAAACAAATAAAATTACCATTTTAGAACAGAAGTCTTGAGGTTACTCAAAACCAGGCATTCAACTTTAAGTTCCATAGAGGGCCTGGATTTTAGAGGGGAAGAACTCGTCTTCAGGAGGTTAGAAAAGTGTTTGCAAATGATGTCAACTTGGCTACACAGAATGCTGTGAATTGAAATACTTTAATCAGTAATTAACTGAAGAACTGAAGACGGGGTGCTGGATCTGAGGAATAAATCTGCTGAAGTAAGCAGCTAATCTCCTGCATCAGCTGAAGCTGCACTTTAAGATTTCAGCCCAAGGTTTTTCTAGGGTGATGCATGGCTTCATTCCCTGACCAGTTTCATCCCAAACCATGAATCGTTCATCACTCAGGAGCCCTGAGGACTTTAGCAATGGTCCCATGGAGTCCCTGACAATGAAAGCTGGACATGAATTTCTTATTCTCCTGTTCCCCATGCCAGGGTTGGTTAACAGCAGCTCCCTGCTTGTGGGTTACTCCAACTGTACTGTTAAAGCTTGGAGTGGGACATGTGCTTTGTGCTTATTTCTTGGCCAGGAGGATGGGAACAAATGCTTCCCACTTCCAAACTCAGTAGGAAGGTGTCTGTGGAGTGTAATGCATCTCATGTCAGAGTCATAGGAATTAATGTGCGTGGGTATGATGGGATAAGTTGCATAATGCCCCCTCACTGGAGTATGACTTGGAAAAGTGGGGTAGTATCTCAGGTATGTCAGCATATTTTGTTTATGGATAAACTTCTGAGCAACCTTTGCTTCATGAAGCAATCAGAGAAATAGGAAAAAGCAATAAAAGAAACAAAATTGCACTGCCAGTGTAATGACAAGAACGCAATAATAATCACCATCACTGAGCAAAATAATTGCGTTATCTGGGGCAGTTACAGGTGGGGTGAATTTTTGTTTGATAATGCATTAGGACATCATCCATGAAGAATGTTTCATATCCTCCTGATTGCCTAAGAAAAGGAATAAAAGCGCTCTCCGTTCTGGGCTGCTCCAACCATTTCTCCTGACTTGGTCTTTGCTGCGAAGAGGTAAGTCTGAGCCGGACTCTATTGCAGTGCTGCTGTGACAATGCGGGATTTTAGCTGAAAACCAACTGATTCTTAGAAATGTGTGAAATGTTTGAAGCTTTCTTTCAGAAAGAACTGTTTCTTATTTATTCAGTGGCGGGCTGTAAAAAGGCAGGAGCTTTCAGAGCAGTCGATAGTTTGGGATATGCAAACTTCTCTATAGTGAGATTTAGTGAGTTCCTAATTCCTAACCTTCCTGCCTTTGTGACTTTGTTCAACTTGGCTTGTAATGGTGACTACCAAGAAGAGTTAACTCCAAGTCTCAGACTGAACTAGGAAGCCAGCATTAGCAATAATTTTTTATCCTGTCCTTTTCAATTATTTCTGAATGAATTTGAAGCCTCTTATACATTATATTATGCACTTGGTATGGTCAAGACTCTGTTCCTTTTCTTTATTCCTAGCCTTTCATTTTATGTGTTTTAGTAGGGTAAGACAGAGATCAAGAGGAGCTGCAAATTGATTTTACAAGTGATCATGTGATCTTATGATTAAAGAAAAAGACTCCCCAGAATTACACGCAGCTCCTAGTTTTGCCACAGCCATCTAGCACCTCAGTCATCTTTAGCAGGACAACTGGGACCACGTTCACAGGAGTCCTGGTTACACTGGAAAACTCACTGATACTACATTTCTACCCGAACATGGAATATTCTGCCAAGAGAATTCTCTTTTATGAGCAATTCAGGGATGTGGCTGCTGCTCATTTTATCTGTGCAAAGAACGTGCAGGATAGCCCTGATTCCAGCTGTAGCATCTGAAAGGTTGGGGAATAGCACTGTCATTAACAAACAGGCTTGCCTGAATTTTAACTCAGTCTCTCCAGTTACTTCACCAAATGGCCCTGGGCAATGCATTCACTTCTCAGCCTCAGTTACCTCTTCCTTAAAGCTGGAATAATAATGGCTTGCTTCATGCAATTGTAGTGATTACAGGAGGTGCAGAACCAGAACAGGATGTTACTATAGAAGTGCTAGCTAGTGTTTCTGTTTTTTTCTGCAGCTATTTATAAAAGAAATGGTCAAATGTCACAGGAAGTCAGATTCAAAAGGGAATGGTGGAAAGGAGAAATGGTAAAGAAGAGGGGGATAGCTCAAGATCAAACATGCAATTTCTTCATTTGATAATGATATTTTTATGCATTAACTTGGCTCCATAATGAGTCAAAAGAAATAAGGATTGTTCTAGGGGAGAGGAGGAGAGCATGAGAAGATGAGAAAAGGGATATGGTTGCTAAGACAAAAGTGAATTCTTCAGCCTCCTTCTGGTCTTCTTGCTGTCTTGTATTCTCTCTCTTCCAAGCACACTCTCCATTTCACTGGTGTCTGAGCTCTCAGCCTTGTGTTGCCTTGGTGTTGTGTGTTTCAGATTTATCTCCACTCCCTGAAGATGTCCTCCTGTAGGCAGATGATCAGCTCCCGCTGCCTTGCACCCTGCGAAGTGACCTGCCCACAGCCAATTGCAAATGCCTGGAGCCAGCCCTGTGTTACCTCCTGTGGTGATTCGAGAGCTGTGATCTACCCACCCCCCGTGGTCATGACCTTCCCAGGACCCATTCTTAGCTCCTGCCCTCAAGAGAGTATAGTGGGCAGCTCAGCACCATCCAGCACTGGGAGCTTCTTTGGATCCATGAGCTCTCTGGGTCACAGTGGCTCCTATGGCTCTAGGAGCTTGTACAATTATGGGAGGTCATATTCTTCCTATGGATCCAGTGGTTACGGTTTTGGGAGCTGCAGACCATGTTAAATGTGTAATGAAGAAGGAGCAATCACCCAACATGGTGGAAGATCTGCCTCCACAACTCCTATTACCGGCATTGCTTTCCTGGAGCATGAATGGTGCATAGCTAAAAATCACTCTTACATGTTATCATTAAGCTTATGATTTAATTTCATTTTCTGACTATTATTTCCAGTGGCTCCTGATAATAATGGCCTCAAATTAGTTATATCAATGATTTTTGTCTGGTTGAAAGTGGGATGAGATTGTGTAAATCTTTCTATGCCATGAAAAAGAAAGAGGAATGTATGTGGAATGCATAGCCCTGGAGCAATTCTTTACTTGCAGCCTTTAATGAGACCCTGGCAATATTTTCCCTGTGTTTTTTATTCTTAGTAAGATATTTGCTTCTTACATTCTCATTAAATTATTGTGCATCAAAATTCCGAGCTTTCTGGTGGGTTTTTGGTTTGTTTTTTTTGGTCATCCATGATTTGCTGTTTACATACCATTTTGGGTGAGCATCACCCTCTATAGTGAAACACGAGTGTTTGACTTCTTTCAATGCCTAAAGTTGGAAGGTGACCAAGCCCTTTAAGCAGGAATGAGCATAATAACTGCCTTCACAAAAAGAATTTCATGCTGGATAAACATGTTTTGTAACCCTTACAACTAAGTTTGAAACTTCCCCCAGCACAGGTGTGGTTACAGTGTGTATTTCCTACATGTTAGCAAAGAAAGTTACACACACAAGCACCTTTGAAGATCCATGTGTCTCACTGCTTGCCTGAGGCTCCAGTTTAATTATGTTCACATAAATTGGTTTTAAGGTGTTTTTCATTGTTTAAAAATAGGCTGTAACGATCCGTGGGTAAAGATTTCCTTTGAATAGCCATCAGGAATTTTTAACCTAATGGCAAATCTTTGCTGAAATCCTGTGAGTCCTTCGAACTTTCCTATTAATACCTTTAAATACTTGTCAACCCCAGTTAAAATAAAGATTCATTCTTAAACCTTCCCTGCAGAACAGCACATGCCATTCAGGCCAAAACAGTATTTTCCACCTCAGGAACTTTACACATAAATTTCAGGCTTCTCACAGGTGACTGTGGAATCATAGAATGATAGACTGGTCTGGGTTGGAAAGGACCTTAAAATCATCCAGTTCAAACCCCCCTGCCATGGGCAGGGACACCTCACACTAAACCATGTCTCCCAAGGCTCTGTCCAACATGACTTTGAACACTGCCAGGGATGGAACATAGCTTCCTTGGTCAACCAGTTCCTTGTTCCAGTGCCTCACCACCCTCACGGTAAAGAACTTCTTCCTTATATCTAATCTGAGCTTCCCCTGTTTAAGTTTAAACCTTTTCCTGTTGTCCTATCACTACAGCACCCAATGAAGAGTCACTCTTCAGCATCCTTGTAGCCCCCTTCAGACATCAGAAGCTGCTCTGAGGTCTCCACACAGCTTCTCTTCTCCAGGCTGAGCAGCCCAAATTTTCTCAGCCTGTTTCCGTACTGGAGGTTCTCCAGCCCCCGATCATCCTCAAGGCCCTCAATTAATGAGTACTGGGTATGCTCTCTTTGCTCAACAACACGGTTCCAAGCTGCTCATTATGATGTCCTGTAAAGCTGTTTTTCTAGTGATGCAATTTGCATACTATTAGTACAGCCTATTAAGAGGCATTCACCACATCCTATGCTTGTAATGCCAACTGGGATGGACCGTACATCAGACATTGCTCAGCACTTCTGCTTTTCCCTGTGTGAAGCTGCTCTTCCCAGGAGTACCAGCAATGCACTGATAAACTTCACAAGGCTTGAGCAGGCTAATTCCAGGCAATCCCCACCTCACAATGCAGAAATATGTTTGGACAGGATCAAGAATGTGGCAATAACTTCAAAGGGTTTGGAGGTGTGACTTCACTTGTAAAACAAGCTGAAATGATACAAGGCGCTCATGAGGTAGCCAGGCCACACCTCTTTCTTGTTAGGATGTGTCTGAAGGCTTTGCCTTGTTTTCGTGTTTCCTGTCTCCAATGCACTGCATGATTATTCTTGGAGTCACAAGGATGCTTTCAAAAAAACAGTACTTATTTGTATCAGTAGGCAGAACACTAAAGCTACCAGTTCAGGTATTTTCAAGACACATCACCACGGTGTTGATCACTACAGAAGTCCTCGTTTCAGGACTTTTGTTTTCATCCCACACAGTAGAATTACATTGATCCTCTTCTCAGCCCATCTTGCTGAGAAGATGCTCTGGACTTGCAATAGCAGCTGGTTTCTCATGCTGTGTTGAAAAGGTCCAGTCAAACATCCTCCCATATAGATGTTGTCAGCATACCTGGATGAAGCTCTTCTACCTATATACAACAGAAAAGGCAGATGGGGGAGCTGAAGGTTAGAGCCCAGACTAAAAGTAGATCACCATAACACATATTGTTTGATTGATGGACTTTACTGAATTTGAATTGAAACTGCAATTCATACCACCGTTATTTGCCAGCCTGAATTTGCATGTTATGACAACAGACCAGAGAAAACACCAAAGGACAGTTCTTTAACTGCCTTCCATTGTACAGGTCCTGACAACCAGCGATCTGCCCCTTCCCAAATGCACAGCATGCTGAACTTGGATTAGACTTTCATGTAAGCGAAATGCAGATGAGCACAGCAGAAGATAAGTGATTTCACTGTCAGTACCAAAGCGTCTCAAGTCACACCACGTGAAGATATAAGATGGGAGGAATGCCAGCTGGTATTTATCATCATGATCTGGAAGCAGTCTTGAGATCTTGGCAATTTGCTGGCCACTGCAACATGGGGGTCATATCTGGCTGAGGTCTCCTGCAATTCTTGGTCAACCATGGGAAGTCCAGGATGTTAATAGCACCAGCAACTCTTGTTCCTCCTGCAAGTGAAACAAGTAATTACCAAGAATGGGAAGCAACAAATGAAATCACACTGTCTCATCTTGAACTATAGAGGTCACTACACTCTCTCTTCTCTTGTCTAAGTGTGCTCTGAACATGTGCTTGTATCTTAGTACAAGGTAACACTATTCTTAAATGAGATGCAATCAGAACTTGCTTCATAAAGATGATGTAAACAAAGGATGAAGTATATGTCCTCCCCACGCACTAAATTACATTTTAAGACAGATATCTGTTGGAGCTAATCCTTTCATGTTTGATTTGAATAGGTGGATTCACTGAATATTTAGTCATTACTAGAGCCTAATGGTTTTTTACGTGGTTTAGACTGACACCACTGGTAAATAACCTGCAGGTACAATGTCTTAAAAGAACAGATCCAGAAATATGCCAGACATAATCTGAATGACAGCTTCCTTCCAGGGTTTGATTCTGGAGGAATTAGTAAAGTGACTGCTTGCAATTCTACCTTTTATCCCTTTTGCAGTTGGAGGATCTGAACTTGAATGTTTCAGATGTTTTAAATAGAATGCTCTGTCCGAGAAACCTGAAGAAATTAATCTTACCTTTTATACTTTTTTTTTAGCTTATTCTCCCCTTTTATTTAGAAAACAAATTATATAAACCCCATGTCTTGAATCTTCAGGTTAGTGTTTCTTGGAAGTGTTCAAGGCCAGTTTAGATGAGGCTTTGAGCAACCTGATCTACTGAAAAGTTATCCCTGTTGATGGCAAAGGAGTTGGACTAGGTGATCTATGAAGGTCCTTTCCAGTCCAAACTGCTCCTTGATTCCGTGATTCTATGATCCGTTAAATGTCATGTGTCCTGCAATTTAAGGGCCATGCCGTGCACCACTTTTCAGCTAAAATAAGCAGAACTCCTTGAAAACCTGAATAAGAATGAAAGCAAACCTGAAGCTAACCAGCGGAATAGAAAACTGAAAACAATTGTTAGATGGGGATATTGGAGAGAGGAATTCAGTCCCGGGCTTTGCCAAGTGATTTCTTTGTCACCTGGGGAAAATATTTACTAATGTTTTTATTAGTATAGAAAACACAGCTTTAATCTCCATACGAAAGATGCTAATGATGCTTATGTTTAGTTTGTCTATTTACTCTGAAAACACTTGAGGGCTGTGACTGTCTTTATTCTTTGTTTACACAGCACTCAACGCCTCATTTGCAGCTTCATTGCAATTTGAATTGACTGTATCAACAGAAGCTTAAAGTCTCTGCTGCTCCTGATGTTCAATGTGCACAGTTACTTCTTAAAGGGAACAGGGATTATTCCCCTTTTTTACTGGGGCGAAAATACTGCTTCGGATATCTGGAACACCAAGCAATGTCAGGGCTGTAGGTTAAACATTGTTTCTGTGAATCTATAGGTGCAAATTTACATTTGGAAAGTGCTTTGCTGCGCACCACCTTGGTGGCATTTGATTAAGCTGAGCTCCACATGGAAACCCACTATCAGCATAGAATCTTAGAGTCACAGAATGGTTGGGGCTGGAAGGGACCTTAAAGCTCATCCAGTTCCAACCTCCTGCCACTAGACCAGGTTGCTTCAGCCTGGCCTTGAACACTGCCAGGGGTGGGGCAGCCACAGATTCTCTGGGCAACCTGTGCCAGTGTCTCATCACCATCCAATTCTCTGGATGTTCATGGGAAGACCCCACTGAAATAACGTTTAAATAACATTAAAGTAGTTAAGACACTTTGTTATTTTAAACTCTCCACATCTTCAAAAGGTAGAAAGCGCCTGCTCAGGTGTGTCCTTATGGAAACATTTGTGACACTGTAAATTCAGTCTGCGCTAGAATGTTCTGCAGTAAAACTGCTCTGCTAGCAGCTTGGTCCTGCCCATGGGAAGGTATTACCTAGGACAAACTGCAGCTAAACAGAGAAAAGGCTGCCATGCGATGCAACACAATTTTAATGAGCACGAAATGCCTAGATTTGCAAAGCAAGATACCGCAGAATATGAAAAAATCTATTTCCAGACTATTTCAATGAATGTTCAACAAATGTCCTGTTCAGGGATACTGCTTTTCTCAGCTGGCTTTCTTCGGTCTGTTGTGCAGCTACTGATGAAGATACACATCATTGTGAGTGATGTTCATATGGAATAGGCTGCCCCATGATGGTTAAAAACAAATGGGAAAGCCGGAACAGGCAACAATAGCAAACAAAAAACTAGAAATGGAAGGTTAAACAAAACGTAGAAGAAAGATCAGAAATGCAAAGTGCAGTAGCTCCATTGCAGGGCTGCAGAAATGCTGAACCTCCATCCTCATGGCTCTGCATTTGGGTCTTCATGTCTTTCTTATGAGACATTTCTGCTGCATTTAGCAGGGCCCACAGCTGTTGCGGAGGAAGCGGCTGTACCGGTGGGAGGAGAATGGGCAGTTGAACCCGCTGCTGAGCGTGGAGAGGGCAGAACTCCCATATCCATAATGGGCTCCATATCCAAGAGAGCCCCCATAAAGGCTTCCAGCACTGTGAAGGCCCCCCAGCCCTGAGAAGCCCCCAAAGGCGGGTGCTCCAGAGGAGCCCACCACAGCTTGCTGGGGGAAGGAGCTGAGGATGGGGCCAGGGAAGGTGATGACCACAGGGGGTGGCTGGATCACAGCAGTGGAGTCCGGGCACTGGCGGACACAGGGCTCATTGCAGCTGTTAGCTATGGGCTGGGGACAAGCGATGTTGCTGCTGACGGGGCACAAATCATAGCAAGACATTTCTTTGCAGGGATGAAGGCAATCCTGAAACACAGAACACAGAGCTGAGTCAAAAAAAGCACAAGATCTACTGGAACAGCAGGTCAAGGTTTGGTGCTGGGTTGTTGAAGAACAGGCAAAATGAACACCAGGTGCATGGTAAAAACTGATGACCATTCACAAGCTTCCCAGTCAATCAACTTCACTCTTCCCCATCCAGTAATCCCAGCACTTGTCAGATCTGCCAAGCCTTCTGAAACTGCTGCTGCTTGCTTCCTCCCAGAGGAGAAGAATGTTGGCAGCACAGCTTTTACTAAAGCACCACCACTTCTCCCTGGTGAATGTGGGTTGAAAGCCAGGAGCTACACGAGAGCTCCTCTTTACACTGAATGGGACAGAAGCAGGTTTTATCTTGGGAGAGATGGAGGTGGAGTTAGAAACCCAGCACTGCTTTATCCATACATTTCTTTCTTCTTTCAAGGTCCCTGTTTCTTATCAAGCTCTTCGGGGTAATATACTTTTCAGTTGTTCTCTTTTAGTTCTCAGTTCTCTTAATATTTATGATCCCTCTGGTAAAACCCCCAAAGCATTTGAGCCTTAGGATAGATTCATAGACTTGATGAAATAAGTAAATATACCTATAAAATACTTCTATCCAAATATTTCTTGGCCTAGCTGTGTAATTTCATAGAGAGTGTGAAGCGGGTTGGTACAATGTAAGAAGATTATTTCCTTCATCAGATAAAAATACAGTTTGCAAACTACCATTTCAGCTAAATATCTGATCACAAAAGCTTGTGACTCGGCACTTTTTCAAGTGAAAAAGAGGAAATACTGCTTTGTTCACTGAATCAGACCACCAGGCTCCTTCCCTTAGTATTGTCTCTGATGAAAATGATGAGGGTTTAAAATAAGCAGCATTTATGGATACCTACCCATAAGTACAAGCCAGGGTTATTTTATAATTCAACACCCATTTAGATAATGCTCTTTCTTCAGCTGGGTTATTGAACAGTTTATGTATGCTCTTTCTGACTCAGTCATTAACTGGAACAGTATAGGAGAATTCTGCATTTTAAAGGTCGTGCCATCCTACATTTTCAATGTGCTAAGAGTACAGGAATGCCCAAATATGAATTACACTGAAATAAATGCTTCAAACCCTAGAATGGACTCCTAAAGCCTACTAGGAACAAAATTAACCAAAAAAAAAAAAAAAAAAAAGGAAAAAAAGAGAGAGAAAGAAAATCAAAAATAGTCTTAAAAGCTCTAATGTAATGGTCGTGAAAAGTAATCTAAGCTCCAGAAAAGACATTCTGGCCTTTAGAAAGAAATGAAATCACATCAGACTTACTTGGTGTAGGGGAGAGTACGCAGGAGAGTGAGATGGAATAGGTCTGAGTCCCTGCTCTTTTTATACACTGCTTCACATTGCCTGTGGGGCTGAGGCACACTGTACCCACGAAGTCATAATCGCCAACCAGCCCAAATTTGAAGCACATACAACTTTCCAAAGTGATGAAACTGCTTTTGCTTGCTGTTTGCAAAATCACCCTAAATCTCTGAATAGCATGATATGCACATTCCAGCTCCCAGTTCTCTTTCATCTTGAAGCCTAATTGACCAGCTTCATTGCTGGTATCATTCCACCCTGCTCATTGGCATTGCAGGACAAATTAAACTGGTTCTATTTACTTGGCACCTCCTTCATTACCTTCCTTAATGATTTTAATCAGAGCTGTAACCTGCTGTCATGTACATGTTTGGATTTAAGTGCTTCAGACCTAGGCTGTAATCTAATCTACTTACACATTTTGCAATGAAATGCTCAGTGAGGTAGAAGACACCTTTTGATCCTTTTCCCACTCACAGCCACAAAACTTGAGAGAGGTCTTGTACCTATGGTAATCACAGGCATTGTCCTATGGTCTGTGATTTAGAAATTCTGGATTTTCCTTGCTGCTTGGCAAGACCAGCAGAAAACAGTGTATTTTTGTACATGAAACAATGTTTAAACCAAAACCTAAAGTTTTCTCTGAAGGGATGCCAGCGTTTTTTCTTTATTTTACACCTGGATTCTTAAAGGCACACACAGATTATCTCACAGGTTCAGCAATGTAGAACGGATGTAAATGCAAACAGATTAATAATCACTAGCTTCTCTGTACTGATTGCAAAGCTCTAAAGGAGGACAGAACACGAGAATGGTGAAGCAGGAGCAAATTTCTCAGTTTCTTTGTGAGATTACACATTTCTATCCAGCGCTGCATTCATTTAGTCTATACCTTCTCTTTCTTTTTGTTCATATGATGGAGTGTAGTTTGGCCCTTAGATCTACTCCTTCATCTTACAAAGGAATTCATAGAATTATAAAATCATAGAAACAACTATGTTAGAAAAGACTTTCAAGATCAAGTCCAACTGTTCCTCAGCACTACCAAGGCCACCACTAAACCATATCACTGAGGGCCTCATCTACACAGTTTGTGAGCACTTCCAGGGATGGTGACTCCACCACTGCCCTGGGCAGACTATTCCAATGCCTGAGCACCCTTTCCATGGTGGAATTGTTTCTAATCTCCAGCCTAAACCTCCCCTGGTGCAGCTTGAGGTCATTTCCTTTTGTCCTATAGTTTGTTACTTGGGAGAAAAGACTGACCCCCACCTAACCATAACCTCCTTTAAGGTAGTCGTAGAGAAAGGTAAGGTCCTCCCTGAGCCTTCTCTTCTCCAGACTAAACAACCCCAGTTCCCTCAGCCGTTCCTCATAAGGCTTATTCTCTAGACCCTAAATTGAACCAAAGTTTCACTGGAGGTTGTCACAGAAACTATTTTTTTAGTTCTTCCATCCCAAACTTAGTGGGTGTCAGGAAAAACAATGGAATGATATGAGGAATCCAACAATGGATTTATTATTTGTCTCATTTTTCTTTCCTGGCTAGCAGGGCATCACCTACTAGGTGCATATTTTTGCAGAACCCAATTTTCATTACTCAGTGACTTGGCACTTGAAATTACTCAGTCTTCCCCCATACTTAGTAGGGAGGGACAAGAATTTCTACAAGACAATTCATCCCATCTTGGATGCTGACTTTAGCAGAATTGGTATCACTCTCAAAACATACCAATTCTGTTTTCATTGACTATGGAGACAGAAAACAACCTCAGCTGAAACACCCACCTTTTAAACAGGGAAGGTTTGAAGAGGTGTGTCCCACCCATATTCCAATACTCTGAATATAATAAATGCATTAAAAAAGGCCTGGCCGAGCCTCCAAAATCCTCATTTGCTTATAGGTGGGTTGTTTGTGAATTAAGCACTGCAATGTTTCTGCCAGAAGTTATACATAAGTTATGAGACTTTGAGATGGCTCCAAGGGATTACAGGAAAAATAATCTTCACAAAGGGTGTTCAAATACTTTTTGTGTGTGTTTTTAAGCACTTACCAAACCCTCCTTAGTAGTTTACGCATGAAGTGATGTGTCATTATTGTAATATAACTATGTGGTTGGATTTGAACAGCCCAGCCTTTTGAAATATGTTTATTAAATTGTACTGGTCAAGCATCCTCTTCCTGTTCTCTTTGCCAGATCATAATTTCCAACCTTAGGTTTTCAGCTGATTTTCTTTCATACTTCAGGTTTTTGTTTATTTGTTCATGTAGAAGCTCCTTCAGGGCTGATGTTGTATTAATTCACAGCACCTTCACTGGTTTGTTTGTGGAACAAAGATCTGCAACACCTGCCTGTGTTCCCATGTTTTGAGAGCTTTTCCTAGGGTTTTCCTAGTCTAACTACAAGAGTTCTCCCCCTCTTCTGTGTTTTAAACACATGCTCAGCTTCCTAAAACGATATATTTAACAAGTTGCCTGTAATCTGGCAAAGAAACTCTTTACCTTTGTTGACCTAATATGAAGAAACTGAACAACTGGGTTGTCTGGGATAAAATCTGGGTGATTTTAAAAAGTACTTTGCAATGTGTCTTTTGATTTTTCCTCTGAAAAGTGCCTGCCGGTGTTGTCCAAATCTGAATTCCAACTTCAGATAAGGATTGCTGATTTTGCAGGGAAAACACCATGGTTTGTATCAATTATACTTTGTCTAGCATAGGTAAGGAAGAAAGAGAAAACCTGCATATTAAAGCAGATGGCAATTATGATTAACATTTGAGCCACCATCATTATGTCGACCAATAGAAGAAGAGCTAAAAAAACAAAGCCAGCATAATTCTTCCTGTCATTCTAATGTATTTAATGGACCATTACCAGGAATGAATCTTGCCAATTAAGTGTTAAGATGAAAGAAATATTTGTTTTGTAATTTGCATTTTATGCATCCTGAGAATTTGAATCAACTAATACACATAAATATTGAGCAAAATTGTTTCATCATTGTGAGGCAAACCACGTGTGATAAATGTGGGCTGGGGTTAAGGGGAGCCTCAGGTTCTCCAGACAGTTTGAGCAAATACACAAAACCTCTTTTTCCAAGACTGACTTGAATTTATTTCTATTGCCTTCTTCCCAGAGCCAGCTGTTTGTTAGGTATCAGATTGTTCTTTTTCTGTAAAATTGAGTTTGGTTCTCTTATGTCATTTATGAGGAAGCAATATTATGTTCAGTTTCTAAGGGCCAAGATCTCCATCATCTCAAATCTGAGCTATAACCTGTTAAACAGATACCAAAACCCTGACTAGTCCTGCTCTGTACTCCTGCACCATAAAGGCCGCAGTTGCAAACGTGTTTAACAGAGGATATGTCCTCTTGATACTTAATTACCTGGTCTTCCAGCTGCTGTTTCAAATTTGTATGGAAGAAAGCCAAATCTTGAAAGAGACGCAAGTAAACCTGCCTAATCACAGCAAAAAAAACCTGTCTGGGGTGTTAGGAATCAGATTAGCCTTTGGACAATTCATTCGACAATGCATTAAACTTCAGACCATGTGGAATTGCCTTTTATCACAGACAAGGTACAGGATAAAAGCAACCATTTGTCAGAGGAAGCATGTGACCTTCTATATTCCTGTGTTTCCACTAAGCAACTAACCACCACTGAAAAAGAATTTTTTTTATAGAGCTTATACCAATTTGAGGAATGACATCCTCAGCAGCAAGTAGATCATGGGGAGGGAGGGTAAGGAGGGAGTAGTTGCAATTAGTGCGATGGGTCTGGAACTAAATTAGTGTTGCAGAGGATCCAGACCGCTGTGCCTTTCCCATTTCCAGGAAATTTAGGCTATTCTTCCTGTTCCAGAGGAATCTGTGCTGTGTTACACTTACATTTAGTCATGTTTCCAGTTGACCAATTCATGTCCAGTACCAGTGTCAAGAGCTCCGAGGAACTGATTGCCCTGGCCTGCGGGCGGTGGCTCAGCCACCATTTGTTGTCATCATATTGCCAGCCCAGATGCTTAGCTTCCTCCTTCAGGACAGGATCTGTGTTAGTACCCATACTTTAAGGGCTCCTTTTGTTACAGGAGCTTTTGTTATGGTCATCTTTACCACAATGGATTGTCTTGCAGATTTTAAGGTCCTGGCAGGAAGCAGAATATCCCTTCTGGCTGTTGTTTTAAAACTGGATACCACTATGGAAGGTATATAGCAGGAAGAGCTATACAATTTACCAGAGACGACTAAATAATAGCAAATAGAAGGCAGATTTATAGCTGACTTCTTAGGTAATGAATGCTGAGAATCGTGTGGTATGAATTGTCCAGTTATAGAGAGTGGAGCTCTGCATGAGCAGCAGCACTTGGGTTTTTTAATTCATGTTCTGCTTTCAGGTACTGGTTGCAATTTCTTTGCACACTGTTACATTATGCTTGGCCATGCATCTTACTATAGTAAAATATGTAGCCTAAGATCTTCTGGCAGCTGAACCACTTAAAGAAAACTACCTTTCAAGATAAGCATCTGCTTGAGGAAGGAGATGGTTACATGCTTTACTGATAATCTGAACAAATATGCTACGTACAGTGCAGTAATTTTGTTCAGATTTAGGCTACCTATATAATATTTACAAAATTCTACTTGTTTTTTAATGTATACATACTGTAAATGGAACCAAAGAAGTCCCAAATGTAGGAACTCAACCAAAAATTATTATGCACATGGTCCTTATTGTGAAGAAGAAGTGTCGTTTGCACACAGCTCGAATTTTGGAGTGTGAGAAAATTTAATAGCACAGGTATAGGCTGGTCTATGTTAGAGAAATACAGAATATGAGATTCATTTTATAGCATTCACCAATCTTCCATTAAGAGCTGTTGTTGTGAAATTATTTGTATGACATTAGATTAGAAGTCTGCAGTGGAATAAACCAGGCCTTAATTTTCAGAGGGTGAACAGTCTCTTGTAGTTCAAAGGACTATCTCACAAACTCATAAATGGGGAGCCTTATAAAGCAACGTGTAAAGAAGGTTGCTGTTCATCTATGGCCAGCACATTGTGATCATGTTGTTGCAATTCAGTAGTGAAACAGGCCTAGCAAGGGCTCCTCATGGAGACTTTCACTATGTGGGCAGGGTTTGCACAATACTGTTGCAGTCCTATGTACAACAGGCAGCTTTATCCAGAAAAATTGGCAAGTTCAGAATGGATGAGAATGCAAAACCACAACACACTTATTTTAAATGATGCAACAGAATTTTAATGAGAATGAAAAGAACAAAAGTATATTGCAATATCAAGAATGTATATCCAAGATGTCAAATGCATTTTGAAAGACGCTGTTAAATGTCTCATTGAATTCAGGCACAAGTATGATCAAGTTGAGGATAACAAGCAATTGAACCAATGAATGTATCAGGAAAGAGTTCAAAATTAAAAAGGAGAGGTGTGGAGCATGCAGAAGGCACTGCACTGAACAGGATTTGTGAGACCTGTCATTCCTCTGCTCGCTGCTGAATCTGCATTTTGCACACTATTCAGTGATCTTTCTGTGAGTTTACCAGAAGCCACAGTTGCCACGGAGGTACCTGTTGTGCCAGTAGGAGTAAGGGCTGGAGTAGCCAGATCCATAGAGTCTACCATAGCCATACAGACCCCCAAAACCCAGAGAACCCCCACAGCCATACAGACCACCATAGCCCAGGGAGCCATATCCCCTGCATCCATACAGACCACCATAGCCCAGGGAGCCATAGCCCCCATAGCCATAGAGACCTCCATAGCCCAGGGAGCCATAGCCTCCATAGCCGTACAGACCCCCATAGCCACCATAGCCTCCCAGGCCACCATAGCCCCCAATGAAGGGTGCTCCGGAGGATCCCACAACTGAATCCTGGGGGAAAGAGCTGAGGATGGGGCCGGGGAAGGTGACGACCGCTGGAGGTGGCTGGATCACAGTGGTGGTATCAGGGCACTGACGGACACATGGCTCATTGTAGGTGTCAGCGAGGGGCTGGGGGCGAGCAACGCCGCAGGCAGAGCTGGAGACCAGGTCGTAGCAAGACATCTTGTGGGGATGGAGGTAAGCTGTGACAGACACTGATAAGTGAAAGAAAGTTATGAGTTTAATAGGAAAAAAGAGTTTGAAATTCAGACACATGGACTAGAATAATGGCTTCGTCTTTCAGGTCTTGCTTGTCCTTCCTTCTCTCTATTGTCATGGAACATCTCTCCCTCTTGTAAATCAGCATTGCCCAAGCTGTGCACTAAGCAGTCAGCTCTTCTACTGTCTCATTCCTAATTTCCCATACTTGATTCTCTTGAAGAAGTAGTTCTTTGTCCCACCCTGCTGCTAAACACTGCAAAAATATAATCCAGCACTTTACTTTGCAAATTACTTCCACTAAACTTTGCAACCACTCTTACGGTCTGTGTGTGAAAGGTTGTCTTGTCTGTTTTATACCAGCAAAACCAAAACAATGTAACCTGACAACCAGCAAAGCTTGTGTGGTAAATTAATGGGTAGCTGGAAGAGCAACTCTGGTATATTGACTTTTAACATGCTTCCAGAAGCAACAGCTAATATCATGCTACCAGTATGCTGAACCTGCTTTAAAGATGGACCAAAGAAAGCATTCCTGCCCTGAAGTGCTTGCAAAGTAGCTTGAGAGTCACAGGGTGGGTTAGAAGATTGTCTGATTCCCCAGATGAGAAACAGGCACACTCAGGCAACTTACTGCAGATAAGTATTTTGGGATCTGATCTTTCAGAAAGACTTTTACCACAGGATCTAATACAATCTAAAAGAAAACCCATGGAAACCATTTTTTTCCCCCCACTAGAACCAATGAGACTTTAGAATAGAGGGGGTCATCTAGTTCAACTCCCTGCTTAAAGCAAGGGCAATGTAAATGGTAGCTTAGGATTTCCTAGTTTCATCTCCTACTTTTCCACTACTTCATTCCTAGTTTTTCAATACTTCTTTAGACAATACTTCTCTATTCTTTCTATTTAAGCTTGTCCCTTTAACAAACACATACATATACATAGACACATATAACAAACCTGCAAAATCCTTAACAACTTCCTAGTGATTGAATGAGCCTTCTGCTGATGTTTTGGAAGCTGCTTTGATAGCTTAAATTTGTATTAGCAGGAAATAATATTTTTGAATACTCTAGTTTTACAATTTTAAACACAGGCAGATTGATAAATAATATCAAATAAGAAAAATAAATTCATGGCAAAATAATCCAATACTATTAAGAGTCTTCGAATACTTATGGATTATTCCAACCTTAATTAAAACTGGCAGGAAAGATATAGATGAATTTTAGGAAAGAAAGCACATAGAGTGATACTTACCCTTTTCACAGAGGTGAATAAAGCAAGCAAAGTGGAATGAAGGGCCCTGAGTTGGAAGAGCTTTTATACCATTCTCTAGACCATGGGGATCAGCCAGGGTGCAATTTGAGCAAGTGCATAATTGGGGCAAACCCCAAACTCATACGACACGTAGGTCCTCAAAATTTTGCTGACTGTTTGTTCATTTGTTATTCTAAGTCTCGTGAAATATGATAAGTGCATTTTGTCATGGAAGCCTCTTTCAACTCAAGTGGCTTCATGTCCTATTCATTCCTGTTATCATTCCATTCACATCCTTAGCATTACAACAAGAATTATACTAATGCTCTTCCTAGGCCTCTCCATTGTTTATGGCAAAACCCATTGCGTGGCATGGTCACCTGATGTGCACAGACTTTTCCATTAGATCCAGGCTGTAAGACACCTGGAGATAAAATGGAGTTCCATTGGAACAACTTAGGGGTTGACATTTTTATCTTGATCATTTGCAGTCTCAGCTACTTAATGTGAGACCAATACTGCACCCAAAGAAAGGCATAGAAAACATCCTGTGGAGCTTAAATGGTTTTCTGCTGTTCTGTTTTTGCTACTAACAAAATCCTGGCCTCATCTAATGAATAAGGGACTTGAGGAAACACTTCTTGCCTTCTTTGCTGTGCATTCAGCTGTTGATTACTTACTCTCCCTGTCCTTATCCCAAAACCAGGCAAGTCCTCTGGACCATTTTAAGCAAAAGGCAGGAATAGAACATCCTTTTAAACTACTAAGATTTGTCTAACAGATCTCTCAGTGTATTTCAACCCAGGCTGGAGTCTAGAGGCAAACTAGTAATTAATCTTTCTGTACTTGAGATTGCAAGGTACTTTCTTTGTGAGGCATTTGACTGCCACATTTTCTAGTTTTCTGTCTCCTGATACAAAGCTTTCAGGGATCCAGGTTTCCTGGGGTTAGGTCCATCTTCAGATCAGGCAATACTGAATACTGCTGAGGAACAAAATTAATGAAACATGACTGGTGGCAACCTGCTAAAGCTATCTGGATATATGCCACAATAAAGAGAAAATCATTTACATGAATAAAAGCTGATCATTGATAGAATTGCAACACCGAAAGAAATAATTGAGTCCTCTATTTCTGTGGTCTGTGTGACTGAAAATGATAAAGATACACTGATTATACAGCTTGTGAAATGCTGAATTCTATATCAAAATTTATATTTTATTCTAACCTAGCATATTGAGAAAAGGAAGGTGACAAAATCCTCAGTATTCAGCCATGAACTGATTACACCAAGAACACACGTATCTTGACTTACATACTTTAATGTATGTCATTCCATAATTGCTAGATACCTAAATCCAGGTACATGCTTTCAGTGCAATGTAAGATTGTATTCTCAAACCATTAGTGGATAGTTTGTGGCATTTGAAAAGACTTGCTCCCTGGAAGATGGAAAATATTATTGTCCAAAAGAACTTTTAACCACCCCAAAAGCTAAAAAAGCCACCCCATAATTTAGAGATAATCAATGGCATAGAGTCTGCAGTAGTAAAATAATGCACCTGTAACGAAGAGAAGAACCAGCCGTTGTTTTCTGTGGTGCTTTCCAAGTTTGTAATTGTTCCCTGTTCCCCAGAACCTGCCAGTTCAGCCCTGTTCCGGACTTACGGCTTGCAACCACTATAGTGTATTACAAGAGGCCATGAATTCCTGAGAATCAAAGTCAATAAATCAAAGCACTTCTGTCACATTTCATTTTTTTTGCACCAGAGGATCCATTGGTTCAGGAAAAGCTGAGATTTCCTCAGATCTGTTAAATATTCTCAAATACCATCTTTGTACTGGCAACATCAAACCAGCAATTCCTGAAAAAAAGTCTCTTTCGGATCTCCTATCCCTTAGTTAACTTCAAAAACTCATTCCTTGGTTATGTCTTATAAACCAAAAGCAAGCCTGAGGAAGATGAGGGCTTCCCCTCCATCTTCTCTGTGAAATCCTGCAAAGTTAGTTCTATGCATTTTTTGCAGGAGAATACATCTGTTTGAGCGACCGATTGGTGCAGAAACTGATTCACATCATAGCTGCATGTAAAGAGCTCCCAACATGCCAAAATGAAGTGTTTCTTCTGTTTGTTTGTTGTTTGGTTTTTTGGTTTTGTTTTTTTTTTCCCTCAAGGTTAATTATCAATTTCCACATAAGACCTATGTAGAGAATGAAGCAGGTCCCTGGAGTTGCTGTTTCTCTTCTGAACTGAGCTGTCTCCATTTAGTCACTGTAAAACGCTACTGGAAAATATCATTCACTCCCAGCGTTGCTGTGACCCCAATAGTAGGTAGGGAAGCTAAATCACCCCCAACCTTCCTGTCACATTGAAAGTCTTTACCTTTCATCCTGGCAGGTTGCAATATGAATCATAGGTACTTAAACAAAATCCTGTCCACGACAACAGTTTGCAATTTTGATAAACCCATGAGACACTCTACAAGTGTTAATACAAGAGGAGGTGGCTTAATAATTTCTGTTGTAATTTCAAGGAAGCAACTGAAATAATGCCAGGTATTCGTTTTCCCCAAGTTGTCATAAGATGAAAGAATGATCTACAAAGTAATGTTTGCATCCTTATACAAACAAATTTGAAAGAACTCATAAATGCCAATAATGAAAACAGCAATTTCATCATCCTGATTGGTTACACGTGTTTGAAATTGGGACGGGCAACCACTGCTGATCTTGTGTCTTCCAGATGCTCTGATATAAAAGCTCTTCTCTCTCATAGCTCTTCCAAACACTTCCCTTGGCTTCTTTGTGACTTGGGTAAGTCTGATTCTTCTATATTGCTATCCAGATATCTTTTTACTGCTGGTTTCAGCTAGAGTTGATGCCCAATCTCCATACTGTTGAGTGTATCTGCATTGCCTTGGGACAGAGATCCTAATGCTAGTTCTATGGTGGCAGATACACCTATTTGGTGCGTGGGGACCCCATGACTACTCAGTGTCAGGAACACTGGAATTTGGAGAAACTGGATGATGCATTTCGTCATCTTGTTTAGTTTTAGGTAGTCTTGCAAGGAGCAGGGAGTTGGACTTGATGATCCTTATGTTTTCCTTGAGAAAAATCTAAGATTCTTACTTCAATGCATTTAACATATTCCAAAGTTTGTATGTGAGGTTCAGCATTTCATAAGGGCATCACCTCTGCAGCCATTCATGCAACCTGAGATGAATGAGCAATGCTTCTGTAAATGTGTGTGTTCTGGTGCAGCAAATCTAGCTGTTTTTTTCTTTCTTGCTTTCATATTGTTCCTCAAAACCCTATGAAGGATTTATAGCACATAGTGAGTAGAGAAGAATAAAATCACCCTTGGAGAAAATAACATTAGAGGGGAGAATACAGGCTGAGTTCTTGGGTTTACCAAAGAGCCCTAGTTTGTCCTGGGATTTATAATTTGAAATGAGTTTCTTGAGAGGCACTGGGGACTAAACCACTATTTATATTGAAGTTGTCCAGACTGAATCCATACAATGGCTGCATAAGTGGGAATTGGGATAATAATGTTACTATGTATCCTTTATTGTCTTGTCAAATGGCTTTTTTAACAATCAGGGCAGTCACAGTCCTGTAATCTGTTGTTCCTACAACTCTCAGCAAAATTAGGATGAGTGGGAAGAAGAAGCTACTGTAATTAAGTTGTATGTAAACTACATCTCATGTAAACCTGCTGAACCCAAATCCAAGTTTTCCTACTGACTCATCAAATAACCTTGGACAAAGTTACTTTGCTCTTTCTGGTTTTGCTTTTCAGATATCAGTTTAATGTGTAGAATTATATTGAAGTTTTTTGCAGGAAATTTGTGAAGAAGATTACTTCAGGTGTTAGACATAAGATTTCCCATCTGTTTTCATATCTGTAGTTATCTTTTAGAGAATTTTTGAAAATCAATGATTGCAAAGTGGGAAATCGATGTATTTGCTAAAGATCCTCTACTTTGCTCATTATTTTAATGTAAACTGTTGATCTTTGAACTCTTTGTCTTCTACTTAGTCTAACCAGTATTGTGTGTCACAGCTTACCTCCATCCCCACAAGATGTCTTGCTACGACCTGGTCTCCAGCTCTGCCTGCGGCGTTGCTCGCCCCCAGCCCCTCGCTGACACCTACAATGAGCCATGTGTCCGTCAGTGCCCTGATACCACCACTGTGATCCAGCCACCTCCAGCGGTCGTCACCTTCCCCGGCCCCATCCTCAGCTCTTTCCCCCAGGATTCAGTTGTGGGATCCTCCGGAGCACCCTTCATTGGGGGCTATGGTGGCCTGGGAGGCTATGGTGGCTATGGGGGTCTGTACGGCTATGGAGGCTATGGCTCCCTGGGCTATGGAGGTCTCTATGGCTATGGGGGCTATGGCTCCCTGGGCTATGGTGGTCTGTATGGATGCAGGGGATATGGCTCCCTGGGCTATGGTAGTCTGTATGGCTGTGGGGGTTCTCTGGGTTTTGGGGGTCTGTATGGCTATGGTAGACTCTATGGATCTGGCTACTCCAGCCCTTACTCCTACTGGCACAACAGGTACCTCCGTGGCAACTGCGGCCTCTGGTAAATCCTACAGGAATATCCCAGGTGTAAGGAATAACTGGCAGCGGAGAGATACAATCTCAATCCACAGCAGTGGTCCCAAGGGAGATGTGAAGTCCTGATCTCTGCCACCTCCTTGCACTGGAGCTGGGAAAAAACACAACATGCTTGATTTCTTTACATTCTACTCATGGCCTTTTGGGTCTTTCTTCCATCTACGTGTATAATGGGTGGGATAAAATAATTTCCATTCTTATAAAATGGCACATCACTGTCCAACCAAAGAACAATTTTGGAAGAAATTGACTGCACTCTGATGCATATTCTTGATATTCTGCAATGCTTTTCTGTGAATGCTTATTTCTCATTAAAATGATTCTACTCTGCATCAAACAGGATTTTAGTTTCAATTTCTTCTGCTATGAATATTCAAATCTTCTCTCTGTAAATGGGGAAAACTCACATCCTTGCATAGGATGAAGCTCAGACTTCAAAAACACAGCAGAAGTGGCCCAGATATCAGTGAAGCTAGTCAACCATTGCACCATTCAGTGCATACATTTGGGAGCAGGAATCCTCCCTCCCCAGCTGGACTGACTTACACAAATAACATTACCTTCAGAAAGAAACCACACTAAATCTCCATCCCTTAACAAACCACTTGAATGTCCTTGCTGATCATAACAGGACCAGAGCTGGTGGCTCAACTGAGACATGGTTCAAAGAAGATTATGGAGAAAGGGTGGCAGATGAGGAGGCTCTCAGGTGGGATGAATGCTCTTGCATCAAAAAGGATTTAGGGAGGTGGAGAAAGAGCAGTGAAGGATTTAGCTTGGAGTTGCTGAGAGAGAGGGTTTTGAAGGAGTTGCAGCAAGGAGAACAGCTCTTGAGTGGTGGGTAGATTGTCCAATAGGCCTTTTAGAGGAGGAATATCTTGGGTGAGGATAGAAGTTAGAATTACTGAAAAGGAGGTTTTTGTTGTGAGGAGTTCTTATGCAGAAGAAATCAGGAAACACAGCAACAGTGTTAAGGATATGTGTGCAGGGTTGTGACTTTCTTCTCTTTTAAGCTTTTTGGGCACTGTAATTGTGTTCTACGTTTCCAGCTCTTCTTGCTGGCTTAGATGAATTAGCATTTGGGGTTGCTGTATGGAGTATCTGTTTTTCTGTCCAAAAACACCCAATGCCTTAGATTTCAGGATTATGGAGAAAGACCAGTACCCACAATTCAGACTTAAAGTTCCATTGTATGGCCCAGAGAACTTTATTTCTTTAAGGATTTGACAAAATTTAATTCAATTTGCAGCAGAGACTGTTCATGAGGATAGAGTTTAAGTATTTGAGTGAGAACCTGAAGTTGAAAGAGATTAAAGATGGATTTGGAAGAAATCCTTACTAAAATCTAATGTTTTCATTAAAGAGTTTAATATCCTGTCCTGGGTTCAGCAGTAGCAGTCATTTTTCTCCTTCTTAGTAGCTGGTGCAGTGCTGTGATTCTGACTTTTGGCCTGGGAACAGCGCTGATAACACCAGTGTTTTTAGTTGCTGTTCAGTAATGTTTACTCTGACCAAGAGCTTTCTGAGTCTCTTGCTCTGCCAGGGAGGAGGGGAAGCCGGGAGGAAGCAGAGACAGAGCACCTGACCCAAACTAACCAAAGAGGTATTCCATACTACAGCATGTCATGCCCCCTATATAAACTAGGGGCAGTTACCTGGAAAGGTTAGATCACAGGTTGGCTGGGCTGGGTATTGGTTGGCGGGTGGTGAGCAGTTGTATTCTCTTCCCTTGTTATTTTCCTTGCCATTATTATTATTGGTGGTAGCAGTAGTGGTTTGTGTTATACCTTAGTTATTGGACTGTTCTTATCTCAACCCGTGGGAGTTACATTCTTCCAATTCTCCTCCCCATCCCTCTGGGAGCAGGGGGGAGGAAGAGGAGGAGTGAGAGAGCAGCTGTGTGGTTCTGAGTTACAGCTGGGCTTAAACCATGACATATCCATAACCTGCTGATCCATTTCTCTACCACTACTAATCTGTAAGCAGTGGATGTACAACCAAGAAGCCAAATTCTTCAAAAATATCCAGAATCTTTATCTGGAAAATGGGGAGGGCAAGACAGTAGTTCCTTTTGCGGTGAGGGCTCCGCACTACTTTGTTCGTTTGAAATCCCTCATTCCTTGGACAGGACATTCATCTTGGACTGTTACTTATGGCTGCTCAGGTTAGACTTCTCTTAAGAGAAACAACAATTGTAAAAGCATGTGAAAAGACCACCAGAACATAGCAACTTTGATACAATAAACTTTTAATGATAGTGAGAAAAGAAACAAATTGTCAGAGCCTCTAAGAATGAAACTGTTCTCCAGTCAGGGATACAGTCACATAGAATTGATTTTAGGGTTTTTTCCTGAATTTTAGCTGTTGATTTGCAAACATTTCTTGTATGTTCACACCAGGCAATATACAAATATGATGGAAGAAAAGTTAAGGCAGGAACTGAAGGTAGAGGTTAAGAGAAGAAATGCAAAAGGGTCTAAGGGATATGCCTCATGGTCATGGAATAGAGCGCTGGAGTTTCAGACCTTGTTAACTCTGAAGCCATCACGTCTCATTTGTCAGTTATACCTTGCTTGGGATATTTCAGTAGAATTTAGCAGGGGCCGCAGTTGCCACGCAGGTACCTGCCAAACCGGTAGGAGTAAGGGCTGCAAGAGCCAAACCCATAGGATCTACCATAACCGTACAGGCCCCTGTAACCAAGAGAGCCCCCACAGCCATACAGACCACCATAGCCCAGGGAGCCATAGCCCCCATAGCCATAGAGACCTCCATAGCCCAGGGAGCCATAGCCTCCATAGCCGTTCAGACCCCCATAGCCACCATAGCCTCCCAGGCCACCATAACCCCCAATGAAGGGTGCTCCGGAGGATCCCACAACTGAATCCTGGGGGAAAGAGCTGAGGATGGGACCGGGGAAGGTGACGACCACTGGAGGTGGCTGGATCACAGTGGTGGTGTCAGGGCACTGACGGACACATGGCTCATTGTAGGTGTCAGCGAGGGGCTGGGGGCGAGCAACGCCGCAGGCAGAGCTGGAGACCAGGTCGTAGCAAGACATCTTGTGGGGATGGAGATCAGTCTGTAAAACATGGTTGTTTAAGTTAGCATCAAAAAATATCAAACATTAGATTATGATGAAGCAGTCCAATAGCGTATCACTCATAAATCTGGGATGAAAACCTATTTTCTATCGCTATTCCACCTAGCACTGTAATCTGGAGGATAATTTTGACTTTGCCATCCTCATGTTATGTACTTTCCAATTGTATATTTGGTGTCTCCAGATGAGATAATTTTGATAGTTTCTACTTAGTAAGTCTGATCTTTCCTGTTATAAACTCAGCAGAACTCTGCTAAATGCAGCCACATACTACCATGTACATGAACTATTCTTAAGCTTTTAAAATAGTCAAGGAACTCTTTGAAGCACTAAAAAGTTAGAAGTTTGGGATTCAAAACTGCTTCTTCTGGAGCCTCTCTTTACAGGACCCAGTAACAAATGAGAAACAAACCACTATTTCAGCAGCAAACTGTCTAGAGACTAATGGCAGCCTGACAGTAAATGAAGAGGAATTGGTCCTAAGTTAAAATCAAGGGTTCTCGACAGCAAGGTAAGCTTAGAGAAGTTTGAGAGAAATCTGACTTACCCAGTTCACGATGGTGAGCGAGGTTGAGAGAAGTGGATGGAAAGGCTTAATGCAGAGGGCTTTTATACAGCTCTGGTGATTGCCTGGAGGACATCAAGCACCCTATACGTGAGCTCATAATTAGGTACCAACCCCAAATTGTAGGACACGTAGTTCCTCAAAGTGCTGAAACTGTTTTTGCTTATTGCTTGTGCGTTGCAGGCATTTCAAGCCCACACATAGCGTGACGTGCACACTCCACCACAGACCTCTCTTTTATTTACTCTCTTTATATGTGGAATTACGTTTTATTATTCTATTGCTCTCTTTAACATTAAGGGAGGATTTAAGCTGACTTAAGATTCCTGCATAATTAGGATGACAGTCATATCTTTTGACCAGTGACAGGTCTTTTAGCGTAATCAGCAGTATACAAGGAGACAAAATGCAATTTCTTTTAGGATCTCAAATGAAGGCTGGAGACAGCAAGGGTGGGAGTGTTCCTCCTACAGGCTTAGCATTTCTACCCTGAACTACTCAGTACAAGGCAAACACAATAGTCATGAATATCTTTTAATGGCTTTTGGACAGTTCTCTATTAGTTGTCTTTCAGCCTTGGGAACAGAGAAATATTTCAGCTGGAAATCCCAAGTCTATGGAAACTGATTTTTTTTTTTCTGAGAAGTTTCACTGAGCTTGGCTTTCCTTCCTTTATCTTTGATCATGTTTTCTTCTCCTACTCTTATGTGTTAGAGAGACGTACCTAGGAGCATAGGACTAGGAGAAACAAGTCCATCAGGCAACAAGACATGGCTACTGAAAGAGACTGTAGCCCTGACACAATGAAGACAGGTTCCATTGTATGTACCCTCTTTTGGTTTGGTGTTGGTTGGTTGGGGCTTTTTGTGGGTTTCTTTTTTGTTTGGTTGGGGTTTTCTTTCCTTAGTAGTGCAGGGAACATTAGCAAATATGTTTCTAGACCAATGTGCCCTTTAAAAATAAAATTTACTTTCATTTTTCATTAAAGTCAAAGAAATTAAGGTCCAAAAAATGTTATAAACCATAAACTGATTATGGAAAGACCCAAGTGACCTTAACTTGCTCATTTTAGTTTGATAATCTCTCAATAGTGGGGTGTATGCATCCACCTACTTTATATACTTTTTATATTACTATGACGCAGTATGTATAAGCTAGTAATGGGTGCTCATGAGATATTTGAAAAATCCCTTGGAATGTTCTCATAAAACTTTCAGATGACTTTTTGCAGTATTACAGCTCAGGAAATCTCCATATGTATCACCAGATTTGGAAAAGCTCATAATTAAGAAATAATGTGTGGTCTGAAGATAAACACGATGATTATGATTACCATGATAATAATACAGTATTACAACGATGGCATAAACAAAGAAAGAAACCTCAGCAAAAGCCAGGATTTGCCTTTCCCAGCTGATTCCCACCTCATAATTGCTCTCTACTGAAAGATGCCACCAATGTTGGGGTTAGCTGCAAGGTCTGTTGCAGACCAACACCAAGATATTAATTCAATGTACACATTGATTATTTTAGTCTTTCAATCTTGAGCATTAAAAATATAAATATCTCTCGATTCAGACCTAAATTCAGCTTTATGCTGTAATTTGAGGGTCAAATAAAACCTAAGGCTGTTTTGGACACCTGCCACTTCGTGTTTGGGAATGCTCACAGTACAACTTGATTCAGAGAGTATTGAGAATCCTGTATGGATTCCAATATGAACTGTATCAAAATAATAATCAAAATAATCCTAAGCAAACAATATTGCCCATCTTCCTGAGGATTTAATGATCATAGAATCATAAACATGATAAACTCTTTTATTTTTAAGATAAATTCTTATGTAATGGACTTTGAAAGAAACACTTTACCACAGTTTTTTTCTGATAAATGGCTGAGCATCATTTTCATATAAGACAGCAAAAGAAGAATATCCGTGTATAAGCAGCTTACTACATGGTGCAACTCCAAAGAGAATAGAAAACTGATATTAATTTCATGAATCATGTTTTAGGATGAAAGATGCATCAATTTCACCCATCATTCTTTAAGATGAAAGAACCACATGTGATGTAATGTGTGTGTTATGTTAATGATAATTGAAATCAAGTCATAAACAAAAACAAAGTGCAACAATTTCATCACTTTGTGGAGCTATCAATACAAAAAATGTGCCGTGTCAACTAATTAGATCTACATTCACGAAACCAGCTTCTCATCCTTCAGGCAGTCTAAACTCTATAAAAGCTCTCTCCACGCAGGGCTATTCCAACCTCTTCTCTTCACTCCTCTTCAGCTAACCGGGTAAGTCTGAATCTGCTCTTTCCAGGTATTGGAATAGTTCTTTGCTCTACAATTTAATCTAGGATGGCCATTTCCATAAAGAAATAGTGGGTAAAATTTTAGGTGAAATGATATATCTTACAAAAATGATTAAAGGTGTTATGGGCAGCTCTTCTCTGCCTTCAGGGTTGGCATTTCATTGTAAAGCAACCTGGAAGTTTCTTCATATGGCAGAAAACTAAGCTCATGATTGGGTCACTTCCAACAGCTGAAGAAGTTATGGGACTAGTTCAATATGCATTCCTCTTCTCAGTATGGTTATATAATTAACTGGAAATGACTTGAAAAAGTTTAAATCGTCATAGTTCATGAGGGAAATGCTGAGCTGAGAAGCAGAACTTCCATTATCTCAGTTTACTCTGTTACAGTTCCCTTAAAGTGCTGTTATATTAATTCAAGATCATTGGGGATGGATATTACCAGAGATCAGGCACTGGCTAAGATAGAGTATCACACAGAGGAACTGAGAGCTGTTGGAAATGCCCTCCAAGAAATGTATTTAAGAGGAAGAGGAATCATGGAGGGAATTTAAAGAGCTGACAGAGATTTTTGTGCCAAGGGGGGAAACTTGTTTAGGGTGAGAAGTTTTTCAAGAGAGTTCAGAACCCAGAATCAAAACACTATGCTGTTAAGCTAGTTGTAAATATTTCAGTACCCAGACTCAATGTGTGGAAACTAGGGACAATAATCTTTGTAATTCCATTGTAATGTTCTCGTCAAACAAGTTGCTGAGCAAAATGAGTAGACAATGACTTATAATCCCTTTTCTGACAAGTCTCAGCACAAAAGAGATCAGTGGGAAGGAACAGCTAGAGTAATAAAATCCAGCATAACAACGCATTCCACTCCTGGAGTCCCAGTACTTGCTGATCTACTGAGTCACCAAAACATCTGAGTAGAGAATTTTGCAGTTCTACTTCAATTTTAATTTCTAATAGATGTCAGTTACTTGGTGTAGTTCAAAGTGCTCTTGTCTGAGGAAAGGCAGTGAACTTTATAGTACTTTGATGTATATAAATAATTCTTGTACTTGGTAAAATCAACTCTCTTGTAGACTGACCTCCAGCCCTACAAGATGTCTTGCTACGACCTGGTCTCCAGCTCTGCCTGCGGTGTTGCTCGTCCCCAGCCCCTCGCTGACAGCTGCAATGAGCCATGTGTTCGTCAGTGCCCTGATACCACCACTGTGATCCAGCCACCTCCAGTGGTCGTCACCTTCCCCGGTCCCATCCTCAGCTCTTTCCCCCAGGATTCAGTTGTAGGATCCTCCGGAGCACCCTTCATTGGGGGCTATGGTGGCCTGGGAGGCTATGGCTCACTTGGCTATGGGGGCTATGGACATGGAGGTCTCTATGGCTCCCTGGGCTATGGTGGTCTGTATGGCCATGGGGGCTCTCTTGGTTACAGGGGCCTGTATGGTAGATCCTATGGGTTTGGCTCTTGCAGCCCTTACTCCTACCGGTTTGGCAGGTACCTGCGTGGCAACTGCGGCCCCTGCTAAATCCTGAAATATCCCCTGACTAAAGAATGACTGAAAAATGCATGATATAGCTTCTATCTTCAACTGAGCTTCTGAGGAAGGGGCAGAGCATTGAAGACTTCCACTTCAAAAAGTGGAGTCAGAATAGCTCCATAAATTACACTTCCTATTTCTTTCTTTGTTTCATCTCCTCTTCCTTGCCGCTGCCAGTGGCTAAATGTGTAATTCCACCATCATCTTAGAGGATGCCTGCTTCTCCCTGAAACTGCCACCTCCTGGGAGAAATCTGAAGGAGCACTTCTCTTGAAGCCTGGGAGGACAACATGCCTGCCTCTGTCTTATGTATCTTTCTCCACTGCAATAAAACAAGTCTGCATGCAATGCCTGCCTCTGCACCTTTCTGTCGCAGCCCAGCCTGGGCTGAAGGGTTCCCTGGCTCTGCTGTGGCATGGGACAGTTCCAGCCAAACCGCAGCAGTCTCCCAGTCCTGGCAGCAGAGCTAGGCTGAGTTGCCACTGGGGACACCCCACGGCCCTGGAAGCTCTGGCCACATATGATCTTGCTCCTAAGAATCCTCTCTGCCCAGTCTTTCATTCCTACTCAGCTGAAATCAGTGTCTCCCCTACACTAGTAATTCCAGTTGTCAGACATCCAGTAGTTGGCACAATTTTTCTTTTCAGTAGTTAATTTAGTGCTTGAATTCCTTTTAATTCTACATCTTCTCAAGAGATGCACTAGAAATCATTAAAATATGATTAAAGACAAAGTAAAAAAAAATGTCGCCTGAAGTTCTGTCAAAGCATGTTCTGAAAAAGAACAATAGCAGGAAAGTAAATAATAGGAAGCAATTTTTAAGATGGGTATCTGATGAGCAAAGATCAAGCACTGCCTCTTTTTTGTTAATCACTGCTGTGATAACAGTTGCCTCAGGGAAGTTTTGGCTGAGTGTGTAAGTCATCTGAGTGAAATGAAAAGAATAAGAACTGATACATTACAGAGGATTTACCTGAGGATTTCACTGAGTCTCTTTCACGGAGCAACTCCACATGTGGAGGTCTAATTTCTTGAGCCCATGTCTGTGTCATGGAACAGCAAGTTTGATTTTAACAGGTAACTTCAATGTTCCCTCCCAAATGTAACTGAATATGTCAGATGGCTATGTGCTATAAGAAGTAACAAGTTGAAATGAAAATTAGTCTCTAGTACACACAAATCTCACTTTTAAGAAAACACTGTTTTATTTTACTGATTAGCAAGTATTTATTGAGAATATTTTGACCAAAGAGAAGTTATTCACCGAAAGGCTCTCCTGCTTCATCTCCCCCGTCCCAACACTGCCTCACCTCATGGCCCTGGGATTTTTGGGAAAGGTCAGGAGAGGTGGCAGGGATGTCTGGAAAGGGACTGGAGCTTGCAGGACCCAGCTGAGAGCCCAGCCCCTGACCCACGAGTGTCTGGGATTTATGAAGAACCCAGCAGCTGAGCTGCAGAAGAAAGTCTCCTGCCTTTGGGGCAGCAAGAAATGGCTCTTTGTTCCTGCTGCTGCTCTCCATGCTCACATGGCTTGAGGCCACTCAGGGACACTGCTGCTGTGAATTCCCAGGAGCTCAGCAAACAACCTCCTTGTTCCTGCCACACCAGCCCTGCATCTCCTTGGCTCAGGTGCCTCTCTTCTGCTAAGAAAAGCCCTTATTCTTCTCATCTAGTTCAGCCCAGGACAGTTCTTGAGACAGCTTTACAAAACAAGGATGCCTGGTCTCAGAGTCATAGAATGGTTTGAGTTGGAAAGGACCTTAAGATCATCTAGTTCCAACCCCCTGCCATGGGCAGGTGCACCTCACACTAGACCAGGTTGCACAAGGATCTGTCCAACCTGACCTTGAACACTGTCAGGGGTAAAGCATTCACAGCTTCTCTGGGCAACCTGTGCCAGAGCCTCACCACCCTCACAGTAAAGAATTTCTTCCTTATATATAACCTGAACTTCCCCTGTTTCAGTTTGAGCCCATTACCCCTTGTGCTATCATGATGAAGAGTCCCTCTCCAGTACCCCTGTATGCCCCTCTCAGGTATTGGAACACTGCTATTAGATCACCATGCAGCCTTCTCCAGGCTGAAGAGTCCCAACTTTCTTGGCCTGTCTTTATACAGGAGGTGCTCCAGCCCTCTTATCATCCTTGTGGCCTCCTTTGGACTTGCTCCAACAGCTGCATGTCCTTCTTAAGTTGAGGACACCTGAACTCCTCTCTGTTTCCTCTCTGTTTCTCTTCTGCTCCACACCAGGTTCCTTATAAGCTAACAAAGAGCCTGTAAGTGGTACTTCAGTGTAAAGCATGTCTGATCACAGCTTAACACTTGACCTCCAGCTGCTGACTTTTTCCACTGATTCTCTCAGTAATGTGGCGTCAGACAGGTACCAGCAAGCTCTCAATTAGATGTGTATTGTGTCAGACAGTAAGTGCCTAGCCCAAGATAACAAGATTGGTGAGAGCTATTAACACCCAGCTGACATAATTACATGGCTTCCATTTGGGCTGGATGCCTGTTCAGGGTGAGCCCATGTTTGATTGCAAGCTAGTACATAGAGATGAACTTCTGTCATGGTTTAAGTCTCTACCCCCCCACACGCAGTTTTCTCACTCACTCACTTCCCTCTTTCTTCCCCCAGTCCCGGGGGGATGGGGAGGAGAATTAAAAGAATGCAACTCGCACAGGTTGCGATAAGCACAGTTTAGTAACTGAGGTATAACACAAATCACTACTGCTGCCACCAGTAATAATACAAGAGAAATACAGGGAAAGAGAATGCAACTGCTCACCAAGCCCGACCCAGCCAGTGCACCCCCCAGCAGCAAACCCCCCAATGCACCACCACCACACCCTTCCAGGTCTCTCCTCTCCATCTTTACATCCTGGGCATGACGTGCTGTGTTATAGAATAACCTCTTTGGTCAGTTTGGGTCAGGTGTTCTGTCTCTGCTTCCTCCCGGCTCCCCCTCCTCCCTGGCATAGCATGAGACTCAGAAAGTCCTTGGCCAGACCAAAACATTACCAAGCAGTAACTGAAAACACTGGTGTTATCAATGCAGTTCCCAGGCCCAAAATCAAAAACACAGCGCTGCACCAGCTAGCAAGGAGAAAAATGACTGCTACTGCTGAACCCATGACAACTTCTATCAGTGTCTCGTGTTATATGGGAGTTAGAGGAATGAAGAGAGTTTACTACATTGGTTACTCATGGATAACTCTCAGAAAACCTCTATTTATTTCCATTAATGACATCAGCACATGATTAGGGAGCATTCTGTTCTATCTGCTGATAACATAAAGCTGAGTGACATTAAACAGGAGGGAATCAGGCCTTAAGACAGGAAAAACAAGATGGCTTAACTGATGGGAATAACAGTAATGCTATTCCCCAAATGTCAGTATTACAGTGCAAAGCCATGTAGTTGCTGACTATGGAGAAAAGATCTGACGTAATACAAGATATAATCAGAAAGAAGTAACAGAAGAAGAAAGTCTCTGAGTAGCCCAAATAGGTGATGGTAAGGTACAAGGAGATGGCATGCTCTTGAGTGAATCTGTGCTAAATATAGGATATCACAGAGTAGTGGTACTATAAGCAGAACCCGTAAAAGGAGGGGGAAGAGCACACCTAATTTTGTCCTTACTGCCAACATGCCACTACTTCTCCAAAAGAAAGTGTGAATCCAAGAAATGTGAATGGCGCCAGTCTGAAGTTAAAAGAACTCACACATACAACAGTAAAAGGTAGAATAATGTTCTGGGATGCGTCATCAAGAGGAAAATGAAGAAAAAGATGAACTGTGTTTGATTTTTGACCCCAAGGGAGTTATAAATTCCCTCAATGTCATATGGTAGCAGTTTTATAAAAGTATGAAGTTTTGTTCAGTGAGAGGGAAGCATCACATGTCCTTCTGGAAACCCAGTAGCTAAGGCAAGACCTTCAAATACTTTAATGTTTTGGCCCACATATATACATGCACAAGTATTTACATATTAGTATGCACATATAAAGAGGCATCTATAGCTCAGTGACCTGCTACCAATTCATTGCTACAATTCTGCAGTTAAAAACCCCTCTCGCCAATTAGGAAAAATCTTCACCAAGCTGAACAGCAAATGCCGGAAGCAGAGCAGGAGAAACTAGGAATCACATTTCCTCTCCTAGATATGGTAAGGTACATGATATCCCATGGTAAATTATGGTGATAAAAACATCATTCCTCAACAGTTACCAGGCACAAAAATTCAGAAAAAGGGAGAGAGACAAAGTTTTGATGCAAGAAAACTTTATTGTACCTAAAGGGGCGGGAGAAACTCTTGAAGAGCTAGCGTGCAATTCTGAGATATACTAGCTGCCTCATCTTCTGGGAAGCAGAGGGATCTTCTCAAGAGCATGGTTTCTGGTTTCGCATGCCCGCTTATTGTAGCATTCCAGATCCCCAGGACACGACCCATCAGGCACGTAGAGACATTTGAGTGCAGATCCAGCCAGAAGAAGCAGCACCAAAGAGAGAGGAGGGGAAGGAAGCAAATGACGGGAGAAGAGGAGAGTGGTAAGCAGAGGACACGTGGAATTGTCAGAAGACCATGCTTTAGCCAAGGCTGTGGATGCTCAGCACTCCTCAGACCTCCGTGCCTGCCATCTCATACCTGCAGGTGCGGTGGTGGGGTGGCTTGGAACTAGCAGGGACCACGGGTGTCCCAGAGCCTCTGGCTGTAGCGGGGCAGGACCAAAGGGCTGCAGGCGGAAGGAGCGTAGGGTCTGCCAAAGGTGCAGAGGCCCCCCGAGCCCTGAGCGGCCCCAGCACCGTAGAGGCCTCCCAGCCCCAGGTTGCCCCCAAAGGCGGGTGCTCCGGAGGAGCCCACCACGGCTTGCTGCGGGAAGGAGCTGAGGATGGGGCCGGGGAAGGTGACAACCACAGGCGGCGGCTGGATGAAGGCTGACGAGTCGGGACACTGGCGGGCGCACAGCTCGTTGCAGCTGTCAGCGATGGGCTGGGGGACGGCCACGCCGGTTCTTGGTGGGCACAGGTCGTAGCAAGACATCTTGGTGCGAGAGAGCTGAGCCTGCAATACCAAGGATGGGTGTCAGGAGGGAGGGCTTGATTCCCCCCGGTCCACAAGGGATGTTTTTTGACTCATGCTGCCCTGGAGCTACAGGGCCAGAACCACTGCCTTGCCCGCACTGCCCAACGCTTGTCCTTGTCCCCTCCACTCCCCATCTACGCCCTACTCTTCACGCACACACTCAACACAATCCCTTGCCCAGAGCCTGTGGGGAGCCTGGCTCTGCAGGTCCTCGCAAAGCAGCACCGTCCTCCCTCCTTCGGCCATCCCTTGGGGCTGTCTGACCATTCCAGCCTCTTGCCAGCATGGCCTCTGTGCCAGAGCTCTCCGGGCCAGGGAGTCCCTCGCCGGCCTCAGCCACAGGAGGCAGAGCCCCACCGGCACCCACCTACCCTTTTCCTGAGCAGAGGAAGGCAGGAGCGGTGGATGCCAGCGCTCAGCCTGGGCACTGCTTTTATGCCTGGCTGGTGAGGGCGGGGAGCAGCAGCTGTGTTGGGGGCACGTGGCTGCTGGCGGCCAATTCCCGGCCTCCTCCCTGCCTGCTGCGGGGCTGTTTTGCTGATGCCGTTTCCTCGCCAGCCCCAACCTGCTCTATCAGCCCCAGCAATTACCCTGCTTGGTCGCTTGACAGCTGCCACCTCATGGCTCAAATTGGCCCCACTTGCTTTTCATTATCTCCATGGGTTAGAGGGCATGCGGCGTGACAAAGGCCGACTGCAGTGCTATGCGTGCCACGGCTCTTCCTCACGGGCTTGATCTTAGGGTGGCCTCAGGCATTCTTGGCAGAGCCACAGGGCAGATGAAGGTGCTGGACAAGAATTTGCCTTGTCAAGGCCTCCCGCATGCCAGGGACAGTGTGATGTGCTCCCAGTGTCCACTCTCTGCAGAAGCGTGAGGTTACAGAGTGCTAAATCAAAGGCACGCCTCTTGGGATCTGCCTGCTCAGCACCGTGTATCACTGCCTGCTAAGACCAAGGGTGCGGGCTCCCATATGCCTGCAGGCCCTGGCCATTGACCTCCGCCAAGGGGGGCCAGCAAGAGTCCCTACGCTCTTCTGTCCTGAGGTAAGTGCTGTAAGGAGCACAGATCCCCACTTGGGCAGACGCATGACGGGATGTGGACAGCCCTGTCCCAGAACCGAGAGGTCCTTGGTGGTGTCTGGGGAGCTTTGGAGGAACACTGTTGTGTGGGGGAGACGTTGGCTGTCATGTAGGCCACGGAGCAAAGCTGGGAAGGAGGGAGGGAGGGAGGGAGAGAGGGAAGGAAGCCTGGAAGTAGCATGTGCTGTTCTGGCAAGGGGATGCTGATTCGGGGAGGGGCAGGAGCCAGACAGCCTCGTCATCACGGCCAGGAAGGTGGCTCCACCTCTGCAGATTGGTCCAGGCAGCGCTGAGCCGTGGCAAGGCCGCTATAAAAGCCGTGCCTCTGCCAGTCTCTCTCAACCACCACTCTGGTCGCCTTCTCCTCGGGGAACAGGGTAAGTCTGTGAGCGCTTGTCCTCCTGGCCCCGTGCACCAGCCCCAAGCTGTCCGCCTTGGGAATTAGCCTTTGCTGCTCTCTTGCAACCTGTGACTTCTTGCAGAGCTCCATCCCACTGCACACCAAGATGTCTTGTTACGACCTGTGCCCACCAAGAACCGGCGTGGCCGTCCCCCAGCCCATCGCTGAGAGCTGCAACGAGCTGTGCGCCCGCCAGTGCCCCGACTCGACGGCCTTCATCCAGCCGCCGCCTGTGGTTGTCACCTTCCCCGGCCCCATCCTCAGCTCCTTCCCGCAGCAAGCCGTGGTGGGCTCCTCCGGAGCACCCGCCTTTGGGGGCAACCTGGGGCTGGGAGGTCTCTACGGTGTCGGGGCCACTCAGGGCTCGGGGGGCCTCTGCACCTTTGGCAGACCCTACGCTCCTTCCGCCTGCAGCCCTTTGGTCCTGCCCCGCTACAGCCAGAGGCTCTGGGACACCCGTGGCTCCTGCTAGAGCCACGTCAACGCCACCATACCCCCTGCTGGGGTCAGATGGCGTGCACAGGCTACTGAGGAGTGCTGAGCATCCTCACGCCCAGCCAAGGCCTTGGTAGCAGGCAGTGTTGCGCGCCCCCCGCTCATCCCTGCCCTCTTCTGCCCTCTGCTCTCCTCCCCTTCCCTCTCTCTTCTCAGTTGTCACATGGGGCAGGATCTGCAGCCAAAAGGCCCTTGAGGGGCTGATGGACCAAGTCCTGGCCATATGGAAAGCTTCAGCAAGGTGGCATGCTGCACTTGAAGCCATGCTCTGGAGGCAGTCCCTCTGCTTCCTCCACAAAGTGGCTGTCAGCCTCTCTGGGTATTCGCCCTCTGCTTTTGTGACACTCTTTCCTGCCTCTCTGCGCACAATAAAGTTTTTCTGCATCTAAGCTTTGTCTTGCTCCCTTCTTCTCCCAGCTGGGGAGACCGTGGAGGCGGGTGCCAGGCAAGTGTACGAGTGGAAATTCCTTGTCCTGAGATGCCCAGCATAGGTGAGGCTGAGGGTGGGTGCTGTTTAGCCTTGAACCATACAGGCAAGGTGGAGAAATATTTTGGTGAGGCTTGCAGTTCCTGGAGAGAAGGCAGAGATGTAGACAGGTTCAGGTAAGGCTCTTGTGCCTGCTCTCCACCACCTGGGAATGGCACCAGCTCCAAGAGGTGGCGATGCTCTGCAGAAACAAGAGAGCATTTCCAGGCACCTGCACAGAGGAGACTTGGCGAGAGAGAGTATTAAATGCTGTGCCAGCGACATGGCATGGGTTGTGAAGAGAGTTTGTCAGGAAAGGCCCTGGCGGTGCCTTGGGACACCAAGGGGAGCAGGATCCAGAAACATGCACCGGCCAAAAGCATTCACCTATATCCTGTGCTACAAACATTACATGTGCTGGAGTCCTGCTTTTCTGGAGATGGCTGAACATCTGCTGTCGACGGAAGGCCTAGAAAGAATTCCTTTTTTGCTCTGCTTGCCTGCATCACGTTTGCTTCCCTTATGGAGGTGTCTTTCCCTCCTCCCACGAGTTTTCTCAATTTTAGCCCTCCAATTCTCTGCCCATCCCCAGAGGGGAGGTTGTGAGCCAGCTGCTCGGTGGCGTTTGGTGGCCAGTTGGGATGAGAGCAGGAAAATGAGGGCAGGACGGAGGGAATCTGTCCCGTGGCCAGGGCATCAGAGAGCTGGTTTAACTACTGCTCATACAGACTACGCTCACGGGGTCCAATCAGCGTGCACACGGGTCTGAAGTTAAGTTGTCGAGAAGCTGGAGCCAGGCTCTTGTCAGAGGCGTCCGGTGCCAGGACTGCAGGAAATGGGATCCAGGGAAATCTCAATTTCCCAAGACGGTTTTATCAACATGAGGATGAGCAAGTACCGGGAGAGGTTGTGGTGGATCTCGTGGAGTGTCTGTGCTTGGAGATGGACAAGAGCCTCTGCCCATGGTGCTGGGCAGCCAGCTGCCGGTGGTCTTGTTTGAGGCAGCAGCGTGACAAGATGCCTTCCCGGCAAAGGCTCCTCCACTGGCAACAAGCTGTCATTCCTGTGATTTAGTGTGTGCATCGGGGAAAGAAGTTGGCGCAAGCACGTTGGTCTGTGCAGGGAATTCTCAAGAGAAAGAGAGAAGGAAGGGGAAGAAGAAGAGGGAATAGGCAGAAGTGTAAGAGGAGGAAGAAGAGGTAAGGGTTGAATAAGGCAAGAGGGAATGAAAGAGAGGAGGAGAAAAGGGATAGGCAAAGGAAGGCAAAGGGCTAGGAAAAGGACTAGGAAGAGGAAGTGGAGGCCTTCCGTCTCCTTTCTCCTGCAGAGCATCAAGCAGAGCCAAGGAAGCACACAGGGCTGGAGCCACTGCGGACATTGGCCCTGGCCGCCTCTAGTCCCTGGCGCAGAGCCACTGGTGCGCAAGGAGGCTGGAGGTCTGCAGATGCCTTAGGGCTGCACGTGCCACTGGCAAGGGAGCAAGCGCCTTCAGCCTGGGCTCCTGGAGCTCAGCTGTGGGGCCGTGTGTGTCCAGAGCTCCGCAAAAGCAGCTAAGCCGGGCTTTGCTGCTGGGGCTGGGAGACTACCGTGGCCTGGCTGGCAGGGCCCTGAGCAGAACCAGGGATGCCTGTAGTCCAGGCTGGGCTGTGAGACAAAAGTGCAGAGGCAGGCATTGGATGCAGGCGTGTTTTATTGCAGTGGAGAAAGACGCATAAGGCAGAAGTGGGAAGGTTTTCCAGCGGACTTTCTGGAGAGCTCTTCCATCCAACTTCTGCCAGTTGGAGGCTGCTCTAGAGACAAGGAAGTTCCTTGTGGGATTCTGGTGGAATAAGACATTTGGGCACGGGCAGGAGCAAGGAGGAGAAGAAGTGTGATGGAGAGAGGGAAAGCGTGGTAAAAAAAGGAGGGGGCCTAAGGGTGAGGTGTCCCAGGAAGCCTTGGGAATGCGGGGCTGGCTCTAGCAGGAGCCACAGGAGTTCCAGAGCCTCTGGCTGTAGCGGGGCAGGACCAAAGGGCTGCAGGCGGAAGGAGCGTAGGGTCTGCCAAAGGTGCAGAGGCCCCCCGAGCCCTGAGCGGCCCCAGCACCGTAGAGGCCTCCCAGCCCCAGGTTGCCCCCAAAGGCGGGTGCTCCGGAGGAGCCCACCACGGCTTGCTGCGGGAAGGAGCTGAGGATGGGGCCGGGGAAGGTGACAACCACAGGCGGCGGCTGGATGAAGGCCGTCGAGTCAGGGCACTGGCGGGCGCACAGCTCGTTGCAGCTGTCAGCGATGGGCTGGGGGACGGCCACGCCGGTTTTTGGTGGGCACAGGTCATAGCAAGACATCTTGGTGTGCAGTGGGATGGAGCTCTGCAAGAAGTCACAGGTTGCAAGAGAGCAGCAAAGGCTAATTCCCAAGGCGGACAGCTTGGGGCTGGTGCACGGGGCCAGGAGGACAAGCGCTCACAGACTTACCCTGTTCCCCGAGGAGAAGGCGACCAGAGTGGTGGTTGAGAGAGACTGGCAGAGGCACGGCTTTTATAGCGGCCTTGCCACGGCTCAGCGCTGCCTGGACCAATCTGCAGAGGTGGAGCCACCTTCCTGGCCGTGATGACGAGGCTGTCTGGCTCCTGCCCCTCCCCGAATCAGCATCCCCTTGCCAGAACAGCACATGCTACTTCCAGGCTTCCTTCCCTCTCTCCCTCCCTCCCTCCCTCCTTCCCAGCTTTGCTCCGTGGCCTACATGACAGCCAACGTCTCCCCCACACAACAGTGTTCCTCCAAAGCTCCCCAGACACCACCAAGGACCTCTCGGTTCTGGGACAGGGCTGTCCACATCCCGTCATGCGTCTGCCCCAGTGGGGATCTGTGCTCCTTACAGCACTTACCTCAGGACAGAAGAGCGTAGGGACTCTTGCTGGCCCCCCTTGGCGGAGGTCAATGGCCAGGGCCTGCAGGCATATGGGAGCCCGCACCCTTGGTCTTAGCAGGCAGTGATACACGGTGCTGAGCAGGCAGATCCCAAGAGGCGTGCCTTTGATTTAGCACTCTGTAACCTCACGCTTCTGCAGAGAGTGGACACTGGGAGCACATCACACTGTCCCTGGCGTGCGGGAGGCCTTGACAAGGCAAATTCTTGTCCAGCACCTTCATCTGCCCTGTGGCTCTGCCAAGAATGCCTGAGGCCACCCTAAGATCAAGCCCGTGAGGAAGAGCCGTGGCACGCATGGCACTGCAATCGGCCTTTGTCACGCCGCATGCCCTCTAACCCATGGAGATAATGAAAAGCAAGTGGGGCCAATTTGAGCCATGAGGTGGCAGCTGTCAAGCGACCAAGCAGGGTAATTGCTGGGGCTGATAGAGCAGGTTGGGGCTGGCGAGGAAACGGCATCAGCAAAACAGCCCCGCAGCAGGCAGGGAGGAGGCCGGGAATTGGCCGCCAGCAGCCACGTGCCCCCAACACAGCTGCTGCTCCCCGCCCCTCACCAGCCAGGCATAAAAGCAGTGCCCAGGCTGAGCGCTGGCATCCACCGCTCCTGCCTTCCTCTGCTCAGGAAAAGGGTAGGTGGGTGCCGGTGGGGCTCTGCCTCCTGTGGCTGAGGCCGGCGAGGGACTCCCTGGCCCGGAGAGCTCTGGCACAGAGGCCATTGCTGGCAAGAGGCTGGAATGGTCAGACAGCCCCAAGGGATGGCCGAAGGAGGGAGGACGGTGCTGCTTTGCGAGGACCTGCAGAGCCAGGCTCCCCACAGGCTCTGGGCAAGGGATTGTGTTGAGTGTGTGCGTGAAGAGTAGGGCGTAGATGGGGAGTGGAGGGGACAAGGACAAGCGTTGGGCAGTGCGGGCAAGGCAGTGGTTCTGGCCCTGTAGCTCCAGGGCAGCATGAGTCAAAAAACATCCCTTGTGGACCGGGGGGAATCAAGCCCTCCCTCCTGACACCCATCCTTGGTATTGCAGGCTCAGCTCTCTCGCACCAAGATGTCTTGCTACGACCTGTGCCCACCAAGAACCGGCGTGGCCGTCCCCCAGCCCATCGCTGACAGCTGCAACGAGCTGTGCGCCCGCCAGTGTCCCGACTCGTCAGCCTTCATCCAGCCGCCGCCTGTGGTTGTCACCTTCCCCGGCCCCATCCTCAGCTCCTTCCCGCAGCAAGCCGTGGTGGGCTCCTCCGGAGCACCCGCCTTTGGGGGCAACCTGGGGCTGGGAGGCCTCTACGGTGCTGGGGCCGCTCAGGGCTCGGGGGGCCTCTGCACCTTTGGCAGACCCTACGCTCCTTCCGCCTGCAGCCCTTTGGTCCTGCCCCGCTACAGCCAGAGGCTCTGGAACTCCTGTGGCTCCTGCTAGAGCCAGCCCCGCATTCCCAAGGCTTCCTGGGACACCTCACCCTTAGGCCCCCTCCTTTTTTTACCACGCTTTCCCTCTCTCCATCACACTTCTTCTCCTCCTTGCTCCTGCCCGTGCCCAAATGTCTTATTCCACCAGAATCCCACAAGGAACTTCCTTGTCTCTAGAGCAGCCTCCAACTGGCAGAAGTTGGATGGAAGAGCTCTCCAGAAAGTCCGCTGGAAAACCTTCCCACTTCTGCCTTATGCGTCTTTCTCCACTGCAATAAAACACGCCTGCATCCAATGCCTGCCTCTGCACTTTTGTCTCACAGCCCAGCCTGGACTACAGGCATCCCTGGTTCTGCTCAGGGCCCTGCCAGCCAGGCCACGGTAGTCTCCCAGCCCCAGCAGCAAAGCCCGGCTTAGCTGCTTTTGCGGAGCTCTGGACACACACGGCCCCACAGCTGAGCTCCAGGAGCCCAGGCTGAAGGCGCTTGCTCCCTTGCCAGTGGCACGTGCAGCCCTAAGGCATCTGCAGACCTCCAGCCTCCTTGCGCACCAGTGGCTCTGCGCCAGGGACTAGAGGCGGCCAGGGCCAATGTCCGCAGTGGCTCCAGCCCTGTGTGCTTCCTTGGCTCTGCTTGATGCTCTGCAGGAGAAAGGAGACGGAAGGCCTCCACTTCCTCTTCCTAGTCCTTTTCCTAGCCCTTTGCCTTCCTTTGCCTATCCCTTTTCTCCCTCCTCTCTTTCATTCCCTCTTGCCTTATTCAACCCTTACCTCTTCTTCCTCCTCTTACACTTCTGCCTATTCCCTCTTCTTCTTCCCCTTCCTTCTCTCTTTCTCTTGAGAATTCCCTGCACAGACCAACGTGCTTGCGCCAACTTCTTTCCCCGATGCACACACTAAATCACAGGAATGACAGCTTGTTGCCAGTGGAGGAGCCTTTGCCGGGAAGGCATCTTGTCACGCTGCTGCCTCAAACAAGACCACCGGCAGCTGGCTGCCCAGCACCATGGGCAGAGGCTCTTGTCCATCTCCAAGCACAGACACTCCACGAGATCCACCACAACCTCTCCCGGTACTTGCTCATCCTCATGTTGATAAAACCGTCTTGGGAAATTGAGATTTCCCTGGATCCCATTTCCTGCAGTCCTGGCACCAGACGCCTCTGACAAGAGCCTGGCTCCAGCTTCTCGACAACTTAACTTCAGACCCGTGTGCACGCTGATTGGACCCCGTGAGCGTAGTCTGTATGAGCAGTAGTTAAACCAGCTCTCTGATGCCCTGGCCACGGGACAGATTCCCTCCGTCCTGCCCTCATTTTCCTGCTCTCATCCCAACTGGCCACCAAACGCCACCGAGCAGCTGGCTCACAACCTCCCCTCTGGGATGGGCAGAGAATTGGAGGGCTAAAATTGAGAAAACTCGTGGGAGGAGGGAAAGACACCTCCATAAGGGAAGCAAACGTGATGCAGGCAAGCAGAGCAAAAAAGGAATTCTTTCTAGGCCTTCCGTCGACAGCAGATGTTCAGCCATCTCCAGAAAAGCAGGACTCCAGCACATGTAATGTTTGTAGCACAGGATATAGGTGAATGCTTTTGGCCGGTGCATGTTTCTGGATCCTGCTCCCCTTGGTGTCCCAAGGCACCGCCAGGGCCTTTCCTGACAAACTCTCTTCACAACCCATGCCATGTCGCTGGCACAGCATTTAATACTCTCTCTCGCCAAGTCTCCTCTGTGCAGGTGCCTGGAAATGCTCTCTTGTTTCTGCAGAGCATCGCCACCTCTTGGAGCTGGTGCCATTCCCAGGTGGTGGAGAGCAGGCACAAGAGCCTTACCTGAACCTGTCTACATCTCTGCCTTCTCTCCAGGAACTGCAAGCCTCACCAAAATATTTCTCCACCTTGCCTGTATGGTTCAAGGCTAAACAGCACCCACCCTCAGCCTCACCTATGCTGGGCATCTCAGGACAAGGAATTTCCACTCGTACACTTGCCTGGCACCCGCCTCCACGGTCTCCCCAGCTGGGAGAAGAAGGGCGCAAGACAAAGCTTAGATGCAGAAAAACTTTATTGTGCGCAGAGAGGCAGGAAAGAGTGTCACAAAAGCAGAGGGCGAATACCCAGAGAGGCTGACAGCCGCTTTGTGGAGGAAGCAGAGGGACTGTCTCCAGAGCATGGCTTCAAGTGCAGCATGCCACCTTGCTTAAGCTTTCCATATGGCCAGGACTTGGTCCATCAGCCCCTCAAGGGCCTTTTGGCTGCAGACCCTGCCCCATGTGACAACTGAGAAGAGAGAGGGAAGGGGAGGAGAGCAGAGGGCAGAAGAGGGCAGGGATGAGCGGGGGCGCGCAACACTGCCTGCTACCAAGGCCTTGGCTGGGCATGAGGATGCTCAGCACTCCTCAGTAGCCTGTGCACGCCATCTGACCCCAGCAGGGGTATGGTGGCGTTGACGTGGCTCTAGCAGGAGCCACGGGTGTCCCAGAGCCTCTGGCTGTAGCGGGGCAGGACCAAAGGGCTGCAGGCGGAAGGAGCGTAGGGTCTGCCAAAGGTGCAGAGGCCCCCCGAGCCCTGAGTGGCCCCAGCACCGTAGAGACCTCCCAGCCCCAGGTTGCCCCCAAAGGCGGGTGCTCCGGAGGAGCCCACCACGGCTTGCTGCGGGAAGGAGCTGAGGATGGGGCCGGGGAAGGTGACAACCACAGGCGGCGGCTGGATGAAGGCCGTCGAGTCAGGGCACTGGCGGGCACACAGCTCGTTGCAGCTCTCAGCGATGGGCTGGGGGACGGCCACGCCGGTTCTTGGTGGGCACAGGTCGTAACAAGACATCTTGGTGTGCAGTGGGATGGAGCTCTGCAAGAAGTCACAGGTTGCAAGAGAGCAGCAAAGGCTAATTCCCAAGGCGGACAGCTTGGGGCTGGTGCACAGGGCCAGGAGGACAAGCGCTCACAGACTTACCCTGTTCCCCGAGGAGAAGGCGACCAGAGTGGTGGTTGAGAGAGACTGGCAGAGGCACGGCTTTTATAGCGGCCTTGCCACGGCTCAGCGCTGCCTGGACCAATCTGCAGAGGTGGAGCCACCTTCCTGGCCGTGATGACGAGGCTGTCTGGCTCCTGCCCCTCCCCGAATCAGCATCCCCTTGCCAGCACAGCACATTCTGCTTCCAGGCTTCCTTCCCTCTCTCCCTCCCTCCCTCCCTCCCTCCTTCCCAGCTTTGCTCCGTGGCCTACATGACAGCTAACGTCTCCCCCACACAACAGTGTTCCTCCAAAGCTCCCCAGACACCACCAAGGACCTCTCGGTTCTGGGACAGGGCTGTCCACATCCCGTCATGCGTCTGCCCCAGTGGGGATCTGTGCTCCTTACAGCACTTACCTCAGGACAGAAGAGCGTAGGGACTCTTGCTGGCCCCCACTGGCGGAGGTCAATGGCCAGGGCCTGCAGGCATATGGGAGCCCGCACCCTTGGTCTTAGCAGGCAGTGATACACGGTGCTGAGCAGGCAGATCCCAAGAGGCGTGCCTTTGATTTAGCACTCTGTAACCTCACGCTTCTGCAGAGAGTGGACACTGGGAGCACATCACACTGTCCCTGGCGTGCGGGAGGCCTTGACAAGGCAAATTCTTGTCCAGCACCTTCATCTGCCCTGTGGCTCTGCCAAGAATGCCTGAGGCCACCCTAAGATCAAGCCCGTGAGGAAGAGCCGTGGCACGCATGGCACTGCAGTCGGCCTTTGTCACGCCGCATGCCCTCTAACCCATGGAGATAATGAAAAGCAAGTGGGGCCAATTTGAGCCATGAGGTGGCAGCTGTCAAGCGACCAAGCAGGGTAATTGCTGGGGCTGATAGAGCAGGTTGGGGCTGGCGAGGAAACGGCATCAGCAAAACAGCCCCGCAGCAGGCAGGGAGGAGGCCGGGAATTGGCCGCCAGCAGCCACGTGCCCCCAACACAGCTGCTGCTCCCCGCCCTCACCAGCCAGGCATAAAAGCAGTGCCCAGGCTGAGCGCTGGCATCCACCGCTCCTGCCTTCCTCTGCTCAGGAAAAGGGTAGGTGGGTGCCGGTGGGGCTCTGCCTCCTGTGGCTGAGGCCGGCGAGGGACTCCCTGGCCCGGAGAGCTCTGGCACAGAGGCCATGCTGGCAAGAGGCTGGAATGGTCAGACAGCCCCAAGGGATGGCCGAAGGAGGGAGGACGGTGCTGCTTTGCGAGGACCTGCAGAGCCAGGCTCCCCACAGGCTCTGGGCAAGGGATTGTGTTGAGTGTGTGCGTGAAGAGTAGGGCGTAGATGGGGAGTGGAGGGGACAAGGACAAGCGTTGGGCAGTGCGGGCAAGGCAGTGGTTCTGGCCCTGTAGCTCCAGGGCAGCATGAGTCAAAAAACATCCCTTGTGGACCGGGGGGAATCAAGCCCTCCCTCCTGACACCCATCCTTGGTATTGCAGGCTCAGCTCTCTCGCACCAAGATGTCTTGCTACGACCTGTGCCCACCAAGAACCGGCGTGGCCGTCCCCCAGCCCATCGCTGACAGCTGCAACGAGCTGTGCGCCCGCCAGTGTCCCGACTCGTCAGCCTTCATCCAGCCGCCGCCTGTGGTTGTCACCTTCCCCGGCCCCATCCTCAGCTCCTTCCCGCAGCAAGCCGTGGTGGGCTCCTCCGGAGCACCCGCCTTTGGGGGCAACCTGGGGCTGGGAGGCCTCTACGGTGCTGGGGCCACTCAGGGCTCGGGGGGCCTCTGCACCTTTGGCAGACCCTACGCTCCTTCCGCCTGCAGCCCTTTGGTCCTGCCCCGCTACAGCCAGAGGCTCTGGGACACCCGTGGTTCCTGCTAGAGCCATTCTACCCCCACCAACAGCCCTGCAGGAGTGGCATGGCGGGCACAAAGCATTGAGGAGTGCTGAGCATCCCCAGCCCCAGCCAAGGCTTTGACAGCTGGCAGTGCCACGCGCATTCTGCTCATCATTGCTCTCTTCTCCTGCCCTCTGCTCTCCTCCCCTCCACTCTAGTATCAGCTGTCTCCCAGGGCAGGACCTGTACCTAAAAGGCCTTGGGGGTTCACGGGTCAAGTCCTGGGGATCTGGAATGCCACACCAAGGAGACATGTGGAGCCAGAAGTCACTCTTTTGAGAAAATACCTCTGTTTCCCCAAAGACGTGGCAGCCAGTCTCTCTGGGATTTGCTCACTGGTTCTGTGACAGTCTCTCCCACCCCTCTGGGCACAATAAAGTTTTCCTGCATCCAAGCTTTGTCTCACTCTGTTCTTCTCCAAGTTGTAGAGATTTAGGGCACAGGTTAGGTGAAGGTGGGTGGTGTTAGGACATGGAGCATGTAGGCAGGATGGAGAAAAGTGTTTTGTGGAGTTTGATGGAGCCAGTGAAAGGGAAGAGATCAGAATAGGCTCTGGCAGTGTTCCTGTGCCTGATGCTCTCAAGAGCTGCAGCTGTTCCAACAGGCCCCCAGTGCTCTGCATCAGCACCACAGTATCTCCAAGCATCTGCACAGAGGATGCTGTCAAGAGCGAGTATTAACTCCCATGCCAGGGACATGGCAGTGGGCTGTGAAGAGCAGTTTGACCAGAAAGGCTCTGTTAATGCCAGGCAAGCCCAAGCAGGAGCCGGAAACATGCTGTAGCCAAGGGCATTCGGCTGTATCCTGCGCTGCAACAGTTACACATGAAAGATCCCTGCTTTCCTGGAGATGGCCAAAAATGGCTGCCCATGACACATCCACAGTCAATTCCTTGGTTTACATTGCTTGCCTGCATGGCATTTGCTCCCCTTTATGGAGGTGTCTTTCTCTCATAGAATCATAGGTTACTGTTGGGAAGGACCTCGAGATTATCAAGCTCCAACCCACCTGCCATGGGCAGGGACACCTCACAGTAAACCAGGTCACCCAAGCCTCTCTCCAGCCTGGCCTAGAACACCTCCAGGGATGGATCATTCACAGTTTCCTTGGGCAAGCCATTTCAGCGCCTCACAGCCCTCACTGTAAAGAACTTCTGCCTTATCTAATCTAAACTTCCCCTGTTTAAGTTTTAACCTGTTACTCCTTGTCCTACCACTGCAGTCCCTTGTCGTGGTTTAAGCCCCCCACCCACGCAGTTTTACTCACTCACTCACTCCCCCTTTTTCTTCCCCCAGTCCCGGGCAATGGGGAAGAGAATCAAAAGAATCCAACTTGCACAGGTTGAGATAAGAGCAGTTTAGTAACTAAGGTATAACACAAATCACTACTGCTACCACCAGTAATAATACAAGAGAAATACAAAGAAAAAGAATACAACTGCTCACCAAGCCCGACCCAGCCAGTGCACCCCCAATCAGTGAACCCCCCAATACCAAAAACCTGACCATGCCATGCACCCCCAGTCCACCACCACACCCTTCCGGGTCTCTGCTCTCCATCTTCACAACCTGGACATGATGTGCTGTGGTATGGAATAACCTCTTTGGTCAGTTTGGGTCAGGTGTTCTGTCTCTGCTTCCTCCCAGCTCCCCCCTCCCTGGCATAGCATGAGGCTCAGAAAAGTCCTTGGTCAAACCGAAACATTGTCAAGCAGAGATTATAAGCACTGATGTTATCAGTGCTGCTCCCAGGCCCAAAATCAAAACCACAGCGCTGCACCAGCTACCAAGAAGGAGAAAAATGACTGCTGCTGCTGAACCCATGACAATCCACCCATTATTCCATACCATTCACGTCATTTTAAGATCCCACATTTTCAATATACCAGCACATGTATATGTACACATCCACACAGCACTGCAGAAAGGGAGAGAGATCATCCCTCAGTGCATGAACCAATCCCTATAGAGCTGCTGAGTCCATCCAGTCCATGATATCAGGTGCCATCTCTTGTAGCAGTCTTTCAGAGCAGGAAGAGGCTGTGTGCAGTGTTCACACTCGTGAATAACCTGGGCAATAGTGTCCATTGCTAAGTCCACCCCTCGATCATGAGTCCATCTGTATGCTGCATCTCTGCCCTGATGGCCTGAGGTGTCATAGGCCCACCAGGCTCAAAATAATTCACCCTTATGTTGCCAATCTAAGTCCATCTGAGCCACATCAATTTTAGCCGCTTGTCACTGGGGACTCCATACAGCTGCCTTCCATCTCTGATGCTTCAAAACCACAGGAGAGGTCCAGTGGACAAGATACTTGCACTCGCCCACGCTGTCCCACACACCCAGCCACTCATGAATGTCCAGCCTTGGGGAAAATCTCTTGGTCATCCTACATTGCAGTCCAATCCTAGACATGGCCCACACCCCACTCTGCTTAACTCTGGGGACCAGACAAAATGGTTGTGTGTAAAGCACACTTCTGAATGCATGCCAACATGCTGATCCCCATCACAATCAGCAGGCAGGTCTCAAAGGTACCCAAAGGCCGTTCAAACCCTTCAGAACTCTCCAATGAGGCTGCTGTACTTGTCCCTGGGGCTGGTGTAGCTGCTGTGCTTGCGGCTCTCTCACCACCAGGTGCTCTTTGTCTGAGTCCAGATCTTCCTCCTCTGCCTCGCTGGGCAGTGCCGCGCGGTCTCCTGCATCCTCCTGGGGCTCGGGCTCTCGGAGCTCTCTGGGCGACTGCTGGGGAATGCTCTCGGTCGCCGCGGGGCCGGGCTCGGCCGCCGCCTTCCCACCCCGCTCGGCAGCCGCGGGGCTCGGCTCGGGCTCGGGGCTCGGCTTCTCTGCCGTCTCCTCCGGCCGGTCGGTAGCCGCCGGGCTCACCCCCTCTGCCACCTCCGCAGCCGCGGGGCTCCGCTCGGGCTCGGGGCTCGGGGCTCGGCTTCTCTGCCGTCTCCTCCGGCCGGTCGGCAGCCGCCTCCTCCCGCGGCTCGGCAGCCGCCGTGCTGGGCTCGGTGGGGGGGCTCAGCTCCTCTGCCTCCCCGTTCCCGGCCTCTTGATCCCCCGGGCCCTTCTCCCGGGCCATTTCGGCAGTCGGCGGCTCCCGGGGCCGCCCCGCCGCGGCTTCCCCTCCTCCCTTCTGGAGCTCGCCCGTGTTACAAGCCATTCCAATAGAGTACAATGTAACAAGAACCTTAACCCAAAACCCAGATGTGAAAAACGTTACGATAAGAAATACCGGCTGTGGGTGAAGTAGCATACGCTGAACCTGTGAGAACCAGAGCAACAACTTTGAGAGCCAATAAATCAGCATTGTGACGAGTGGTTATTAATCCTTGCCATTTATCTCAACCCTTCGTGCCCCAGGTTGGGTGCCAAAAAGAACTGTCCTGGTTTAAGCCCCCCACACATGCAGTTTTACTCACTCACTCACTCCCCTCTTTTTCTTCCCCCAGTCCCGGGGGAATGGGGAGGAGAATCAAAAGAATCCAACTAGCACAGGTTGAGATAAGAACAGTTTAGTAACTGAGGTATAACACAAATCACTACTGCTGCCACCAGTAATAATACAAGAGAAATACAAAGAAAAAGAATACAACTGCTCACCAAGCCCGACCCAGCCAGTGCAACCCCAATCAGTGAACCCCCCACTACCAAAAACCTGACCATGCCGTGCACCCCCCGTCCACCAGCACCACCACACCCTTCCGGGTCTCTGCTCTCCATCTTCACATCCTGGACATGACGTGCTGTGGCATGGAATAACCTCTTTGGTCAGTTTGGGTCAGGTGTCCTGCCTCTGCTTCCTCCTGGCTCCCCTCCTCCCTGGCATAGTATGAGGCTCAGAAAGTCCTTGGTCAAACTGAAACACTGTCAAGCAGAAACAATAAACACTGGTGTTATCAGCGCTGCTCCCAGGCCCAAAATCAAAACCACAGCGCTGCACCAGCTACCAAGAAGGAGAAAAAAACGACTGCTGCTGCTGAACCCATGGCATCCCTAATGACAAGTCCCTCCCCAGCATCCTTATAGTCCCTCTTCTGATACTGGAAGGCTGCTAAGAGGTCTTCTTGCAGCCTTCTCTTCTCCAGGCTGGACAGCCCCAATTTCCTCAGCTTGTCTTCATGCGGGAGGTGCTCCAGTCCCCTGATCATCCTCGGGGCCTCCTCTGGACTTGTTCCAACAGTTCCATGTCCTTTTTATGCTGAGGACACCAGAACTGTATGCAATACTCCAAGTGAGGTTTCATGAGAGCAGAGCAGAGGGGCAGCATCACCTCCTTCAACCTGCTAGTCCTGCTCCTTTTGATGCAGTCCAGGATATGGTTGGTTTTCTGGGCTGCAAGTGCACACTACCGGCTGATGTTAAGTTTCTCATCTACCAGCACCCCCAAGACCTTCTCCATAGGGCTGTTCTGAATCTCTTCTCTACCCAACCTGTAGCTGCTCTTGGGATTGCCAGACCCAGGTGCAGGACCTTGCACTTGGCTTGGTTGAACTTCATGAAGTTGGCATTGGCCATCTCACAAGTGCATCAAGGTCCCTCCGGATGGTATCCCTTCCCTCCAGCATATCAACCGAACCACACAGCTTGGTGTCATCAGCAGACTTGCTGAGGGAACACTCAATGACACTGTCCATGTGGCCAACAAAGATGTTGAACAAGACTAGTCCCAACACCGATCACTGAAGAACACCACTTGTTACTGTTTTCTAACTGGACATTGAGCTGTTGACCACAACTCCTCGCGTGCAGCCATCCAGCCAGCTCTTTATCCGCTGAGTGGTCCACCTATCAAATTGATGTCTCTCCAATTTTGAGGCAAGGACACTGACGAATGCTTTGCACAAGTGCAGGTAGATGACATCAATGGCTCTACTCCTGTCCATCAGTTCTGTAGCCCCATCATAGAAGGCCACCAGATTGGTCAGGCAGGATTTCCCCTTAGTGAAGCCATGTTGGATGTCACCAACCATTTTGTTGTTTCTCATGTGCCTTAGCATGCTTTCCAGGAGAATCTGCTCCAACATTTTGCCAGGCACATAGGTGAGACTGACTGGTCTGCAGTTCCCTGGGTCTTCCATTTTCTCCTACTCAAAAACTGGAGTTATATAACCCCTTTTCCAGTCTTCTGGAACTTCACCTGACTGCCATGATTTTTCAAATATGATGGACAGTTGCTGTCGTGGTTTAAGCAACTTCATTCATCCTGCAAGTTTTCTCAATTTTACCCCTCCAGTTCTCTCCTCATCCTAGTGTGGAAGTTGTGAGTGAGCTGCTTCTTGTGTTTAGTGGCCAGCTGGAGTTAAAGCTGGCAGGACAGGAAGAATCTGTCTTGTGGTGAGAGGATCAGAGAGCTGGGTCTACTCCTGGTGCAGAAGACACACAGGGGGTCCCATAACTGTACACAAATGTCTGAAGGGAAGGTCTTGAGAAGTTGTAACCAGGCTCTTTTCTGCAGTGTCAGTGCCAGGCCTAGAGAGTATGGGCTCCAGGGAAGCAGAAGAGGCTCATTCTTAACATGCCAAGACCCTTTCTGCAGGCTAAGATTGAGCAAGCACTGACACCTGTAGGCAGGGAAGACTCCGGAGCCTCTGTGCTTGGAGATGCTCAAATCCCCCTTGCACATGGCGCTGGGATGATGGCTCCCAATGACCCAACTTGAAAAGGTAGCATGACAAGATGCTATCTCTGCAAAAGGCTGCTCCCACTGTTATCAGGCTGTGATTCCTGTGATTTTGTGTGTGCAACAGGGAACAAAGGGGCAAAGAGTGTATAGTTCAGGGGGTGGGGGAGGGTAACAAGGGGGAAAGAGAAGGAAGGAAAAGAGGAAAGGGGAGAAAGAAGAGAGAAGCAGAAGTAGAAGAAGAGGGAAGGGGGAGAATAAGGAGGAAGGAATAGGAAAAAAAAAAAAAAGGAAGGAAGACGGAAGGCACTGGTTTAGGGAAGCCATGTTCAAATGCAAGGAGGCTGGAGGTCTGCAGATGCCCTAGGGATTCATGTCCCGCTGGCAGGTGAGCAAACACCTGCAGCCTGGGCACATGGAGAGCAGCTGTGGGGCTGTGAGTGTCCAGAGCTGCCCAGGCTGTAGGGTGTCCCAAAGGAAGGTGGTTGTGCTGCTAAGGCTGGGAGACTGCCATGGCCTAGCTGGCAGGACTCAGATAAGCACCAGGCTGGGCAGTGACAGAAAAGTGCTGAGACAGGCATTGGATGCAGGCGTGTTTTATTGCAGTGGAGAAAGACGCAAAAGGCAGAAGTGGGAAGGTTTTCCAGCGGACTTTCTGGAGAGCTCTTCCATCCAACTTCTGCCAGTTGGAGGCTGCTCTAGAGACAAGGAAGTTCCTTGTGGGATTCTGGTGGAATAAGACATTTGGGCACGGGCAGGAGCAAGGAGGAGAAGAAGTGTGATGGAGAGAGGGAAAGCGTGGTAAAAAAAGGAGGGGGCCTAAGGGTGAGGTGTCCCAGGAAGCCTTGGGAATGTGGGTCTGGCTCTAGCAGGAGCCACAGGAGTTCCAGAGCCTCTGGCTGTAGCGGGGCAGGACCAAAGGGCTGCAGGCGGAAGGAGCGTAGGGTCTGCCAAAGGTGCAGAGGCCCCCCGAGCCCTGAGTGGCCCCAGCACCGTAGAGGCCTCCCAGCCCCAGGTTGCCCCCAAAGGCGGGTGCTCCGGAGGAGCCCACCACGGCTTGCTGCGGGAAGGAGCTGAGGATGGGGCCGGGGAAGGTGACAACCACAGGCGGCGGCTGGATGAAGGCTGACGAGTCGGGACACTGGCGGGCGCACAGCTCGTTGCAGCTGTCAGCGATGGGCTGGGGGACGGCCACGCCGGTTCTTGGTGGGCACAGGTCGTAGCAAGACATCTTGGTGCGAGAGAGCTGAGCCTGCAATACCAAGGATGGGTGTCAGGAGGGAGGGCTTGATTCCCCCCGGTCCACAAGGGATGTTTTTTTGACTCATGCTGCCCTGGAGCTACAGGGCCAGAACCACTGCCTTGCCCGCACTGCCCAACGCTTGTCCTTGTCCCCTCCACTCCCCATCTACGCCCTACTCTTCACGCACACACTCAACACAATCCCTTGCCCAGAGCCTGTGGGGAGCCTGGCTCTGCAGGTCCTCGCAAAGCAGCACCGTCCTCCCTCCTTCGGCCATCCCTTGGGGCTGTCTGACCATTCCAGCCTCTTGCCAGCATGGCCTCTGTGCCAGAGCTCTCCGGGCCAGGGAGTCCCTCGCCGGCCTCAGCCACAGGAGGCAGAGCCCCACCGGCACCCACCTACCCTTTTCCTGAGCAGAGGAAGGCAGGAGCGGTGGATGCCAGCGCTCAGCCTGGGCACTGCTTTTATGCCTGGCTGGTGAGGGCGGGGAGCAGCAGCTGTGTTGGGGGCACGTGGCTGCTGGCGGCCAATTCCCGGCCTCCTCCCTGCCTGCTGCGGGGCTGTTTTGCTGATGCCGTTTCCTCGCCAGCCCCAACCTGCTCTATCAGCCCCAGCAATTACCCTGCTTGGTCGCTTGACAGCTGCCACCTCATGGCTCAAATTGGCCCCACTTGCTTTTCATTATCTCCATGGGTTAGAGGGCATGCGGCGTGACAAAGGCCGATTGCAGTGCCATGCGTGCCACGGCTCTTCCTCACGGGCTTGATCTTAGGGTGGCCTCAGGCATTCTTGGCAGAGCCACAGGGCAGATGAAGGTGCTGGACAAGAATTTGCCTTGTCAAGGCCTCCCGCACGCCAGGGACAGTGTGATGTGCTCCCAGTGTCCACTCTCTGCAGAAGCGTGAGGTTACAGAGTGCTAAATCAAAGGCACGCCTCTTGGGATCTGCCTGCTCAGCACCGTGTATCACTGCCTGCTAAGACCAAGGGTGCGGGCTCCCATATGCCTGCAGGCCCTGGCCATTGACCTCCGCCAAGGGTGGCCAGCAAGAGTCCCTACGCTCTTCTGTCCTGAGGTAAGTGGTGTAAGGAGCACAGATCCCCACTGGGGCAGACGCATGACGGGATGTGGACAGCCCTGTCCCAGAACCGAGAGGTCCTTGGTGGTGTCTGGGGAGCTTTGGAGGAACACTGTTGTGTGGGGGAGACGTTGGCTGTCATGTAGGCCACGGAGCAAAGCTGGGAAGGAGGGAGGGAGGGAGGGAGAGAGGGAAGGAAGCCTGGAAGTAGCATGTGCTGTTCTGGCAAGGGGATGCTGATTCGGGGAGGGGCAGGAGCCAGACAGCCTCGTCATCACGGCCAGGAAGGTGGCTCCACCTCTGCAGATTGGTCCAGGCAGCGCTGAGCCGTGGCAAGGCCGCTATAAAAGCCGTGCCTCTGCCAGTCTCTCTCAACCACCACTCTGGTCGCCTTCTCCTCGGGGAACAGGGTAAGTCTGTGAGCGCTTGTCCTCCTGGCCCCGTGCACCAGCCCCAAGCTGTCCGCCTTGGGAATTAGCCTTTGCTGCTCTCTTGCAACCTGTGACTTCTTGCAGAGCTCCATCCCACTGCACACCAAGATGTCTTGTTACGACCTGTGCCCACCAAGAACCGGCGTGGCCGTCCCCCAGCCCATCGCTGAGAGCTGCAACGAGCTGTGTGCCCGCCAGTGCCCTGACTCGACGGCCTTCATCCAGCCGCCGCCTGTGGTTGTCACCTTCCCCGGCCCCATCCTCAGCTCCTTCCCGCAGCAAGCCGTGGTGGGCTCCTCCGGAGCACCCGCCTTTGGGGGCAACCTGGGGCTGGGAGGCCTCTACGGTGCTGGGGCCACTCAGGGCTCGGGGGGCCTCTGCACCTTTGGCAGACCCTACGCTCCTTCCGCCTGCAGCCCTTTGGTCCTGCCCCGCTACAGCCAGAGGCTCTGGGACACCCGTGGCTCCTGCTAGAGCCACGTCAACGCCACCATACCCCTGCTGGGGTCAGATGGCGTGCACAGGCTACTGAGGAGTGCTGAGCATCCTCATGCCCAGCCAAGGCCTTGGTAGCAGGCAGTGTTGCGCGCCCCCCGCTCATCCCTGCCCTCTTCTGCCCTCTGCTCTCCTCCCCCCTTCCCTCTCTCTTCTCAGTTGTCACATGGGGCAGGATCTGCAGCCAAAAGGCCCTTGAGGGGCTGATGGACCAAGTCCTGGCCATATGGAAAGCTTCAGCAAGGTGGCATGCTGCACTTGAAGCCATGCTCTGGAGGCAGTCCCTCTGCTTCCTCCACAAAGCGGCTGTCAGCCTCTCTGGGTATTCGCCCTCTGCTTTTGTGACACTCTTTCCTGCCTCTCTGCGCACAATAAAGTTTTTCTGCATCTAAGCTTTGTCTTGCTCCCTTCTTCTCCCAGCTGGGGAGACCGTGGAGGCGGGTGCCAGGCAAGTGTACGAGTGGAAATTCCTTGTCCTGAGATGCCCAGCATAGGTGAGGCTGAGGGTGGGTGCTGTTTAGCCTTGAACCATACAGGCAAGGTGGAGAAATATTTTGGTGAGGCTTGCAGTTCCTGGAGAGAAGGCAGAGATGTAGACAGGTTCAGGTAAGGCTCTTGTGCCTGCTCTCCACCACCTGGGAATGGCACCAGCTCCAAGAGGTGGCGATGCTCTGCAGAAACAAGAGAGCATTTCCAGGCACCTGCACAGAGGAGACTTGGCGAGAGAGAGTATTAAATGCTGTGCCAGCGACATGGCATGGGTTGTGAAGAGAGTTTGTCAGGAAAGGCCCTGGCGGTGCCTTGGGACACCAAGGGGAGCAGGATCCAGAAACATGCACCGGCCAAAAGCATTCACCTATATCCTGTGCTACAAACATTACATGTGCTGGAGTCCTGCTTTTCTGGAGATGGCTGAACATCTGCTGTCGACGGAAGGCCTAGAAAGAATTCCTTTTTTGCTCTGCTTGCCTGCATCACGTTTGCTTCCCTTATGGAGGTGTCTTTCCCTCCTCCCACGAGTTTTCTCAATTTTAGCCCTCCAATTCTCTGCCCATCCCAGAGGGGAGGTTGTGAGCCAGCTGCTCGGTGGCGTTTGGTGGCCAGTTGGGATGAAAGCAAGAAAATGACGCTTGAGAGCTGCCACCTCATTGCTCAAATTGTCCCCACTTGGTTTTCATTATCTCCATGTGTTAGAGGGTATGCAGCGTGACAGAGGCTGACTACAAGTGCCCTGAGTTTTATGTCTCCTTCTCCCGGGCTGGAGCTCTGGCCCTCCGCAGACATTCTTTGCAGAGCCATAAGGTAGTTGAGGGCGCTGAACAAGAATTTGCCTTGTCATGGCCTCCCCGCACACCAGGGACAGTGTGATGTGCTCCCAGTTTCCATTTTCTTCAGAAGCATGAGTTTACTAAATGCTGAACGTCCTTGCAACACAGCTATGCTCACCTGCCTTTGATGCACAACTGTTGTGGTTTAAGCCCCCCCCACACGCAGTTTTGCTCTCTCACTCACTCCCCCTCTTTCTACCCCCAGTCCCGGGGGGTATGGGGAGGAGAATCAAAAAAAAAATGCAACTCGCACAGGTTGACATAAGAACAGTTTAGTAACTGAGGTATAACACAAATCACTACTGCTGCCACCAATAATAATACAAGAGAAATACAAGGAAAGTGAATACAACTGCTCATCAAGCCCAACCCAGCCAGTGCACCCCCCAGCTGCGAACCCCCCACTACCAAAAACCTGACCATGCTGTGCACCCCCAGTCCACCACCACACCCTTCCGGGTCTCTCCTCTCCGTCTTCACATCCTGGCCATGATGTGCTGTGGTATGGAATAACCTCTTTGGTCAGTTTGGGTCAGGTGTCCTGTCTCTGCTTCCTCCCGGCTCCCCTCCTCCCTGGCGTAGCATGAGACTCAGAAAGTCCTTGGCCAGACCAAAACATTACCAAGCAGGAACTGAAAACACTGGTGTTATCAGCGCTGCTCCCAGGCCCAAAATCAAAAACACAGAGCTGCACCAGCTACCAAGAAGGAGAAAAATGACTGCTGCTGCTGAACCCATGACAACAACATAGCCTGGGCTGCTCTGGACAGACATGGCCCCACAGCTGCACTCTGTGGGTTCAGGCTGAAGGCAGTTGCTCCTTTGCTAGCGGGACATGCAGCCCTAAGGCATCTTGAGACCTCCAGCCTCCTTGTGCATCAGAGTGTCTGCACCAGCAACTTGAGGCGGCCTGGGGCAATGCCTGCAGTGGCTCCAGCCCTGTGTACCTCCCCAGCATTGCTTGAGGTTCTGTAGGAGAAAGCAAAGGGGAGGCTTCCCATTCCTAATCCCTACACTGATCCATTTATTTCCTTCTCCTCTGTTCCATTTCCTTCTCCTAACTTAACACCTTTTTTCTACATCCTCTGCTCACACATCTGCCAATTTCCTTTTCCTTCTCCCTTTCATTCTCTTTTTCCCTTGCTAACTCCCAGCAGAGACTAGGATACTCACTGCTCCGTGGTTTCCTGCTGCACAGAAAAGATCACAGGGATCATAGTTTGGTGACAGTGAGAGCAGCCTTTGGAGGGAGGGTGTCTTGTCATGCTGTTACCTCAAGCAGGATCACATGGAGCCGGCTGTCCAGCACCATTTCCAGGGGCACTTGTGCATCCCCAAGCACAGAGACTCCACGAGATACTGGACAACTTCTGCTGGCAACACCTCATGCTTATGATGAAAAACAAGGCTTGAGATGTTGAGGTAGAGCCTCCTTCTTTTTGCTGGAGTCCATTTACTCTAGGCCTAGCACTGGGCTTCCCTGAAAAGAACATGACTGTATTGCTGCAGCACACCTTTGGAATCAGTCAGATATAGTGCCACGACCAGGCAGTGAAGAGCAGACACAGGAGAGCAGCAAGAGCCTGTCCTTATATCTGCCTTTAACCCGGCTGCTGCAATCTCCACAAAAATCATTTCTCTATCCTGCCTGAATGTTTCATGACTCAAGAGCATCAAGGTTCACCTATGCTGGGCATCTCAGGACAAGGAATTTCCACTCGTACACTTGCCTGGCACCCGCCTCCACGGTCTCCCCAGCTGGGAGAAGAAGGGAGCAAGACAAAGCTTAGATGCAGAAAAACTTTATTGTGCGCAGAGAGGCAGGAAAGAGTGTCACAAAAGCAGAGGGCGAATACCCAGAGAGGCTGACAGCCGCTTTGTGGAGGAAGCAGAGGGACTGCCTCCAGAGCATGGCTTCAAGTGCAGCATGCCACCTTGCTTAAGCTTTCCATATGGCCAGGACTTGGTCCATCAGCCCCTCAAGGGCCTTTTGGCTGCAGATCCTGCCCCATGTGACAACTGAGAAGAGAGAGGGAAGGGGAGGAGAGCAGAGGGCAGAAGAGGGCAGGGATGAGCGGGGGGCGCGCAACACTGCCTGCTACCAAGGCCTTGGCTGGGCATGAGGATGCTCAGCACTCCTCAGTAGCCTGTGCACGCCATCTGACCCCAGCAGGGGTATGGTGGCGTTGACGTGGCTCTAGCAGGAGCCACGGGTGTCCCAGAGCCTCTGGCTGTAGCGGGGCAGGACCAAAGGGCTGCAGGCGGAAGGAGCGTAGGGTCTGCCAAAGGTGCAGAGGCCCCCCGAGCCCTGAGTGGCCCCAGCACCGTAGAGACCTCCCAGCCCCAGGTTGCCCCCAAAGGCGGGTGCTCCGGAGGAGCCCACCACGGCTTGCTGCGGGAAGGAGCTGAGGATGGGGCCGGGGAAGGTGACAACCACAGGCGGCGGCTGGATGAAGGCCGTCGAGTCAGGGCACTGGCGGGCACACAGCTCGTTGCAGCTCTCAGCGATGGGCTGGGGGACGGCCACGCCGGTTCTTGGTGGGCACAGGTCGTAACAAGACATCTTGGTGTGCAGTGGGATGGAGCTCTGCAAGAAGTCACAGGTTGCAAGAGAGCAGCAAAGGCTAATTCCCAAGGCGGACAGCTTGGGGCTGGTGCACAGGGCCAGGAGGACAAGCGCTCACAGACTTACCCTGTTCCCCGAGGAGAAGGCGACCAGAGTGGTGGTTGAGAGAGACTGGCAGAGGCACGGCTTTTATAGCGGCCTTGCCACGGCTCAGCGCTGCCTGGACCAATCTGCAGAGGTGGAGCCACCTTCCTGGCCGTGATGACGAGGCTGTCTGGCTCCTGCCCCTCCCCGAATCAGCATCCCCTTGCCAGCACAGCACATTCTGCTTCCAGGCTTCCTTCCCTCCCTTCCTCCCTCCCTCCCTCCTTCCCAGCTTTGCTCCGTGGCCTACATGACAGCTAACGTCTCCCCCACACAACAGTGTTCCTCCAAAGCTCCCCAGACACCACCAAGGACCTCTCGGTTCTGGGACAGGGCTGTCCACATCCCGTCATGCGTCTGCCCCAGTGGGGATCTGTGCTCCTTACACCACTTACCTCAGGACAGAAGAGCGTAGGGACTCTTGCTGGCCCCCCTTGGCGGAGGTCAATGGCCAGGGCCTGCAGGCATATGGGAGCCCGCACCCTTGGTCTTAGCAGGCAGTGATACACGGTGCTGAGCAGGCAGATCCCAAGAGGCGTGCCTTTGATTTAGCACTCTGTAACCTCACGCTTCTGCAGAGAGTGGACACTGGGAGCACATCACACTGTCCCTGGCGTGCGGGAGGCCTTGACAAGGCAAATTCTTGTCCAGCACCTTCATCTGCCCTGTGGCTCTGCCAAGAATGCCTGAGGCCACCCTAAGATCAAGCCCGTGAGGAAGAGCCGTGGCACGCATAGCACTGCAGTCGGCCTTTGTCACGCCGCATGCCCTCTAACCCATGGAGATAATGAAAAGCAAGTGGGGCCAATTTGAGCCATGAGGTGGCAGCTGTCAAGCGACCAAGCAGGGTAATTGCTGGGGCTGATAGAGCAGGTTGGGGCTGGCGAGGAAACGGCATCAGCAAAACAGCCCCGCAGCAGGCAGGGAGGAGGCCGGGAATTGGCCGCCAGCAGCCACGTGCCCCCAACACAGCTGCTGCTCCCCGCCCTCACCAGCCAGGCATAAAAGCAGTGCCCAGGCTGAGCGCTGGCATCCACCGCTCCTGCCTTCCTCTGCTCAGGAAAAAGGGTAGGTGGGTGCCGGTGGGGCTCTGCCTCCTGTGGCTGAGGCCGGCGAGGGACTCCCTGGCCCGGAGAGCTCTGGCACAGAGGCCATGCTGGCAAGAGGCTGGAATGGTCAGACAGCCCCAAGGGATGGCCGAAGGAGGGAGGACGGTGCTGCTTTGCGAGGACCTGCAGAGCCAGGCTCCCCACAGGCTCTGGGCAAGGGATTGTGTTGAGTGTGTGCGTGAAGAGTAGGGCGTAGATGGGGAGTGGAGGGGACAAGGACAAGCGCTGGGCAGTGCGGGCAAGGCAGTGGTTCTGGCCCTGTAGCTCCAGGGCAGCATGAGTCAAAAAACATCCCTTGTGGACCGGGGGGAATCAAGCCCTCCCTCCTGACACCCATCCTTGGTATTGCAGGCTCAGCTCTCTCGCACCAAGATGTCTTGCTACGACCTGTGCCCACCAAGAACCAGCGTGGCCGTCCCCCAGCCCATCGCCGACAGCTGCAACGAGCTGTGCGCCCGCCAGTGTCCCGACTCGTCAGCCTTCATCCAGCCGCCGCCTGTGGTTGTCACCTTCCCCGGCCCCATCCTCAGCTCCTTCCCGCAGCAAGCCGTGGTGGGCTCCTCCGGAGCACCCGCCTTTGGGGGCAACCTGGGGCTGGGAGGCCTCTACGGTGCTGGGGCCACTCAGGGCTCGGGGGGCCTCTGCACCTTTGGCAGACCCTACGCTTCTCCTGCCTGCAGCCCTTTGGTCCTGCCCCGCTACAGCCAGAGGCTCTGGAACTCCTGTGGCTCCTGCTAGAGCCTGGCCACCCCACCAACACTACTGCAGGAGTGAGGGCACAAGGCACTGAGGAGTGCTGAGCATCCTCATTCCCAGTCAAGGTCTTGTTAGCTGCCAATGTTACACACCTTCTTCTTGCTACATTCTTCTCCTGCCTTCCCCTCCCCTTCCCTGCCCTGTATTCTCAATTATAATATAGGGCAAGAACTCAACCCAAAAGGCCTTGGGGGCTCATGGGTCAAGTCCTGGGGATCTGGAATGCCACACCAAGGGGACATGTGGAGCCAGAAGTCATTCTTTTGAGAAAATGCCTGTTTCCCCAAAGACGTGGCAGCCAGTCTCTCTGGGATTTGCTCACTGGTTCTGTGACAGTCTCTCCCACCCCTCTGGGCACAATAAAGTTTTCCTGCATCCAAGCTTTGTCTCACTCCGTTCTTCTCCAAGTTGTAGAGATTTAAGTGGCAGGTGAAGGGTAGTTGTGGGAGGGCAAATGCTGGTCCTGAGATGCTCAGGTTAGGTGAAGGTGGGTGGTGTTAGGACATGGAGCATTGTAGGCAGGATGGAGAAAAGTGTTTTGTGGAGTTTGATGATGCCAGTGAAAGGGAAGAGATCAGAATAGGCTCTGGCAGTGTTCCTGTGCCTGATCCTCTCCTCAAGAGCTGCAGCTGTTCCAACAGGCCCCCAGTGCTCTGTATCAGCACCACACTATCTCCAAGCATCTGCACAGAGGATGCTGTCAAAAGTGAGTATTAACTCCCATGCCAGGGGCATGGCAGTGGGTTGTGAAGAGCAGTTTGACCAGAAAGGCCCTGGTGGTGCCAGGCAACACAAAGTTGAGCAAGAGCCAGAAACATGCTCTGGTAAGAGCGTTCAGCCTTATCCTGTGCTGCAACCAGTACATGTGATGGAGATCTGCTTTCCTGGTGATGGCTGAACATCTGCTGCACTTGGAGAATGAATTCCTTGCTTTACATTGCTTGCCTGCATGGAATTTTCTTCCCTTATGGAGGTGTCTTTGTCTCATCCAATGAGTTTTCTCAATTTTATCCCTTTCTCCCCATCCCAGGAGGGAGGTAGAGGCAAGCTGCTCTGTGGTGTTTGAGCACTAGCTGGGGTTAAAGCAAGAAAATGATGTCAGGAGAGGGAGACTCTGTCTTGTGGTGAGTAGATCAGAGAGATGGGAATAGTGTACATGTAGAGGATGATCAGGGGGTTTCATCAACGTGTGCAAATATCTGAAGGGAAGGTGTTGAGAAGAGGGAGCCAGGCTCTTTTCTGAGGTGTCAGTGCCAAGTCTAGAGGGAACGGGCTTCAGAGAAACACAGGAGTCCCATTCTTAACATCCCAAGCCCCTCTCTGCAGGCTAAGGTTGAGCAAGCATTGACACCTGTTGGCCTGGGTGCTTGTGAAGTCTCTGTCCTTGGAGAGGTGCAAAAGCCCCCTGGATATGGTGCTGGGCACCCAGCTCCCAGTGTCCCTGCTTGAGGAGGCAGCATGACAAGGTGCCAGCCTGCAAAGCTAGCCTGCAAAGGCTGCTCCCACTGTCATCAGGCCTGTGATTCCTGTAATTTTGTGTGTGCAGCAGGGAACCGAGGAGCAGCGAGTCTATCGTTCTGTGCTGAGTGTTATGGAGGGACAAAGAGAAGTAAGGGGAAGAAGAATGAATCAGAAGGGGAAGAAGAAGGGAAATGGGGGAGAATTAGAAGGAGGGAAAGGGAAGAGACCGGCATAGGCTTAAGGTGAAGCCTGTCTTTTGCTTTCTCAGGGCCTCAAGCAGTGCCAAGGAGGCACACAGGGCTGGAGCCACTACAGGCATTACCTCTGAATGCCTCCAGGCCATGGTGTAGACCCACTAATGTGCAAGGAGTCTGGAAGTCTGTAGCTGCCCTAGGGCTGTATGTCCTGCTGTCAGGAGAGCAGCCACCTTCAGCCTGTGTCCCTGGAGCTTAGCTCTGAGGCTGCGTGTGTCCAGAGGTGCCCAGGCTGTGGGGTGTCCCCAGAGGCAGCTCAGCCTGGATTTGCTGCCAGGGCTGGAAGACTGCTGTGGCCTGTCTGGGCCCTGAGCAGGACAAGTGAACGCTGCAGCCGAGGCTGCCCTGAGACAGAATGGTGCAGAAGCAGGCCTTGGATGCATGCTTGTTTTATTGCAGTAGAGAAAGAAACATAAGGCTGAAGCACACAGATTTTCCTTCTGGGCTTCAGGAGAGGTTTTCCTTCAGGCTTTTCCCAGGAAGTGGCTGCTTTAGAGATAAGCAATTTCCTTTTGGAACACTGGTGGATTTACACGTGCAGGCGTGGGCAGGAGCAAGGAGAAAGGGCATCACGGATAGAGGGAAATCGTAGAAAAAATGACAGGAGGTCTAAGGTTCAGGTGTCCCAGGAACTCTTAAGAAATTGCGGCTACCTCTAGCAGGAGCCGCGGGTGTCCCAGAGCCTCTGGCTGTAGCGGGGCAGGACCAAAGGGCTGCAGGCGGAAGGAGCGTAGGGTCTGCCAAAGGTGCAGAGGCCCCCCGAGCCCTGAGTGGCCCCAGCACCGTAGAGACCTCCCAGCCCCAGGTTGCCCCCAAAGGCGGGTGCTCCGGAGGAGCCCACCACGGCTTGCTGCGGGAAGGAGCTGAGGATGGGGCCGGGGAAGGTGACAACCACAGGCGGCGGCTGGATGAAGGCTGACGAGTCGGGACACTGGCGGGCGCACAGCTCGTTGCAGCTCTCAGCGATGGGCTGGGGGACGGCCACGCTGGTCCTTGGTGCACACAGGTCATTGGAAGACATCTTGGCGTGGAATGGGACGGTGCTCTGCAAGAAGTCACAGGTTGTAAGAGAGCAGCAAGAGAGCCTGGTGATGATGCACAGGGCCAGGATGAGAAGTACTCACAACTTACCCTGTTTTCCCAAGTAGAAGGCGACCAGAGTGGTGGTTGAGAGAGACTGGCAGAGGCACGGCTTTTATAGCGGCCTTGCCACGGCTCAGCGCTGCCTGGACCAATCTGCAGAGGTGGAGCCACCTTCCTGGCCGTGATGACGAGGCTGTCTGGCTCCTGCCCCTCCCTGAATCAGCATCCCCTTGCCAGAACAGCACATGTTACTTCCAGGCTTCTTCCCTACCCATTCTGCTCCATGGGCCTTGGGAAGTGTAATTCTTGCCCAGCACCAGCAGCCCTTTCTTCCCTCTGGCTCTCCAAAGAATGCCTGAGGATGCCCTGAGATCAAGCCCATGAGGAAGAGCTATGGCCCACAAGGCACTTGCAGTCAGCCTTTGTCACGCTGCATGCCCTCTAACACATGGAGATAATGAAAAGCCAGTGAGAACAATCTGACCCATGAGGTGGCAGCTGTCAAACAACCAATCGTGGTAATTGCCAGTGCTGATAGAGCAGGTTGGTGCTGCAAGGAAATGGTATCAGCAAAACAGCCCCACATCATGCAGGGAGGAGTCTGGGGATCAGCAGTCACAAGCCATGTGCCCCCAACGCAGCTGCTGCTCCCCGCCCTCACCAGCCAGGCATAAAAGCAGTGCCCAGGCTGAGCGCTGGCATCCACCGCTCCTGCCTTCCTCTGCTCAGGAAAAGGGTAGGTGGGTGCCGGTGGGGCTCTGCCTCCTGTGGCCAAGGCCGGTGATGGCCTCCCTAGCCAGGAGAGCTCTGGCACAGCAACCGACATGCTGGCAGCAGGCTGGGAAGGCCAGAAAGCCCTGAGCCAAGCTGGGAGGAGGGAAAGAGGAGCTGCATGTCCAGGACACACAGAGTCAGGCCCCGCACATGCTCTGGGGAAGGGATTGTATGACATCTGTGTGTGGAGAGTAGGGTCCTGAGGGGGGCTGGATGGGCCAAGGGCAAGCGTTGGGCAGTGCGGGCAAGGCAGTGACTCTGGTCCCTCCAGCCCCAGAATAGTATGAGGAACAGGGGGATATGGCACTTGCCCCTGACACCCATGCTTGTTGCCTTCTATTGCAGGCTCAGCTCTCTCGCACCAAGATGTCTTGCTACGACCTGTGCCCACCAAGAACCAGCGTGGCCGTCCCCCAGCCCATCGCTGACAGCTGCAACGAGCTGTGCGCCCGCCAGTGTCCCGACTCGTCAGCCTTCATCCAGCCGCCGCCTGTGGTTGTCACCTTCCCCGGCCCCATCCTCAGCTCCTTCCCGCAGCAAGCCGTGGTGGGCTCCTCCGGAGCACCCGCCTTTGGGGGCAACCTGGGGCTGGGAGGTCTCTACGGTGCTGGGGCCACTCAGGGCTCGGGGGGCCTCTGCACCTTTGGCAGACCCTACGCTTCTCCTGCCTGCAGCCCTTTTGTGCTGCCCCGCTACAGCCAGAGGCTGTGGGATCCCCGCGGGTCCTGCTAGGGCAACTGCTATAGCCTTCATACCTGTCACTAATGGAAGTACTTAGTAGAAGCTAGTCATGCCCAGTGTTGCAAGTATCCATTTTTGCTACGAATACTTATTTTTCTGGGTTTAATTTTTTGTTTCGTTCGAGTTTCACACATCTTTTCCCTAATATGCTCTTTTGTGTATTTTGAATGTATTTTCAATGTGTTATGTTTTCAGGTTTCTTTTGCTTTGTCATTATCTTTATAACCTGTGGCATGAACCTGTGTAAAATATTGTATTTTGTTAGCTGTGGTTCAATTTTTAACTTGACAACTGTAAGACTAGAAATTTTCATCTGCATTTTTTCATTTCTTTTTATTCCTCTTGTCCTCCTATTTTTTTGTTTTGTATCATCTGTCTGATTTTCCAGCTTTTTTTTTTTCAATAAATCCTTTATGCATCACATTTTCAGTGTGTTTTTCAATCTTTTTTATTCTAAATATTTTTTGAGGATTCAGCTAATTTTATACCTGGTTATTGCACAGACAGTATTCTGCCTCACTGCTTTGGTCCATTTTGTCTGTTTCCTTCCAATTATCTCTTACATTCCCATTTGTTACAGATTTTCTATGATGTATATTTTTGAGCAGTACTAGTCATTCATTGCCATATTGGTATACATTTAGTGGAGAGCAGCAGAGTTAAGGATGGAAAACAGCTGTTTCTTTCTTTTGCGTACTGTATATATTTTCTTTCTCTCAATGTTTTTCTTTATCTTCTGACATCATCTCCTGCACCTTACCTGCATGATTTTTTGGTTGTTGTCTATTCCGTGTAGTTGACCTTCATTATCATATGATTATCAATATAATTTAAAATGAATGACAAATTTTCTTCTGTTGATTATGTTACTATTACACATAAACCCTCGCTTTCTTTATCTTCCATGAAAATACATTCCACCTTCTCTCCTGTGATAAAATTGGAGCAGTAACAGATCTTCAGACCAATGAAATACTCCTTTAATATGCAGAAATTATTATTAATTTTGAAAATATGGCCTTTAAACTCTCCTCATCTCTTGTCTTTAACATCCAATCTCACCCTTTCTGATTGCTTAAAGGTCTAGAGAGATGCTAGAAAGAACAGGAGGTTTTTATCACAGTCTATGAAGTTCTTGCTCAAGGCAGCTGTAGACACTCTGTGAAAGGAGCACACTACCACGGGTGACACAAAAGGAAAAGCAGGGCAGGGACAGAGCTGGCCACCCCCAGCAACTAGGAACCACAATCTGATTAGTGAAGTGATATGCTTAAGATCGTCTCCCTGTTTAGACTAATGCTAATAATCACCATTGGGACACACAAGTCTCATTATAACAACAAACCAGCACGCATAAATCATTAGTCAGTGCTTCTAAAGTGCTTTTTTATACTTTGCTCTGCAGAGGCTAGAGAAAATCGGCAATAAGCACTTTTTTTCCCACGGGAACCCCCAAAGACATTTTGTAATTGACAGAGCATTTAAATCACAGCGTTATTAAGTACAGAATAATGCTACCAAGTGGCAAGAGAAACTAGAGAGCTTTGATGTGGAGAGAGTTTGTTGCCCTGAGAGAGTAGCGAGGCACAACTTGCTCTGACTTGCAGACTACGTGGTAAAATGTGAATCTAGGCAAGGAATTCACCCCTAGGCTGGGAGATGTGGATTGCAGCAATTCACTTTCTATGCCCGGAAAGTGTTTTTTTGTCTTCCCCTGCAGTAAATGCAGGATAATTTTTGTTGGGGAAACAGTCACTTTAGCCAACTACTGTTTCTGCCTACCTTCCCAGCCACAACTTCTCCCAAAGTGCAGCAATACATGCCAGAACAAACCCCACAACCTAAACACAATTCTTTTATCACTTGAGGAGAAAATGAAAATATCAGGGTGAAGCTGTATCACAGCAAGAAGTATTCACCTTAATCATTGCAGGTATTAAGATATTTCAGCTCTGGGGAATTTCACTGGTATGACAATGAGAAGGGTCTGTAAAATGCCTTGGACATGGGTAAAACATTAAAAGTTGGATATAAGATACTGACCTCTGAAAAAGCACAGAAAAAGTGTAAATAATCACAGTGTATGTAGAATTTCTTTTCCTGGAAATTATAGTTCAAATTACTGACATAATACAGCAAAGGTGGTATTTTACACTATCAGAGGCTTTGATTCAGAATGTTGAAAGGTTATTTTTTAATGAAAGAGCTACGTTAATATTGACCCATGACTTCCAATGGCACTATTTTAATGATCTCATTAAAGTAATGGCGTGCACTGTCTTGTTTCCTGTACATTAGAGTAAATGTGATTGTGTAACACTGAAGCATCTAAATCACTCACACATTTTCATACATTAACCCAACACAAAACATTCACGGGGTTGAACACCAACTCATGAATGTTTGTGAAATCATTCCACATAACTTTTCCCCAGGAATCTCCAGAACATACTTGATAAGAGTTGACACCCACGACATCTAACAAAAACTCTTTACCTGTTTCTTCAATTTGTCCTCGAACTTGTACTTGTTTTGGTGCATCGTGGGCCTCATACTTATCTGGATGGTGATTTCTTTGACTTCTTGGCTCAAGTCACTCTCAGCAGAACCATGAGCTCTTTTGAAGCTGAATTTCAATTCCCACCTAGCCTCTTTTAGTGAAACAAAAATACTTTTACATAGGATTAAGTTGCCATTCAAAAGACAGTTTCTCCCAATGGAAAACTTTTGGGGAATTGTCATGGGTATTGTATGATCTCTGCTGATATTTGTGACCACTTCAAATACATCTTAGATCATTGAAGTCTATTTAAGTTAGGGATAGAAAAGACAAAATCCTGGGTAGTCCTAGGAGAAGCTACACTCCGTCTCCAACTAATTTACGAGATAGATTAAAGGACTGTTAAGGAAAAATGTACATGTCAGCCAAAGATGAGTCTTACAAAATCTCTGAGCAGACAAGCTTATGACAACTTTGTTAAGGAAGAAGTAACATGTGGAGTCAGCTTAATGCACGTGGCAATTTCAGTGAGGTCATCATAATGATACAAGCAATTACACCTCTAACCAATTAAGACCCAAGATTAAAGAAATCATGATGGTGTAACACAGACATCACACGGTGGGAGAACTTAAATAAAATCATAACTATGACAAACACAAAACTTTCATCACTCAAAGCTCCTAAACAATTCCTGTTAGGCAGCCAAATGCAAACCCCAGCACCAAGGGAGATTTGAACCCCATTGGAATGCCGAGAAACTCTATATAAGCTATAGTCCAAGAGTTCATCCACACACATCTTTTGGCTTGTTTGGCCTCCTGAGATTCGTAAGTATGATTTTTCAGTCTATTACTATTTATTTAATCAAAATGTGTATCAGAGTAGTAGAAGAAGATTCTTACGAGCTTTGCAAAGTTTTTGTCCATACTTTTGGTGGGAAGAGTGATAAATGCAGTATTTGGGAGACAGGCTGTGAGTGCAGAAACTCTGAGAAATATATTTGCATGTTCTAAGTAATTATAAAGCTAAAAATAGCAGCTGAAAATATTATTATTTAAGATTATTATTTTAGTACTTCAGAAAATTTAAGCTCAATGTAAAAGATAGCCATCTTTTCATCTGTGCTCAGCATTTTTCTGAGACATATAAATAAATGCTCCTATTTCAAGCAAAGCCACATTTAACTTGACTCTGTTTCCCCACTTTGGGAACTCTGTGGTAGGTGCAACTGAAGCTCTTATATTGCTCTCCAGTGTGCATGTTTGCAGGAAGTGTAATGAACATCCATGTAAGCCCAGAAAAAAGATCCTTCAGTGGTGTATGATCATTCCTGGGGAGGTCTTTATACAGCCAGAAAATTTGGATCCAGGTTCTCAGCTAGTGTTAAGAAAGTTGATCAAGGCTGAATATAAAATATATGCTATAGCACGCAAAAGCACATCATAGTAATTTCACACATCAGCATTTTGAAATTAATCTCACAAATCTTCTGCCTTTTTTAGCCTTTTCCATTTCCAATTCCCACCCTACACCAAGATGTCTTGCTACGACCTGTGTGCACCAAGAACCAGCGTGGCCGTCCCCCAGCCCATCGCTGACAGCTGCAACGAGCTGTGCGCCCGCCAGTGCCCTGACTCGACGGCCTTCATCCAGCCGCCGCCTGTGGTTGTCACCTTCCCCGGCCCCATCCTCAGCTCCTTCCCGCAGCAAGCCGTGGTGGGCTCCTCCGGAGCACCCGCCTTTGGGGGCAACCTGGGGCTGGGAGGCCTTTACGGTGCTGGGGCCACTCAGGGCTCGGGGGGCCTCTGCACCTTTGGCAGACCCTACGCTCCTTCCGCCTGCAGCCCTTTGGTCCTGCCCCGCTACAGCCAGAGGCTGTGGGACACCTGTGGGCCCTGCTAGAGCTAGCTGCAAACCCCCCCCGGTTCTGCAGCCCATGCTCCTCACTCCAATACACCCAGTTCCTCCACAGCACCTGTGAACCCTGCTAAAAGTAGCAGGAGCATCTGTGGTTAATCTCCTGAAAGTGTTAATGTCCTTTTCCTTTGGATTAATGATCTACATTATTTCTATCTTGGTTCTTATTTTATGCTGGTTGAGGATACTTGTTTGTCAGTGAAGAAGAGGATTGTGTTGTTTTCCTGTAACTTTCATTCCAATTAAAGTTCTGCTGCATAATACAGTCATCTTTCTGCTTAACCCATCTTGTAAGTGTTGCTTTGTCAACAGTCCTACAGTTTGTGAAGTTCAGCTTTTAGTATCAGGTTAACACCCTCATCACTGGCAGACAAACACAAAAATCCCAGTCCTACCTCTCATGGGGCACTCCCATTGTTCCCTTGGCTGCTGTTGTTTTATGCGAACAAGAACATTTAGATCTAAGAAAAACCCTCATAATTTCTTCATCATTTATTTGAGCTCTTCTTCCAAGGATAGCAGAGTCTGTGAACTCATCTGAGCTCAATGCTCAGTTCCAGTATACAGCCTATCATGCCACCTACAGACAATGGCTCAGAAAGTCATCCCCTCAAAGAAAACTGCACAAAACCGGTTTATGAGGACACAGAATGAATTTCAAATAACAAAGGATCTACTGCTAAGGAAAGAAACTCCTCCTTATCACAGGAAAATTGTCATTTCTGTGGCATTCCAAGTACAAGAGTGAATATTGCTTCTGGAGAAGCCTGAGGAACAAATGAAAACCAGAGAGGTTTGTATGCAACACCATGGAGATTTAATGCTAAAGAGAAACCAGCCATTAACAGAGTATCAAGGCAATACAAGGGCAGTACAAGTATGATGCAGGTATCATGCTCTGGTACCAGGGCTCTCTGCAAGAGCCACGTGACAGCTGAGGTGATAGAAGGATGCAGGAGATACCGGGGCTCAGCCGTGCAGCCAGGGCACACCGTGGCACAGGGCAGTGGGCTGCTGGGCACACACAGCCTCCTCAGGTCCCATGCCAGGGCAGCTGATGCATGCTGCTAGTCCCCATGGCTCTTGCTCCACATCCTGGTGCCATGATCCTTGCTTCAGGGTCGTTGCTGGTTCTGGGCACCATCCTGTGGACTTCAGAAAGCCCCGCAGCTCCCACGGCGGGACCTGCCCCACCTCTGGGAGGTAATGCCAGTGCCACAGGAGGAGAAGCCAGAGCTGTAGGACCTCCCACAGCTGCCAAAGCCACTGGACCCGTATTGACCCCCGTAGCCCAGGGAGCCCCCATAGCCCAAGTCAGCTCCATAACCTAGGGAATGGCCATACCCAAGTGAGCCTCCATAGCCTCCCAAGCCAAAGGAGCCCCCATAGCCCCCCACACCAGAGGAGCCCCCGCAGCCCCGGAAGCCCCCATAGCCCAGGGAGCTACCATAGCCCCCCAGACCAAAGGAGCTCCCGTAGCCCAGGGAACCTCCATAACCCCTCAAGCCCAGGGAGCCTCCATAACCCCCCAAACCAAAGGAGCCCCCAGAGCCCCCCAAGCCCAGGGAGCTCCCAGAGCCTCGGAAGCCCCCATAGCCCAAGGAGCCTCCATAGCTCCCCAAACCCAGAGAGCCCCCATAGCCCCCTGAGCTTTGGGAACTAAAGGACCTCCCCAACAGGGCTGGGCCTGATGATCCCACAACGCTCTCCTGAGGGGAAGAGCTGAGTATGGGGCCCGGCAGTGTCACCACAGCTGGCGGGGGGAAGATCACGGCTCTGGAGTCGGGACATTGCTGCACACAGGGCACATTGTAGCTCTCAGCAATGGGCTGAGGGCAGGTCACCTCGCAGGGACGGCAGGGCTCACTGTAGTAGGACATCCTTCTGGTGTTGGCTCTGAGTCTGTAGTAAGGAATTTTAAGGTAAATGAGCAAATACTAGAACTGAGTGAAAGGAGATTAACCAGTATTATTAAGCAATGATTCTGTGTTTGAAATATCCGAAGTTAACACGGAAGTGCATGCATTTATGCATGCTAACAAAATTAAACTCATTCTTGTACCAACTCCACCTTTATCCTTTCTTTCATCTCATCATGATCACCTTTAGAAACAATACAATATGTAAGAGAAATTCAGTACTGGATAAATTGGGTGGACAGATCTGTCTGTGGCAACTTGGACAGGCAAGGATATGCCTACGAAGTGCAAGAACCAGCAAAAAAGAAGCCTACAGGAATAGGAGAAAAGGCTCATTAACTATATGTATTAATTCAGACTTCATGAAGTGTAAGTCACCCCAAGTATTTCTATAGCTTGAGAACTACTTCCTATCCTAATGCTGTGACTCCTGATGCTGCATCTGGACAAAGACACATTTTCAGAAGGAAACAAAGGATCTAAGTCTGAAAAAACACATGCAGAAGTCATCTCTGTGACAAAAACATTGTTAAAGTAAATGCTAATAGTAGCAGAAAGAATGAGTGAAGTCACGCTTACCTTGTCCACTGCTGAGACTGAGACAAGAGAACTGGATAGAAGGCTGTGGGTAATACAAGATTTTATACCCTTCTTTAAGCCAGCCTTTGTGCCTCTGGTTCTAATCTGTTACAAAACACGATAGTGGGAGCTCTAATTTTGTCATCTCAGCACTGTCCCTCCCAAATATTAGCGTGGGTGTGATACAATGCTGATACAATCAGTTACCTGTGATTGTCATTTTAGGGGATTTGGGGAACATGAAGCTGAAGGGTTGCCATACAGTCATCAGCTGGAAGCCAGAACAAGAGTCATGTGTCACATTAGTCCAATTTTAATGTTCCAGGTAATGCTTACATGGTGTGGAACCCTTTATGGTACCACGTGCACAAACCAGATGAAGGTCACCACAGAGCTACATGTGTGGCCCTGAGAGAACACAGCAGTGGACTTTCAGAGGTCACAAGTTGATCTCCTTGCAGGGATCCATAAATGCTGTTACACAGCAGAGCAAACAGTTGACATGATACAGGCTTACACCTGATGGGATGAAAGCAGAAGACCTGGCAAAGTTCCTGGCCGGTGGTCTAAGCTTTTCATTTTCCCTGTAATTAAGCCAAGCAGTGAGATCTCTGTCTGATTTACTGCACCTACCAAATGGTATAGGGGAATGATAGCCTTCAGTGACATGGGTTAATGGTGGTCTTGGCACTCCTGGGGTAATGGTTGGACTTGATGATATTGAAGGTCTTTTCCAGCATAGTTGATTCTATGATTCTATGCAGTCCCATCATCACTAGAAATGTTGCCTCTAACCCATCAGTCCATGAAACCTTTTCTAACATCCTTCTCTCAAGTTTTGAGACAATTCAGATGAGGCTAGGTCAACAGAGGAATGGCTAGGCTAAGTGACATCTCCAAAGAAGCAGAAAAGACCTTACTGAAATAGCCAGACTGCTGACCTTGTTTCTGTCTGAAGTTACAACCAAACATGTCAAAATTTCATTTGAAATCTCGACTTCTAGAAGTTCTGTTAGAAATACATTTCAAAACAATCCTAATTTTCTCTCTGTTCCCCAAAGTCCTGACCACTAAAGAAGAAACAGGGAATGGATAAAATAGTAGTAAAAAGGGATATATTTTAATAAGTCTGTGGCATCATGCAGTTATTTGCAAATCTGTTGTTTTCTGATTTTACAATATTGCAAAATATAGGCTATAAATTACATCTAAATTGTAAGATAGTTATGCCTTTGAAGTGTCATCAGGATTTGCTGATTATAATGAGGCGCCTGGAAGATAATGACTTTAAACAGCTTCACAAATATTTGTTAATAGTTAGTGCTTGCAATTTCTGTTATTATCATATTAAATGAAGAAAGGTAAGATTCAAAAGTGCCCTGGTTATGAAATAGCATCATTTAAAAATATGCCAGCCAATGTCACTACTTTTGATTCCCCAATCAGATCATGATTTATAACTTCACTACTAGCGATGATGTGATTTTCATTCAAATCAGTGATCAGATTCTTTATTTTACTAAGTATGAATAAATTTGGGGAGATTACGATATGTCAGTGCTACCGAAAGTAGCTAGTAGCTTCACCTCCCAAGCCAGTATTTTGCTACTATGCCTGAAATATCTATTGCCTTAAATTCTATTGAGGAAAAAATAACAATTATCTGAATTTTCAGGCTTAACTGGCTATTATTCCATGTTCTGAAAAACAAGGGTTCGCATAGATTGATGATAAAATCTCTACCCTTAGACTCTCCAGATCACTTGCTCTCACCTCTAAATCACTCTCTTATGCATGAAGCTGTACCTAATGACACATCATTTCATTCACACATCCCCAGATTGATGCTCTTGCACAAGATTTGAGTGCTGATCATTGCATGTTGTGTATAATCATGGTACAACACATCAAATGTGAATTTTTAGTAGGTGTTTGTGAAGCCTCTTATCATTCCTGGGAGGATCGGGAATATCGTTAAAGTGTCGCTGCATCAATGATCTTCCAAAGACAGCAGTAAAAGTAGCGATGGAATCCATCTTATAATTCACAAGTAATTATTGGTATTTGATCTACAAATGCAGATGTTTAAAACCCCATGTTTCTAAACTGGATGTAGATACTTGAAATTCTATCTCTTTCAATTACCCCCTCCCTCTTTTTATCCAGCTTTTCACAGAATTCACTTAAATGGCACTATTATTAAAAGACAGATGACTTTAACTGATCCTTATTCATTGACCCTAAAAGCAGCAGAGGCCTAGTGCTGGTGCTGGGTATTAGATGTCTGAAAGATGCCATCATTTACCAGACCAGTGCCCACAACTTAGTACTGAAATTGTATCACGCTTGTTTTGGAAGGTGGGGAGTGGCAATGCAAAGCCAGCAAAATTAAATCCCTCAATGGGAAGATTGTTTTGTTACTGAGTAGGACCTGAGGCACAAAGGGTGTTTCATATTTGTAAGCAGTTTAAGAAAGGTATAAAAGCTGCCTCTACTCTAAGCCTCTCCATCCGCATCTCCTGGTTTAGTCTCCTTGGTGAACAGGGTAAGTCTGATTTGGTTCAGCCTTTATCCTTCTCATGCTTTTTCTGTTGATGCTAAATTCTACAAGATGCTGTGGATTGGCAGGGTAGAGAACTGTGGGAGACGGAAGGTGTTATTCTTAGAACAAAATGGGAAGTTTTACTATGCTGCTTGGAGTAACCATTTCCCAGGCATTTTAGCTCCAATTCAGGAACTACAAGTTTTGTAAATTTAAAAAAATACCAAAGTGATCAAGGTATGTACCAACTTGTAGTAGGATTTGCACCATAAGGGTAAATATTCCTGTTTGGAAGTTGGGTACTACTGGGGAATCCATATGAAACTACAGAAATAGCAGCCTATATCTGGCACTTCTTTTATTAACATGCTGTAAACATATTACCAAACTTCAGCGTGTTTCAGCTCTTCTAAATATATTAGATTCATCATGCTACAAGCAAGAGCAGTTGATATCAAGTGGCATTCACTCTACATGACACTAGATGTCTGCATCTAGAGTCAGGCAAATATTTCTGCATCTGAAACCTGCTTACTACTGTGCATTGCAGACTCAGAGCCAACACCAGAAGGATGTCCTACTACAGTGAGCCCTGCCGTCCCTGCGAGGTGACCTGCCCTCAGCCCATTGCTGAGAGCTACAATGTGCCCTGTGTGCAGCAATGTCCCGACTCCAGAGCCGTGATCTTCCCCCCGCCAGCTGTGGTGACACTGCCGGGCCCCATACTCAGCTCTTCCCCTCAGGAGAGCGTTGTGGGATCATCAGGCCCAGCCCTGTTGGGGAGGTCCTTTAGTTCCCAAAGCTCAGGGGGCTATGGGGGCTCTCTGGGTTTGGGGAGCTATGGAGGCTCCTTGGGCTATGGGGGCTTCCGAGGCTCTGGGAGCTCCCTGGGCTTGGGGGGCTCTGGGGGCTCCTTTGGTTTGGGGGGTTATGGAGGCTCCCTGGGCTTGAGGGGTTATGGAGGTTCCCTGGGCTACGGGAGCTCCTTTGGTCTGGGGGGCTATGGTAGCTCCCTGGGCTATGGGGGCTTCCGGGGCTGCGGGGGCTCCTCTGGTGTGGGGGGCTATGGGGGCTCCTTTGGCTTGGGAGGCTATGGAGGCTCACTTGGGTATGGCCATTCCCTAGGTTATGGAGCTGACTTGGGCTATGGGGGCTCCCTGGGCTACGGGGGTCAATACGGGTCCAGTGGCTTTGGCAGCTGTGGGAGGTCCTACAGCTCTGGCTTCTCCTCCTGTGGCACTGGCATTACCTCCCAGAGGTGGGGCAGGTCCCGCCGTGGGAGCTGCGGGGCTTTCTGAAGTCCACAGGATGGTGCCCAGAACCAGCAATGACCCTGAAGCAAGGATCATGGCACCAGGATGTGGAGCAAGAGCCATGGGGACTAGCAGCATGCATCAGCTGCCCTGGCATGGGACCTGAGGAGGCTGTGTGTGCCCAGCAGCCCACTGCCCTGTGCCACGGTGTGCCCTGGCTGCACGGCTGAGCCCCGGTATCTCCTGCATCCTTCTATCACCTCAGCTGTCACGTGGCTCTTGCACAGAGCCCTGTTACCAAAGCATGATACCTGCATCATACTTGTACTGCCCTTGTATTGCCTTGATTCTCTGTTAATGGCTGGTTTCTCTTTAGCATTAAATCTCCATGGTGTTGCATACAAACCTCTCTGGTTTTTAATTGTTCCTCAGGCTTCTCCAGAAGCAAAAATCCTTGGTACACTGAGATAGCTTACCAAGCAATCTGCCCTGCTCAATCACTCTACAGAATGTGGAATGAAAGTTTAATTGGGATCCTTAAGGCATCAGCAGCATTGTGTTAATGAATGTTTACTTAGCAATTTAAAAGTCATTATCTTCAAGGTTCAGAACAGGTGGGGTAATTGTTTTAGCTCTGAGGACTTCTGGTGACACCCCAAAGGCCCCCAACTCACCACTTAATTTAGCAACCAATTCCACCTAATTGCAGCATTCCTTAACTAGCATTCAACAAAAGAATCTTACAGAGTAGGGCTTTTTTTTCCATTGATCGATTTTGAAATGTTCTTCCTGATATTTACCACCACTCTTTCTTATAAGTAAAATCTTCCTAATCTGAAAAGTGAGTATGAAAATAATACTGGAAATTGATAGGATTTTATGAGCTCAAAAAAGTTGGAATTCCAAGCAAAGAAACTATGTATTTCCTGTAAAACAGCATTAGCTTTCCCACCTCTTTCCCCTCATTGATTGTTAGCCAGGAATTATAATTTCATATTGTACTTAGGGAAGGGTGACTGAAGGAAAATATACCCTATAAAAGAAGGGGTATTACTCATTACTTACATATATCTGTGCTTACCTCCTTTCGTAATTGGTAGGGTAAGAGTTAAATGATGATGTGCCTGTACTGACAATTTACGCGCACGCAAATTTCTCCAAGAGAAGGCTTCAAAGAGGAAGAACATAGCCAAATACATATTATGATGCACCGTAAATTTAATGAGAAGTAGAATTCAAAAAAAAATGTACAGCATAAGAAAGCAGTAGGGCTGAATCTGGATAAAACTAATCATCCATTTCAAGGCAATGCTTTACAGCTGGACACCCAACTCCTATATGCAACAATAAAAGTTACATTTTTCACCTCATCAATAACAGGGAAAGGCATTCAATCAGCAATGCCAAGCTCCTGCAGTCCCAGTAGCTCAGGGGAAAGCTGAGGGTGGTCAGCAAGCATACGGCCATGGTCATGAATTCAGTTCTGCGTCTGGATCACACCTGTAAGCTTCTGGTTGTTCCTCTGATTTTTTTTTCCCCTAAGGCTTCTTCAAGGCCCGCACCGGTTGTAACGACGGTAGGACCTCCCATAAAGGCCACCTAGACCTGAATAGCCAAGGCTCCCAAGTCCCACGGAGCTGCCAGAGGAGATGGGGACCCCTCCAGCATTGAGAGCATCCCCTACAGCTGCAGATGCTGAGGATCCCACTGTGGTATTTTGTGGGAAGGAGCTGAGAATGGGTCCAGGCAGGGTCACCACCACAGGAGAGGGCTGGATCACGTACGTCGAGTCCTGGCACTGCCTGACACAGGGCTCATTGCAGCTATTCGCCAGTGGGGTTGGGCCACAGGAGGTGGGAGCACACAGGTCGTAGCAAGACATGTTTGAAGGGTGGAACTGTCTGTAATACAGGGAAGGAAATAAATACAAGAAAGTAGTTGTAATTATAGTCATGTAAATTAAGCTGCTAAGATGATGGAGCATGCAAGAGACTGTATGGCAAATGGAATAATGTGTTTGTATAAGGTTCAAAGGAGACTTCAAGGAAACTCAAACTCCTGTATGTTAGAGGACAGCTGAAGGGGTAGCTCTGGCTGCTCCTGAGCAGACTTTGATAGCTCATTTCCCACAGCACTCCTCCAGGATGTGTGCAGCCCTGCAACATGCGGGAAGCAAGAGACAAAGCTTATGATCTCCTGTATGATACGGCTAGGAGAAACCTTTTCACAGTATCCTGGTGCAAGAAGGAATGCACTTTCAATGTTGCTCAGCACATTTTTGAAAATTTGAGCCCACTGATCTATCTACAGAAAAAGCTCTGAGAAAGCCAATATCTCTGCACAGATTCTCTGCATTCACTTCCAGCTGCTGAACAATTCACATGTAGAGATCTGAACATCTTGGAACTGAATGATCTGGAAATACAAATGATAAAGGAGCCTGAAGTCCTGTGGCCAGCAATTGCCACCCGTCAAACAACTACCCTCTTTCAGAGAAAGATCTACTCACAGGTCTCACACACACACACTGATAAAGAGCATAAACCTTAGACTACTATATATAAGACAGTGTAAAAATAAAGTGAGATGGAGGCAACAATTCAGGACATTGAAAGACAGAAAACAGATTCAGACTTACCCTTTCAGCAAGGAGAAAAAAGCAGAAGTGGATGGCAGCTCTCACTGTGTTGGCTTTTATACTGTTTCCTGAGTGCCTGAGGACCTGAGACATAATAGCATGTAGCTATTTAGCAGCTAATTGTTGAAGACATCTTGTATGCAAAATATTGCCAGCTGATGATTTACTTTTCCCTCACTGTTTGTATTTACTGCCTTGATTTAATTTCCTCACCATAATGTATGCATTCCACTGGAGAGGTTTCTTTTATCTTAAGATCTTATGAGCCCAGTTAATTCCTGGTCAGATCAGCTGATTCATCTGAGTTACTAAAGAAATCATTTTGCATCCTAAGGACAGTATATGCAATGTACATAGAATCATAGAATAGTTAGGGTTGGGAAGGACCTTAAGATCATCTAGTTCCAACCCCCCTGCCATGGGCAGGGACACCTCACACTAAACCATGCATGATTTGATGCAGATGAATACATGTGTTAAAGACATATGTGAACATCCCTGTGAAATTCCCTTTCTGTCTTCATGGAGAGCAGAAGTTTTTGACACATCCCTTTCTGAAAAGGCCAGAAATTATAATTTCTGACTATTGGACTGTAGTTTTACCAAATTTCTCTCAAACAACCAGACAGCTGCACAGATTCAGCAAATAAGATTGTTATAGACAGCTCTTAGTAGCGCTAATTACACTTTGCCAGTCTCCAAGACACTTAATGGAAAATAGATCATTTGAGGGAACATGTTTTACTTTCTTGACTCAGGAGACAGGATGAAAGAGTATAGGCAGTCTGATCTATTCTTTTAATATTAAACTACTACACTTCCATGAAGGAATTTGAGACACAGCTCTTCAATTTGGGAACTGAGTGTCAAAGTCCTTAATCTAAGGAGTCTGCAGTTTTAGCTTTCTTCTTACATCAAACTCCAGGAAAACAACTGAGATCAGATTGAGGATGCATGTGAATTTTAGCCTAGTCAGAGACACTGGCACTCAAAGTCTTGCAAGAGTTTACCTATGCGGTCATTAAAGACGCCAAACAGTTTTACATTTGCCATTAAATTATAATTTTCCCCAACTGCGTCTTGAACTATTATACAAAATTATACTCCAAATTAATGGCAGCTTCTTACATCAGTTTATAATATTCTTGTTCTTTTTTCATCTTTTGAAAGCAAATAATGTTGTCTTCATTTTGCATGGCCTTAAAGAACTTTGCAATGTGCAACAACTCAATTTCTTTTCAAAGATGATCTCTAGATTAAAAAGTAATTACATACAATGCATAAGCAGGCTTTAGGGCAGGGATCAGTATTCGAATCTCACCTGTCTTCTCCTAATGTTTAAATCACTCAGAGACATGCAAATGATCTCTGAACTGTGAGTATCTTCAAGAAGATCTCCTGGGAAATAAATGCTGACTGTACGCTTCTGAAGAAGAAGTGTTCAAAGTTCATGTTTTCATCAATGGCTCAGACGTGCAAGTGATGCATTATCAGAAAACATAAAAGTATTGGACACTATTTGAACATGATCAGCATTTACAGTTTGTTACCAAGATTACTAACTTCTCGAACTTCCTCACATTGGTGTCACAAATTGCTGCACTTCCATTTTTTACTTAAAATACAAGTAAGCCTTTTCACGAAATCATGTTAAAAAACTCATTCCAATCATCAGCTACCGGATGCCCTTAGGTATGTGATAATCTCCACTAGTGACAGTATTGGTTGAAGTTCTCCTATTCTCTTGAGATTTACCAGTCTTTTCCCAACGCTCTTACCAACGCACACACAGACACACTACTATGGTACCAAATGTAAAAATTTTCCTTTATAGGAATAACTACCTATTGACCATAAGAGAAGCATGTGGGTTTGAAAACAAGCTCAGCAAAAGTTATGATGATGATAAAAGGAATCACAAGTCCTCTTGTGAAGGTGATCATATGCCAAGTTAGCCTGGCTGGCTCAATCTCCTCATCCCAGGAGCAAGAAACTTTGGGATGTTGCATATTGGAATATTACAAAGAGTAGTGATCCTAACTCTCAAAGCCATTTATCAGGGATAAAGTTGCACACTCAGAACTGAAATTACAAGCTCCTGCTGTGACAGCAGTGGTACTTTCATGGCTCAGTGTAGCCAAACTGCTGAAGTGCAGACAAAATTCTCAACCAAATTGAATTTTGACTCCTCCATATTTTGGGAAGGTGGAGTCAGTACGATGGAGCCAGGCCTATTTAATGGATGTAAATCAAAAAGATGAAAGAGACACCATGGATTGTGGTTTTCATCCAACACCAGGATAAGTCCAGACAATAAACATAAACAGCAAACAAAACCATTTCATTAGTGGGAACGCAGCCACATGGAAGAAAATAAATAAATAAATAAAAAAAAGCCCTAATAAATGCAGAACCTAGTTAGTAAATGTGTAAATGTGCAAGCAAGTCTCAGACCCTCCAGGAAGCCCAAGAAAGCTGTAAAAGCCCTTGGTCTTCAGAGCCTTTGTGCCTCATACCTTATCCCTGTATACGCATCAGCCACTACAATTCTGGCTTGAGTTTTACCAAACTTGGTACTGAGATACATTTTCACTGTCAACAGTAAATATTTATTATCCTGCAAAAGCATCTCATGTTATTCTTTTTCCTATGGGACCAACTTGTTCCGACTCTTCACTGATAGGTATTAACAGATGTGAATTTATAAAGTGAGATAGAGAAGACATAGACTGTTCTTTTGTTCAGCGCACATGTACTCTACTATGCATTGGGGTTTATGCTGCTGTTTAATTGTTTGATACTATGGTTTTTTGACACATGCTGCCTGATTTTGTAGACCCCAGTCTAACATGGCATGATATTTCCAAAGCAAACATGATAATAACTTGAGAGGTAGCACCTGAGCTTGTCTTGCCTAGAAAGTTCTCTGTATGTAACACTATAATCTACCTCATATACTGTCGCAGTGTCTAAACCACTTTCTGATTAACTACAAAATCATACAGAGAAACCTTTTACTTTGGTTCTGTGCTACACTTGTAGGTACAATGTGTTTTAACCTGAAGTAGGCAGTTCTTTCTGCTACAGTTTCTGATCACTTGAGGAACAGATCCTAACTTTGGAAAGCATGTAAGTGCACAGGGCTTATCTCTGAGAAGAGGTTTGAAATATTTGATAAGAGGAAAGATTAAGAGGGAGCTGCGGAAGGGGATTGCAAGAGTAGGAAAATGTACTTTATCATGAGAAATGTCATTTTCTGTCCACCTGGATACGTTAAAGATACCTGCACTGTGTTACCTCAGCTATTATTCTTTCCAGCCTTTTCAATACTGTGGAACTATAACTTCTCTGCTGTGTTAGATACACAGGTTTAATCCATAAGAGAAAGCAATTTTGCAACAACTGCAAATGAGCGATGACTTCTCTGGAATGCATCTTCTTTGATCGAGCAATAGCTTCAGCTGAGATGGAAAAAATATATAGTTAGTTCCGGCCAACCTTCTGCTATATTATAATATCAAACTGCTAAATTTGCATTCTCTTCTGTTGTTTATTAAGAAAATCTAGTCCTTAAAATTATTAATTCTTCAATGGGACTGATGAGCCTCCTTTAATTTAGTTCCAGTAATGACTGTAGTCAGTATAACTTCATCAACATCTTTCCCTGACTTTAATTACAGTTCAAGATCAGTCGGTACAGACAAAGACTCCAAGAAAGAAGTTTTAGAGATATCAGGCTGTGAGTTGTATGGGCTGACAGGACATTGAATCATCCAGAGCCTTAGGCAGAGCTTTTCAAACCTTCTTCCTGTAAAGACCAAGGCTCCCATTCTCTAAACACCACCTTTATTACAATACAGCCAACCAAAGCAATGCCTGATAAAGTACCTATCTACCAGACACAACAAATAGGAGTCAGTTTATAAAGACTCACTGTGAAAGGCTTAGAACTTCAAACCTTTTCATCTTTCTCCCAGACATGCTTCCAGCCAGCAAATCTGAAAGACCAATTCCCACAACCTCTTCCTTCCCTCTGAGACTTACCAGGGCCTGATCTCAGATGCCAAGAGGTGCTGCACCCATAAGAAAGCTCTAAGCTCCATTCCATAGAGTGTTCCAGCTTACTGCATCTCCCCCACAACCTCTGCCCTGAGCAATCTCAGCTGTGCTCAGGAAAAGCATAATCTCTCCCTCCTTTTAAAGGAGTATTCTAAAGTATCACAGATAGGATAAAGAAAACCACAATCATCTTTTATGTTGCCCAGGTAATAGTACATATATCCTATTTGTACAACAAGCTGAGGAGTGCATGTAGAGCTCAGAAAAAAAGGTTTATCTCCTAGCAAATTTTCCTGCTGCATCCCTCTATCCTCTTTTTTTTTACAAAGATACTCTTATCTCTTACATCTATGGAAGGATAAGCAGAAATAGTAATCCCCTCAGTGAGCTTTTCACTGAATTTTGCCCATTTCAAATCAGCTTATTGCTCCATTCTCATCCCCGTTCAAAAACATTCATCTCAAACCAAACATATTCTCATTAAGGAGGAATATTAAAACAGTTAAAGGGCCTTTTTTTTCATCTTCATGGTACTGTCGGTAAAGGGCCTTTTAAGTGTAACAGAAGAAGCTTCCTTAGTTTAAAATGTCCTGCTTATGCAACAACAGGAGACACACCTATTACAGGTGACCATCATCTCTTTCCAGGCTTTGACAGATTGTCTCAGGCTTGATTTAGCACACACAGACAACAGAAAATCTTCTTCCACAGCTGCAGTCTGACTCGTTCTCCTTTGGCAATGGGTATGTACACAGTGTTTTCTGGAACTGGTGACTTGTAAAGGGACTTGGTTCAGTACAGACAAGGTGGAAAAGGGGCTGGGAGAAGAAAAAAGTACAGGCCAACTCAGGGAATGATGCAGCACGAATTTAATAAGGCTGAGGAATGGAAGGAAGCAATGTAAAGTATAAGAAATACATTTCCATGGTCCACTAAGAACAGTACCCACTCATCCCTCTCACAATGACACACTCAGCAAAACGAGAACTTCCTTCTTCTTTGTTTAAGTGAACTGTACTAATTCAGCCATGCAAAATAATTTCTAATAATTACAGATTTTTCTCATCATTGTCAAATTTAAAAAAAAAAAAAAAAAGCATGAGAGAACAAGACTTTTGAACAGAAATGTAAAGTAAAGCATAACAAAAGTAAGACAAGCATAGGCCTGATTTTAGAGGATGCCAAGCTCCCACAGCTCCATAAACTTCAGGTTCTGGGTGCCTAACACCGCATCTGAAAACCGTGGCCATGAGCTCAGTCCTGGGTCAAGTCGTGCTTCAGCATTCCTGGTCATTTCTTCATGCTTGCTCCTCATGTGTTAGCATGGCCCATAGAAGCCACTGCGGTAGGTGTTGTAGCGACGGTAGGGCCGGCTGTACCCACTGCCCAGGCCTGGATAGCCAAAGCTTCCTAATCCCAAGGAGCTCCCAGAGGAGATAGGGACCCCTCCAGCATTGAGAGCGCTCCCAACAGCTGCAGATGCTGAGGATCCCACTGTGGTGTTCTGGGGAAAGGAGCTGAGGATGGGTCCAGGCAGGGTCACCACCACGGGAGAGGGCTGGATCACCACTGTTGAGTCCTGGCACTGCCTGACACAGGGCTCATTGCAACTATTTGCCAGCGGGGTTGGGCCACAGGAGGTGGGGGGGCACAGGTCATAGCAGGACATATCTGTGGGATGTAGATCTGAAACACAAAAGAAGGAAGAAATGCAATGCAAGACTTTAAATCAAACTGTATTTGTACAGCTTGAATTGTCTGATAAGGGAAGTTTATCACAAACAAGATGATATTCAACAGGGTTGAGCTTAAATTTTTTCTAAGGAGACGTCTCTTGGAGGTCCCTCTGCAAAGTTTTAGAAAGTGAAAAATAGAAGCTCAAGCACTTAAAATTTGTTCTATATAAATAGAAACAGGCAGCTGAATCCAGGAACACTTCTGGTTTTGTGTATTTTTAATATTAAAATCATTAGCTGATCTTACAAGTTACAGTGCAAACCTGCAGTTGTTTGGAGGATGGAGAGGGTTACTCCTTGCTTACAGAAGAGCTAAGAATTGAGTTTCCGGGCAGGCACAGGCTCTATGTGGAGAGCTGGTGATCCAGGACTGCCAGTATTGGCCACTATCCTGGTGTTTTTCTGATCTGGCCTTAGCTGAACTCTCCACAGACCAGCACACTACTCTTAACAGACCCAAGAATTCACTACAGATATTTTATGTTCAGCTGCAGGACCTGAAAACTTGTTTGGATCCCAAAGCTGAATAAATACACCTAACTCTCTAACTTGTGGGTAATCACCCCATTCAATGATTTTTATAACTGACCACCAACAGAAAACTTCCTCTTTCATATGAAAACCCCTTCCTGAATGGACTACAACATTTTGGAGGAAAAACTACAAAATCATCAAGGCAACAGATCAGCATATAAAGAGAGAAGAAATGGGTTCAGACTTACCCTGCTCACCAAGGCAAAGAAGACAAGAGAAATAGATGGAAGAGCCTTGAGTTGCTCAGGTTTTTATACTGAGTCCCAGGTTGCCCAACTTGGGGTATTCTTTGTACATGTAGTTATTTATGAGCCACTACTGATTACATGGTTTTTTGCCTTAGTATTTGTATTTATTAGTGCTTCACTTCCTTATCTTGTGGCATGAATATCTGACCACAAGTCTCTTTCATCTTAAAATATTCTGGGCCAAGTTAATTCCTCCAAACAGTAAAATAATTAATTCAAAAGGATTTATTCTGCCTTCAAAACCCTTTTGGATTTGTTTGGTGTCATTAAAGGAGATTAAGCTTAATTTACATAATACAGTCCCTTGTACCCTCCTCTGCAAGGCAAATACTTTTGGAAACCATGAAGAATTTCAGCTTTTGGAAGTCAACCCATGAGCACTTTTAGTTTGGGAATTCAGGCTGCGTTTAGGGAAAAGAGAGACTGCATTTTGCAGAAAATAGACAGGAATACACACAGTTTTCACCCAATTCCAGCCCCAAAATTAGAGAAAAAGCACAAATACAAAAGGGAGGGACACTGAAGAACCCCGTGAGAATCAGAAGAAACTGAAGTGTTAAGGCTGTGCACAAAGGCTGAGATATACCTAGAAAAACACACCAGATGTGGTTCCTTTGCCATGGAAGAAGAAACAGAAAAAGGGTATTAGAAGTCCAGCCTAATGGGATAATATCAAGTGATAGCAACTTTGTGAAAGAGTCTGTCTCTAATCCTGGGCCTAACCACTTAGGAGTTCTTTACAGAATCCACAAATCCACTATTATTCTTATCTCAGATCCCAAAATTTCAGCAACTGGCTTTAGGTTAACTTCCACATGCATAAATCTGTTGCATTGTTTGGTGACACTTGTTCTCAAGGAAGAGTTCTGCAAAAGATAAGGATTTCCAAAAGTCAGCTGTGAAGGCAGACATCACATACATGAATTCTTCCTTTCCTATTGCAGCATTCATCTCTCCAGCTATGCTGCAATATTGGGTACAGAAGTGTTGTAGGCTAATGGTACCAAATGGAGAAGTGTAAAAAGTATAGAAAGTGTCAATAACTTCTTCACTTGTAGTCAATTTTTCTGTCACTTTACAGCAGTCTTTGGATTGCACAATGAAATTGAGCTTTTTTGGGAGTCGAGGGGGTGGTGCAGGGTAAATAATGAGTAAAATACATAAGCAATGCTAGACACAGAGTTTAGTACTGAAATTTCTGCTCCCCTAGCACTTGAACTACTGAGACATGTAAATCTTCTTTAAATTAGGAGTGTCTTTCTAAAGATCCCTTGGGAACAGAAACTTGTTTGGCTTGGTCATAGGTTCCTGAGAACTTCAAAGTTTATCAGAGGCTTTTATTAAAGTGTTAAGCATGCAAAAGATCACATGTGCAAATTTCAGATATGTGACCCACATTAGAATTCTTGTATCACTGCTATAATAATATACTATTAAGATTTGAGATTGCAGGTCAGTTATTTGGTTCTAAAATTTATGTCACTGTTCCTAGCTGCAGGAATTAAAGTATTTTATTTTTAATTAAAGAAATAGCTCAAGGTTTGGTTTAAGCCATTGCATAGTTCAAGGAGGTTCTCAGCTAAATTGGGCTTTTTCTAGCTTCAGGAACCCTCCCCATTCCTCAGTACTTCTCTATATTCTAGGGGGTAAGCAGCTTCTCTTCTCCAACTGAACAGCCCTAATGTTCTCAGCCTGTCGCCGCACAGGAAGTGCTCTAGCCTTTGATCATCCATGTGGCCTCCTCTAGACTTGCTCCAACAGCTCCATGTCCTTCTTATATTGAGAACACCAGAACTGGACACAGCACTCCAAAAGAGAGTCTCAGACTAAAAATTTAAAATAAAAAAAAAGACCTAGCAACAATTTCAAAGCTGTCTACAGTCTTCCTTGAGAAAAAAAATAAGGTAATTATTTTTCTAACACCGATTAATATATTATACAGGCAGAAATGACTTTACGGGCACATCTTGGAGGTGAATTCAAGTGAGTGAATCAGAAGTTCACAGGGGTTTTTGTACAATCAAAGACAGACCTATGTATTCAGATTATAATTACAATTCTTTGCATAATGTGAGTACATCCTCCTGAGACAACAGTGAGTGACTAAATGTCGGAACAAAAAACCTTAATCAGAATGGAACTGGAAGCTTACTCACAGTAATCCCCTTGTCATGGCCCCAGCCACAAAAGCAACCCCAAATGTGTGCATGGAGAAAAGGACACACAGAAAATGAACATTTCAAAGGAATTAAGAGCACCATCTGCAATCCATTTCTAATTGTAATTAATTACAATAAAGAAATTGATGTCAGTTGAAGTCTCAGAGGCTTTGAGAAGTTGATCTAATCTGAAAAAGTCCTAGCAACTCAAAGCTCTCCTTCCTGTCACCATTCACAATGGTTCTGATAGTTCTTTCTTTTATCTCAAACCTCATTCTTAGCTAATTGTATTAATAGAGGTGTGCATTGACAACATTAGGAGCAATCTGCCTGTCCTACACACCATTTGAAGTTCACAGAATAACCTATGGCACCTGCTTCCAGGTGTCTGAGGGTGAAATCTGCTTAATGCCCTCATGGTGTTAACAATTTCTGGCTTATTGCTTAAAATAGAAGATGTATCTATAGCGTAAGGTTGTTCAACTCAGACTGGATGCCGCTGCCTGGCACTGCTCTTTTTATTGCAAACCACCACTAGTTATTTGCTATAATTTGTTATTTAGTCCAGGCAGGTGAGTGGCACTGCTGTATGTGTAAGCTCAGATGCCTTTTGGTGTAGGCAAAGCCTATGATTTGAGCTTTGCAGCTTCAGCTTCTGCTGCTCAGAGTTTCCCTCAAGGTAAAGGTGTTCAAATATGGGTAGATATGTAGTCCTTGAGTTCATACATTAACATATCTATTTTCATTGTTAATGTTATTAAAATACTGTTATGAACAACTTTCAAATGACTAAAATTTGAGGTTTGGTTTTGCATCTGATTATGGTATGATAAATTTCATCAATTTACATTACAATTTCCCTTTTTGCCAAAAAAACTACTGCATACAGATCTATGGTGTATTTCCGCAAAGAACCAGGTCATTGGGCTGGAATGCAATGGGAACAGTAAAAGAAAACAACAACAAAAATTAATTTACCTTGGAGGGAAGAAATTATTTACTCTCCAGAACCACTTGCAAAACACCACACCCCAATGGGTGCCCTTTAGTTATTATTTAAATATATTTGAAATTGAGATTTTCATTATATTTGAGATTGTAAGAGTGCAATCAGTATTTCTCTACCCAAGGTCCTATATGTCAGACATCTTCCTTGCAGAATGATGTCTTGGTGTCATCCAGAGTAATGAATGTGTGCTTGTAATCCATCACCTCAGAGCAAGGGATTGCCAATAAATATTGATATAAAACCTTTTCACCAGGAATTATTTCTGCCAAGCATTACATGAGGCATCACTCAGGTACATTTTTCTGCAGTTAGATTCCAGGGTCCAGATTTTACATTTACTTCCTTTAGTCATTTAAGAAGGAAAAGATCACAGACTTCTTGTTTGGAGCTGGAGACCCTTTTAAAACCTTTCTATGCAGTAAGAAAAGAAAGGTTTTCATGCTCAAAATACACTTTGAAATTAGACTTTCACACAGGGTGAAAATTCAACTTGTCATTCACCCTATAGATACCTACAACCAGTAAGTGTACACAAGTAGCACCTCTGCCAACCCAACTATTTCAGTACCAGTCCATGAAGATCCACACAGGCACCAGCAGTTCAGTCAACAGCGTGAGTTACAAATCTAAATTTGAGTAGTCTTAGACAGATTGGAATTAGTTATAAAAGATATTCAATATGATTTGCAGGAGGGGCAAGTCTACTCCGAGAGTATTCCCCTCCAGATTCCCAGTTTTGGGCCACATTTGGCTCAGAAATGCTTCCCAATGAAGGAGAGAATTTGGCAACAAGCGCTCTTAAGCGCATGGTCTTGCCCTCATGATGAAAGCCAGAGCAGGGGAAGGAAGAGTAGCAAACATACAGTATGTTTACATAAAGTAGATACTATATCAATACATAATATCCACTTTGGTACAATGTAACTAAGTTGTTTTCTCAAACAGCCTCTATTTTGTTACAAACTGTGGACCTTGTATCCACAAAATCCCCCGAGTTTCCTGGATGTAAAATGATCTCTCAGCAGAGAAGTCATCCAAGGTCATACTTATCTCTAGTCAACATGGGAAAGCAGCTTCTGATTAATAAACCAGAGGGACAGTAAGAAATCGTACCAAAAGTGAGCTGCTGAGAGTTTTTCAAACAAACACCAAGAGACTTGGATAGGGATGCAGCATAACTTTAATGAGGACAAAAAGCAGAATAAAAAAGTACAAACTACATATTTCTAGGATTCAGCAAGACGACAGCTAATGGGTCCTTCATCCTCGATTACTTTTCTCAGTGATGCTGGAAACTGAGACAATAAAGTCCCATTTACAGCAATAGAAAGGATAATATTTCATCAGAAGTATGAAGTATTCAAAGGATAAGACAAGCAAAGGCCTGATTTTAGAAGCTTCCATAGTTACATTAACTTCAGGTGGAATTGTGGATGTCTAGCATCACATCTGAAAACCATGGCCATGAGCTCAGTCCTATGTTGAGTAGTGCTTCAGCATTCCTGGTCATTTCTTTCTGCTGCTCCTCACATTTTAGCATGGCTCACTAAAGCCACTGCGGTAGGTGTTGTAGCGATAGTAAGGCCGGCTGTACCCACTGCCCAGTCCTGGATAGCCAAAGCTTCCTAATGCCAGGGAGCTACCAGAGTTGATGGGCACTCCGTCGGTGTTGAGAGTGCTGCCAACAGCAGCAGAGGTGGAGGATCCCACAGCAGTGTTCTGGGGAAAGGAGCTGAGGATGGGTCCAGGCAGGGTCACCACCACAGGAGGGGGTTGGATCACATACGTCGAGTCCTGGCACTGCCTGACACAGGGCTCATTGCAACTATTTGCCAGCGGGGTTGGGCCACAGGGGGTGGGAGGACACAGGTCGGAGCAGGACATGGCTGTAGGACAGAGAGAAGTCTGAAATATAGGGAAGATAAAATTCTGTATTAAGTTTATAGAAGTCAGGCAGGAGCATAATGCTTATGAAAGTACCTACAGAAGGTAGTCAGAAAGGTGGTCACTTATCAAAGTCCATGGTAGACAGTTTGAAAATAGCATAGAGGTTTTCTCTTATTTTTATAAGGCTGCAGGATGACACGTCTGCTCTGTGCTGGCCTCTGAACTGTGGTGCCAGTCATGGCAAAATCTACCCTAAACCTTACCAGCAAAGGCATTTCCTGTGCTTTGGTATTTTCCCTTTGCACTGTCTCCCTGAAGTACAATTGTGACTGTGACCAGGAGATGGAGAACAGCAGCTGGAGCTCTTGTCAGGCATGGATAGTGACCCTGAGTTGAACACTGACACATAACTGGGTTTAGTGCCTTAATGCTAGAACTTAGCTGCTAAACAGCTCAGCCAGCACTGTTTGCAGAGCTGTAGAACAGTGTTTGAGAAGCATCCTCTGCTCCCGAATGCCCAAATGTTGTATGACCACAACAGGCAAACTTGGAGTGTGCAGAAGCATTGTTTTCCTCATCAGAGGTTTCTGCCTTGATTTGACTTAAATGTATTTGGGTCTGCTGGGATCACTGTTCTTCTGCCTGTGAAAAACAGGACTTAGGGATAGATCCCTGGAGTCAACATGGATTTATGATTTCGCTAGTGCCAGTTTCTTAAGATGATACTGTATTTCCAGGTTCATTGGCTAACTACATCTTTAGCACTAGTCTCTAAAATGAAGCATGAACCTGTTTATTTTGAGAGGCAACATTGCCAGTATCCTCTAAGCCCTGTCTCAATACACCCTGCTTCACAAGTAAATAAAGCCCTGTTTTTGATAGAACTAAGGCTTTCTAATTTTTCTTCCCAAAAAGGGGGGGGGGTGGGGAGGGAGGGGAAGCTAGCAATCTTTATAAAGAACTAAGAATAACAACAACAGAAAAGCAGTCATCAAAGTAACAGTTTAGCATTTAAAAAGACTGGGTAGATTCAGACTTACCTGTTCACCGGGCGAATAAGGCCAGAGAAGTGGATGGAAAAGTCTTGTCTTGTATAGGCTTTTATACCATGTTCCAGACTGCCAGCAGACCAGAAACATACATTATGCATGAAATTATTTCACGATTTTGCATGCAAAATCCACCAAACTCATCAACCTTTTTTTCCTCACTCAAAATCTCTTTCACTATTGCTTTATTTTTTTCCCTTCCCCTTATGACATTCACATTCCAGGACAGACAAAGCTTTCATCTTCACCAATGGGCACCCACTGAATTGCTTGGAAGACTGTGGTGACTCATTTGAATTACAGCAGTAATTATGTCACGTCCTAAGGCCAATGTAAATTTTAAGCTTCATTTTAGTCATCAAGACACTGCTTAAGGGGAGTATATGTGATGAACAGTCCTTACACAAGACTTCACTCCTTTAGGTGAATAACCATTTAGGACTGAGGTGGGGACTTGGACTCAAGCATTTCCATTTCAAGGGCTCAGCTTTACCACAAGACAAGATGTAGAATAGGTATTCCCAAATTTTGCACTTATGCACTCTTTCAATCCCACACATAAAGCTGAGGTTAAAGAAAATTCAGGCTGGTGAGGGCTGCGGATCAGAGACAAAACACATTCTAGGGCTGTTTGGACTAACCCACAGTTCTCCATACAAGCCCAGTGTATGTATGAATACAGCTAATACATACAGAGGATTGCATTTCTCTACCCAATCATAAATTTAACTTCATTTTCCATGCTAAACTCAACCACACTTTCAATGAAAGAGCTTGATTATTTGATCTTTTTACTTTGTGACATTTATTAACTGCTTCTAATTCTCACTATGATTTCTCTCTCTCATCTGAGGAATAACCATTATTCCTACCTGAAATCATGCTAAGCCTCGGATGTGTAGCATTTTTCACACCAAATTGAATACGAATGTGGATGTTAAAGATTGCTTTCAAGTATTAGTTCTTACAATCAGGGTTGTGCCTGAGCCAAAAAATGGCATCAGGAGAAGTTCCACTCGGCCGGTCTCCATTACATTAATCACTACATGATTCTTTTACCTCTGCCACCTGCAGTGGCTTGCCCTGGCTGTGCTCCAACCTGCAGGAAACACTGGCAGTGATGGAAAGGATGCAAAAAAGCAGGGATGAAGTCTTTTCTCTTAGCATCACTGTCCCTCAGCAAGAGATATGAATTAACTCTAAATGAAGAGTGTCTTTGTATATGGGTTGGTCTTGGTCTTCAGAAGAACAAAGGACTTCAAAGTTCAGAAGAGCTTTTCACTAATGGCTCAAATATGCAAAGTTTCATGCTACCTGATGTTCAAGGTACATGACAAGATCTCAGCACTTGCATCACCTGGCTAATAACCCAGTTTTGAAGTGTCTGAGTCAAGATCACTCAAATAACTTCGCAAAGTAACTCAAGGGAAACACCTTCAGAAACTTCAATGATTTTATTAAAAATTACCCTAATTGATTAAAAAAAAAAAAGGCAGCTAAATCTTCATCTTCTTTAAATACTATACAAGGATTTAAAAAAAATGATATTTTAAAAGAAAAAAGTCTAATGATTCTCCACAAGAAAATTCTCCTGTCATAGAATCATAGAATAGAATCATAGAATAGTTAGGGTTGGAAAGGACCTTGAAATCATCCAGTTCCAACCCCACTTCCATGGGCAGGGACACATCCCACTAAACCATGACACCCAAGGCTCCATCCAACCTGGCCTTGAACACCGCCAGGCATGGAGCATTCACAACTTCCTTGGGCAACCCATTCCAGTGCCTCACCACCCTTACAGTAAAAAACTTCCTCCTTGTATCCAATCTAAACTTTCCCTGTTTAAGTTTTAACCCATTACCCCTTGATGTTTCACTACAGTCCTTAACGAAGAGTCTCTCCCCAGCATTCTTATAGGCTCCCTTCAGATACTGGAAGGCTGCTATGAGCCTTTCCATTTAAGAAGGAGAGTCCTTTTCTTCCCTTTCCTCAAAATCTCTACTATCCAATGCTACCTGGACTCTTCTTAAAAAATTGTTTCCTCATAGTTCCTCATCTTATATAGAGGTGAAAACTATCACTTACCTGGAGAATTCATTCCCCTTTCATCTGTAAAATGCCAACTTTTCCTCTTTCTCACCTCTAGGGGCATAAAAAGTGTTCCTTGGAGGGTGTGTAATATTTTAGAAACATTAACAGCCTGCAAATGTTTTCATTTATATTCTGCTAGTTCAGTTTAGATTTCATCCAAAAGATCGAGAGCCTTTAGACCTTGCTGTTTGGGATTAAGGCTGTTGAACAAGGATACTTCTCACTTATGGATCAGTGATGGAGTTTCACATTCCACACACCCAATTACAACCATTTGTGTAACAACAGAGAGCTCCCTGACAGTCTGGTGGGCTACCAAATTGCCAAAGAGCTGACAAATTACTTACATGAATTGAAATTTGTAGTATCTTTATGTTGACTTCAGAGGCCTGAGTGTAATAGGACAAGGCATTCAAACGATCATCAGATCTCTGAGATGAAAGAAGCTTTGAAGAAAGCTTTTCATTAAAAGCCAGGATGAGGCTAGACTGGTACATAAACCATAAGCAATTTAACTCCTGGGGACAATATAGCTCCTGGGGACAATGTACTAGTTGCAACAAATTTTATGACTGGAATTATTTCAATGCCTACATGAGGATCTCTTCCATTTCTCCCCCCCCTCCTCCCCCCAATATATTGGTTTAGAATCTTCAGTAGCTGTTGCAAGTTTCATTTAAATCTCAGCTCTGTCCTTTAGCAAAAACAGTTTAATTGTGAGGATTTCTAAAGGTTTTAATACCGGCATGTGCTGTATTTATTTTTTGTTGGCATGCTTCATTCTTTGAGCTTATATTGGAATTCGTAGGGCTGCAGTCAGGACAGTAAAAACAATTTGGCTCTTATCATAAGCCCTAAAAGACACAGTACTTATGCAGTAAATAGCAAGTAAATACATCAAATATTGTTGTTGAAGATGCTGTGTGTATCCCTTCTTTGAGACTTCTGCTGTTTTACTTCAGCACAAGTCATGTTTTCACTTTTTACCTCACAAATCCAAGCATTCAAGCAGTGATTTGGTGGTAAAAGAATGTAAATCTTTCTTTGTACCCTGCAGCTCCACATCAGAGTAATTGAGAGTGTGAATCACAAGATTCTTTAAAACAAACATCATTATATGCTGGCTTAGATATCCTAGCATTGTGCTAGATCATAAAACACCTCCAGCCTTGAGAATAATTTCTTGGCAGAGATGCAGAAAGCCAAGTAATAGGACGAGTCAGTGTGGAATCAATATGCAATTCAGCTGCTAAATTAAACATTTTCTTGATCTGGAGCTCTAAACATAAGTTCTTCTCTTATTAGTGGCCCCAGTATTATTCATATCATGTCTCTGGGTAGTGATGATCTAAGCAGTGAAGAATTTCACCCAGAAAATGTCTCAAAAAAAGGTAGGCGAGGAAGCAAAATAAAACAGAAGATCAGAGATGTGATAAAAGCATAACTTTAATAAGACTAAATAGTGAATTGAAATACTGCAAAGCAATAGATTTCAGCACGGGAAGAATGACACGTCTCATGATGATTTATTCCACGGACAGAGCTCTTAGTGTAGCATTACACCTTGACAATTAAATCCCATCTACTCTCTAAATTATAAGTTTTACACCAGGTGGTAGCAATTACAGAGTTGTGCAGCAGAACTACATACTTGATTAGAAATAAAAAATAGTAGAGCAAGAGGAGGATCCTCATTGTAGGGAATTACTATCTCCCACAACTCCATAAACTTCAGGTTCTGGGTGTCTAACACCGCATCTGAAAACCGTGGCCATGAGCTCAGTCCTGGGTCAAGCTGTGCTTCAGCGCTCCTGGTCATTTCTTCCTGCTTGCTCCTCACGCGTTAGCATGGCCCATAGAAGCCACTGCGGTAGGTGTTGTAGCGACGGTAGGGCCGGCTGTACCCACTGCCCAGGCCTGGATAGCCAAAGCTCCCTAATCCCAAGGAGCTCCCAGAGGAGATAGGCACTCCCTCAGCACTGAGAGCACTCCCGATGGCTGCAGATGCTGAGGATCCCACTGTGGTGTTCTGGGGGAAGGAGCTGAGGATGGGTCCAGGCAGGGTCACCACCACGGGAGAGGGCTGGATCACCACTGTTGAGTCCTGGCACTGCCTGACACAGGGCTCATTGCAACTATTTGCCAGCGGGGTTGGGCCACAGGAGGTGGGGGGGCACCGCTCGTAGCAGGACATATCTGTGGGATGGATGCAAGTCTGAAATACAGGACCAGAAGTGAATGCAATGTAGGAATCATATTACATTTACATTAACTCAGCTCAGGACAATAGGAGCTTTCAAAGGATCTTTTTTGGGAACTGAGTGGGGTGTGAGTTGAGAAAGAAAGCCAATTCTTAAGTATGCTACATGAAGATGGAGGCTGAAGTAATTCACTCTCAGTTGTTGGTGATCCCGTGGTATAGCTGGCAGCAGAACAAAAGGGCATGTACCCATATCATTACTTTCATTATTTTGATCAGCTGTATGTCTGAAATACAGTACTGAGATCCAGCTCCAGGTATCCAGAGGATTGTAGTAGTTGTAATTATGAGTAATACATAGCTACAAATGTACTTTTGGATAGAGTTCAGTAGACAGTTGGAAAATGCAATTAATAATTTTCCAGGTTCCAACTTTGCCTACAAAGAGGTATGAATTTCAGTATTGTTAAGGACATTTGAAGCTGATGTCTCTGGAAATCTTTCCCAGACAACATGTCCACAGTGAACAAGTTCTCAATCCTATGAGAAAGCCAGGATTTAGAATCACAGAATGGTGAGGGTTGGAAAGGACATTAACATCATCTAGTCCCAAACCCCCCCCATGGGCAGGAATGCCTCACACTGGACAGAGCCTTGGGCGACAACCACCTGGCCTTGAACAAAATATTCCCTGAATACTCACTGTGTCTGGTTCCAACACACCACTAAGAACAAAGTTTGCTGTTTCTTATGTTCATCCCAGTTTGAGGAGTGCTGAGGTCTCCTCTATTTTTGCTGTTTTTTTTCCCTTGTTCTCACAGTCCCTGAAACCACTTCTCTAAACTTGCAGTAGGTGTCATTGCTCCCTATAACAGAATTTCAAACCTCGACTATTTTAAGACACCAAGCAGAGCTTTCTGATATGTTTATCAGGTTGAAGTCCATGTTGATTACTACAGCAGAAGGTTGAGGGTATGTGATTAGAGTCAATATCCCTGCTGAAGTCACTACGGCTATTCCTTCTAATACCAGTATGTAGCTCCATTTTATCTTCATTTAGGAAGTGGTATTTAGAGTTCTAAAACTTGTGGTTCCGTGTGATTGTATAACCCACAGATGTCTGCTTTAAACCTTCCTAATTTCTCTGCTCATCAGCTGTTTCTTTTAGTATCTGTATCATTTTACCCACTTGTTTCCCACTGTGTCCAGTAATAAGTACATCACAATAAAAATGGGTAACAGTGAAAAGCTTGTATGGAATAAACAGCAAAGAAAAGAATTCTTTTGGATGACATTTCTGAATATAAATGAACCCACATGCTTTACAAACGCTGTTGTTTTCATATTGACCCAGCTGAAAATTCAGGCATTACAAATAATGGATAAGACCCTTAAAGATATGAAAAGCACATTGCTACTTGAAAGATGGTTGAGCACAGAGATCTCTGTAGTTGGAAGGGACCTTTAAAGATTACCTTGTTCCAACCCACTTGCACCGGTATACTACCCATTCAGTTTGTTCATCTTTATTAATATTACGATTATAAGAATTTGGTAAACCACTTAGCATGTCCGAAAGCCCATATTTGACTCAACTTATACCACCTTTTCAAGGATCTATACGGCCAAATCGGGAGCCCAGAAATACCTGCATTTCCAACAGCAAAACCCAATGTTTTAAAGAGAAAAACTCTTCCCCCCAACCAAACCGGCAGCTAGCAGAATACTATGGTGAAAAAAGAACAGCAAACAAATTGTTATGAAGGCAAGAATTCAGCAAACAGAAAAAAGTAGATTTTAACTAACCTTGCTCACAAAAGAGGAAAAGGTAAGAGAAGTGGTAGGAAAGACCTTGAGTTGAGTTTGCTTTTATACTGCATATCGAATGGCCTCAGGAACACAGACATCCTTTGTGCATGAAATTATTTACCAACGAGTATGTCCTGAATGCAAAGTGCTTCCAACTGATTAAATGCCTTTTCCTTACTATTTATTACTTTGTTTTTATTTCATTATCTTCTGACATAGATATTCCATCACAAAAGTTTCTCTCATCTTCTGGTACTATGGAATAAATTTATTCCAATGCCACCTTTCAGGCACAGCAAACTTCATGTTCCAGTATATGTTTCACCTTAGTCATAAGCAAAAATATAAAGAAGAATTTATACCATGCATAATTCATCATTCAAAGGTGCTCTTTTATTAAGAATATGAGTGTATATCCTTAAGAAATTTTTGTCGCCACCAATGTTTACAAAGCTCAGACTCCAGCAAAGCGTAAGAACAGTCCAGATTGAACTTTGGTGTTCTTTGAAGGCACAAAAAACCACAAACATATGCACACCTGAAATCCCACTGAATGCAGTGAGAAAGAGTCAAAGGCCTGTGTGAAATACTATTATACTATATCAAATTTAGATAGCATCACCCTATTACACTTCAATAACAGGTTCTAAGACACAGCTGATAACACATGGGGACATGTAGACCTGATTTATCTGTTCTTTTAAGAAAAGAACCAATATCTCCATTCTGTACCATCTCAGACCACATATATGAGTAGCGCTGCACAAGTCACCTTGAGCACAAATACAAATTTTAAAATCCTTTGTGGCATCGTCCCCCACGTAGGGAAAAAAAACCCAACACAACACATAAGGACTTGTTTGCCGCTGAAATTTTCCCTTGCTGCAGACTGAAGTACAACAGTAATTACACTGCAGACTGATGGAATTCCATTATGTAAGTGGAATATATATACACACTAAATGGTTTTTAACTTTACTTTGCAATCTTTCCTGGAAAAGCTTCAGGGTTTGAACCTCTTGTGAGCATCCTTTTGTGAGCTGCAGGGTTTGAACCTCCTTTTTGAGCATCCTTCACAATAATTCCATGACATCATGTTGTCTGAAGATGGCAAATTCCAGGACATTTGTTTCTTTCTTCTTTTAAAATGGCAGACGTACACCCAGGGGCTTATGGCAGAGACTATTTCTCCAAGCTTTTTCATTCACCAGCGGCACAAGTGTACCTTTCAGGACATGCTGGTCTTGGGTAAAGGCCACTTAACAACTGGACACTTTATTCTCCTGAAATTCATTTCTGCACTTTCTATGCTACAGGTCCATTTGCATCATAGAAAGACGCCTTTCTGCCACCAAGAATGAAGCCATTCTTTGATGTACATCAGAGTGCAATCAGTGATTACTCAGAGATCTGTGTGAATAATTACTTCAGTCACACCAGTTCTGTCAGGGCACCAAATACTTGTGGATGCATTCCAGTCCCTTCAATTATTTGTATAGAAAACACAGTCATAGAAACCAATTTTTAAGCACAGACTCTATTCAGTCTAGGACCTACTGATTTCCCATCTTTCACAGCTTGCTTTTGCTGCCTCAAGCCACAGCCTAAAAGTAAACATATCCTGTATTATCTTTAAACCATTCTCTCTCTCCTCAACCCCCCTCCCCCGGTTTGATAACTTTGCAAGTAAGTAATTCTGAAGCAAAGAGAACTTCTAAGCTTAAAACTTTTGGAAAAATAAAAACCTATCTGTTTTCCCCTGGCATATGAACATTTGGGCTGGCTCCATCAGTGAACCTGAATGCCAGTTGTCTTCCCTCTGGTTACTTGACTATCTCTATCAGCACTACAGTATTTCAGTTTTGAAACAGATATTTTGAAACAGATATTAGTGGGCTTTAAAGGAGAAAGCCCTGAATGGAGTGGACAGTCATCAAAATTACACAACTGTCACTCATGTTGCTTTCCTATTTCCTGTTAGACCCTGCAGAGCACCAGTATTAGAACAAAGGCATTGATACAATTAAAAACTTGGATAAATTTCTCAGAAGCTTATGTACCTACAGAAAAGCTATTCTTTATTTCGCTTTGATGTCTCTTAGTTGCACACAATGTTGTGAGTTTTAACATCTTTAGGAAAAACCCTAGATGGTAAGAAGAACAATTTGGTTTTAATCTTAAAGGAAATACCTATGGCCATTTATCTACTTCTTCACTCATTTTTCCTCTGAATTATGAGAGTTTTTGTGTGGATCAGCTAAGCAACCAGATTTCATGGATTGTGTCTAATGTTTGAAAGAGAAGATATCAAAGCCCATCATCAACATAGTTTTATGATTCTGCTGGGATTTGAACACTCACATCCCCTTTGAAGCCCTGAGTCAAAATCACTCAAAGAATGTCATGGTTAAAGCTTCAGAGGCTAGTAGCATTCAATCTAATCAAAACCAAATACCAAATACTGCTTCTGAATTATGGGGTTTCATATTCTGAGAGTTTTACAGATGCTAAATAAGTGATAAGATCAGCAAGTTCCCAACCTAAAAGAGTACAATTTTACTCTTAAGCACAGAGGTGGAAAAAACAAGGGGGAAAAAACAGCAAGAGAAATATATATGTAAAAATGTTCAGCGTTTCACAGGAGTCTAAACAATGAAATTCTTTTCATTGTGTTGATTGTGGTGACTATTCAATTCACATTTTCCACTGAGAAGGTAGTCCACAGAGATTTAGCACAGGACATATTCTTCCCCAAGGGGATGAAAAAAAGAGGAGAAAAAACCATAATGAAACTGAAGTTCAGATGCAAAATGAGTTTAATCATGAAAAAGTCAAGCAACATTCAGCAAACAAAAGATACATATATTTATAAAAGAGAAAAAAACCATTTAACCCATTGCAACTGAAAGACAGCAAGAGAGATTCCACTTTTCCTTAAGTCCTGAATAAAAACCCTCCACTGATCATTTTAAAGTACAGCATTATACCAAGACAATGTGAAATTCAAAATCACAGAGGCATGGAAAGTCATCAAAGCAGGAATTTCAAGAACAAGACATGTTGGCCAAGTGCCCAGACAGCACCCTGCTTCTCTCTCTCTTTTTCAGGGAGGAAGAGGAGCACTGAACTCATCTGACAACCCTGGCCAGCAGCTCCAGCCTCAGTCAGACACCTGGCTTTGGGCTTCCTGGTTGATGGACGTCCAGCCTGGCTTTAGCAGGGCAGGCTCCTTCTGCCGCAGTAGCGGCCACCAAGGCCAGAGAGGCTGAAGCCCCCGGAGTTGATGGGCACTCCCTCCTCACTCAGGATGCTGCCAACAGCAGCAGATGCTGAGGATCCCACAGCGGTGTTCTGGGGGAAGGAGCTGAGGATGGGTCCGGGCAGGGTCACCACCACGGGAGAGGGCTGGATCACCACGCGGGAGTCCTGGCACTGCCTGATACAGGGCTCGTTGCAGCTGTTGGCCAGTGGGGTTGGCCCACAGGGACGGCACAGATCGTAGCAGGACATGGCTGTGGGATGGAGGTGGACCTGGGAGAGAGGGTAGGGAAAACACAGGCAGTGTTAGAGTGACAGCTTGCTTGGCTAGAGCGAAGACACAGGCTGAGGAGCTGGGACAGCCTGTGTGGGGTGGCAAAGATCCTCAGCAGGGAGGAAGACAGCTTCTGGAGCTGAAGTTCCCAAGGAGGCACAGGAAAAGTGTAAGACCTTTCCCCTCCCCCAAGTAGAGAACAAGAGGAAGAAACACAGAGAACAGGATCAAGGAGAAAGGCTGAGAGCAAAAGCTACCAAAAGGCTATGGCAGAGTTGAGGCCAAAAGAAAAAGAGGAGAGCAGGATAGAAGGCAGGGACACTTGCAGCTCACCTTGCTCACCAAGGAAGAGAAGGCAAGAGAAGTGGATGAGGAAGCCTGCTCTTGTGCTGACTTTTATACTGGTCCAGACTGCCCCAGGCCCAGAGACACCCTTTGCTCATGTAAAGTGTTTACCAACAAGCTCATCTTGCATGCAAAGCACCACAATTAAAGAAATGGGAACTGTTCTTAATGTTCCCTGTAATGCTGCCTTTTCATTTCCCTGTTTGTGACGTACCCATTCAGCAGAAAGCCTCCTTTCAAGTGACAATATCAGAGAACAAAATTATTAGGTGAAACATGACACAGAAGTATAAGAATGATTCTATTGCACAGTACCTGAGCAAGGAAAATGCACAGACAGTAGACGGGTGCTACCCATAGTCCAGGTCAACCCTCAAGCTCCTGGTGATGAAATAGGACTGACATAAGACAACACAGTCACTCCACACACTAGGAGCAGATACCTGGATGCTAACCTGGGCCACAAAGCTCATCAATTCCTGACAAGGGCCGTAATAACCAGACAGACCCAAGCACAGGCCTGGAATTACATCCACAACTGAGAGTCTGGATCAAGGGGGTCCAGATCAAGGGGGTGAGGCATACACAAAGGTACTAAAGAACAGAAAGCTTACACTCCTACTGCTAAGCTGAAGAAAAGGATAAGGGCTCAGTACAGAGCTCAACTAGAGAACTGGATTAAAGGGGAGTAGGAGGACTGAGAGACCCCAGGTGAGGCTCATCACAGCCATTGGCCTGGGAGTTCCTGCACTCAGGCCACTGATGTGCAAGAAGAGGAAATCTCCCCTGCACCTGGGACACAGCACACCAGCTCCATCTACCATGAGAGTGGGGGAGGAGGGACTTTTCCTTCAAGAGAGCAAGCTTTCGTTCATTGTATATGTGCAAAATCTGTCCTTTCTTCTAAGCATCCTTTCAATCCTACCCCTACCCCAGAAAATCCATGGGTAGAGTCTCCTACCAGACCTTCATATTCCAACATTTAATGCCCAGCAGCTTTCATTCAGAGAAGATAGGTCTTTAGTTATGGTGAAAGACACTGTAGGTGTTCCCACTACCTAAGGCGCAACACAAGATGTGCCCATAACTGCCTGAAGCAATAGTGAGGACCAAAGGGCAAAACATCAACTGTGGAAGACTAGAGGATGAGGCAGGAAGGGACAGGCAGCTCGTCATCTCCTAGATCAGCTGTTGCAGTAGCACAGCAGCAGCTACTGTATCTCAGAGAAGTAGGCCACACCACCTACATGCCAACTCCATGCATGGGCAAGGAGATTTCCCTCCCTGATCTCAGTGGACTTGCAGTTCAGGGCAGAATAGGAAAAAGACACAAAGGCTGCACCCTGGAGGACTTCTTCTTTTTCTTCTTCTTCTGATGCACAGGAGACAGAGAAGGACTTCACTACAGCTTCATAGACAAGTCATGTACACTCCTAAGCAGTGACTCTGCTGGTCTAACATTGCAATGTATTTCAGAAAGGGGCCTGATGGGCAAGTAGACATGGTCTGGGGGCAGAAGTGGTGGGTTACTGTTTCTTTGACATCTGAACACACCACACACATCTACCAGCCATGGAAGGAATTGAAGGGGTTTGATGAGAAACACAAGTCTTTTGTTCAGGACAAAGGGATGTGTGTGACTTTGGAAAGGCAGTATCGGATGCAGTTATGTCATCCAAGTGACAACTTCAGTCGAACACCCCATCCCAATCTCCCAAGAAAGATGTAAACCACCACATCCCTTCACCCAAACCTTTCCCCTGTATAACATCCCATTTTCACCTGCCAGGCTTGGCTGGGCATCCCAGGATGGCAAAAACATGAGGAAACCCAAGCTACAATGCAGCATAAACTTTAATGAATCTAAAGAAAGAAACAAAGCAGTGCATCCTGGAAAGGATGCTGTCCAGGATGCTACAAGGGCACCTGACACTCAGGCACCTCTGCACAGCATCAAGACAAACACCTTCCTCCCACACCCATGGGGAGAAGGAGATGAGCAGGAACCCTCTATGCTTGCTTCAGGATGATCTCATGGCACAGGACAACAGGAGGCAACAGGGACTCGTGATGTGGAGAAGAAAGCAGGAGAAGGAGGTATCAACTGGCCATGTTTCCAGACAGCACAGGCTGACACCTTGCTTCCATTACTCCCTTGCAGGAGGGAATGATGTTGATCAACCCATCTGGGAACTCTGGCCAGCAGCAATGTCCTCAGTCCAGCACCTGGCTTCGGGTTTCCTGGTCCATGCACTCACTGGAGACATCCAGCCTGGCTTTAGCAGGGCAGGCTCCTTCTGCCACAGTAGCGGCCACCAAGGCCAGAGAGGCTGAAGCCCCCAGAGTTGATGGGCACTCCCGCCTCACTCAGGATGCTGCCAACAGCAGCAGATGCTGAGGACCCCACAGCGGTGTTCTGGGGGAAGGAGCTGAGGATGGGTCCGGGCAGGGTCACCACCACGGGAGATGGTTCAATGATGACCCTGGAGTCCTGGCACTGCCTGATACAGGGCTCGTTGCAGCTGTTGGCCAGTGGGGTTGGCCCACAGGGACGGCACAGATCGTAGCAGGACATGGCTGTGGGATGGAGGTGGACCTGGGAGAGAGGGCATGGAGAGTAGAGTCAGCAGGCAGGGAGCACCCTGACAGCCTGCAGTGTCAGAGCAAAGCACAGGCTGGAGAACAGGGACAGCCTGCATCTCAAGGAAAATTAAAGAAAGGGCCCTGTTCCTGAGGGTGACCATGCAAACACAGATAAGATACTGTCCTACCTCCTCCCATATAAAAATGACAGAGAGAAGCTGGCATCAGGATCAAGGACCAAAGCTCTCAGGAAAAGCTACCACAAGCCAAGACACAGTTGAGTCCAAAAGGCAAAGTATAAAACAAGGGAAGAAGAGAGAGGCAAAGTTGGTTGTAGCTCACCTTGTTCACCAAGGAAGAGAAGGCAAGAGAAGTGGATGAGGGAGCCTGCAGTTCGACTGGCTTTTATACTGGTGTAGGACACCCCAGGCACAGAGGCAGTCTTTGAGCATGAAATGTGTTTACCAACAAGCTCATCTTCCATGCAAAGCATCACAATTAAAGAAATGAGGACACTGCTTATATTCATTGCTATGCTGCCTTTTTGTTTCCCTGTTTGTGACATGCTCATTCAGCCACACAGGCTCCTTTTAACTGACACTATTAGAGGCCAAAACATTTCCAGGGGAAATGACAAGTCAGCACAGGCAGATGATGAAGCCAATGATGAGGAGTGTCCTACCTCACAGGGTGAAGCCAGACTCTTGCCCTACAGGGCCTCACTTTAAAGTGTTTCTGATGCATGGGTCCCGTCTCCCTTAGCCCTGAGGCTTAGCCTGGACATCCACACACAAGGGTCGGCTCCATCAGCCACTCGCTTTTGTGCTATGCACACACACTCTGTATTACGCATCACCTTTCTAGGCAGGGCACCTCTGCTATGCTGTTTAGACTCTCTGGGACTGAGCTTTGACCTCAACAGAAGTTGTTCTTCCTCTTTTGTCATCTTCCTTCTCTCCCTCATCTGCACGTGCCTTTAGCAGCAGACTAGCAGTGCATAAGAACCAAGGCTATTCCCCTCCCAACACTCTTTGCTAGAGACCACTGACAAAGTTGGATACTCCCCAATGACCAATGCATGTGCTCGTAATCAATACATGTCCTTCTTTTTAATGATGCTCAGCAACAGAATGAGGAGTCAATGGCCATAAACTAAACCACAAGTTTCACCTGAAAATGAGGAAGAATTTCTTTGCATTGTGAGTGGCAGAGCACTGGAACAGGCTGCCCAAGAAGGTTGTGAAGTCTCCCTCTCTGGAGACACTCCAAATCAGCACAGTAGCATTCCTGTGTAACTTGCTCTAGGTGGTCATACTTTGGCAAAGGGATTGGACTGGATGATCTCTAGTGGTTCCTTACAACCTTAATGATTCTGTAATTCTGTGATTCTCGGAATCTGTGCTCTTCCTGCCTGTGTCTTTGACACTTCTGCTTTAGCCATGCAGACAGCTGGCACACCAGGCATGGCCAAATACTTGGCAGGATTTCCACAGGACACCCAACTCTGCTCACCAGCAAGCAGGGTCCATTAATCTTTGCAAGGGTAATCAGAGTGTCACGGCACAATAGATACCTCCTACTCTGCCTGAAGCACAACCAGAGCAGCAGCACAAAGTATTGCCTGCCTGTGATGGAGGGACTGAGAACAGAGATTGTTGGGTACCATTCCCTCAGTCTTCCCAGCTTGGGGCATGATTGGAGGGACAGGGGAATCACTGCTTGACACCTCTATGGGTACAGCCTGCACAGCAGCTGAGTGGGGTTTGGGGATGATTTGGAGCACATCTGCTTCAGAACAACTGTTGTTCACACAAAGCAAGACTCCTCATCAGCTAATGCTTCTGACCACAGAACTGCTTTAGAGGGGGCAAAGATGATTTTCCTGCTCCCTTGTAGCCCTCAACAGAGTTTCCAGAACATGTCGCTGATGCTGTCCATCTCTTTCAGAGGGTTTCCACTGTGTGACCATTCTCCTTCCTGAACAATTCTACACAACAGTGATGAACCCATCCCCATTGTGCCAATATCTAAAGAGAGGTCACATATCCTCTTAAATGCCCTGGCTAACATTACTTTTAGACTCCTTTCGTTCCAGGGCTTGGAGGGAGTACTTGGAGGAGGGCAGAAGCTCACATTCAGAGCTTCGGACAGGTGACTGTTAGCCTGCATAGAAATGTCTTCCACTGGGTTATTAGAGGCAGTATCCAAGCTACTGTGCTGCTCACATGTCCATTGGGAGAGCTCATGGCAATTTTTGCATGCTGAGACGATACCACATTCCCCTCCATCACTACATCTCTCTTCAAATGACAATACCCCTTAAGAATACTCAGCTCCTCCAAGCACAAGATGGATTAAACAGTGAACCTTATCCATCCACTCTCTTCCCTCTAGAGAAACCCATTTTCCCCAGCCCAGCTTGGCTGGGCATCACAGAAAGAAAGGAACATGAGAAAAACACAAGCTACAATGCAGCATAAACTTTAATTAGTCTAAAGAGAGAAACAAAGCAGTGCATACTGGAAGGGATACTGTCCAGGATGCTACTAGGGCACCTGACACTCAGGCACCCTTCAGAGCAATGGGACAAGCATTTTCCTTCCACACACATGGCGAAAGGGTGATGAGCTCTCCACTTGCTTCAGGATGAACCCATGGCACAGGACAGCAGGAGGCAACAGGGACTCACGATGTGGAGAAGAAAGCAGGAGAAGAAGAAGACATCAGCTGGACATATTTCCAGACAGCACAGGCTGACACCTTGCTTCCATCCCTCCCTTGCAGGAGGGAATGACGTTGATCAACCCATCTGGGAATCCTGGCCAGCAGCAATGTCCTCAGTCCAGCACCTGGCTTTGGGTTTCCTGGTCCATGCACTCACTGGAGACATCCAGCCTGGCTTTAGCAGGGCAGGCACCTTCTGCCACAGTAGCGGCCACCAAGGCCAGAGAGGCTGAAGCCCCCGGAGTTGATGGGCACTCCCGCCTCACTCAGGATGCTGCCAACAGCAGCAGATGCTGAGGACCCCACAGCAGTGTTCTGGGGGAAGGAGCTGAGGATGGGTCCGGGCAGGGTCACCACCACAGGAGATGGTTCAATGATGACCCTGGAGTCCTGGCACTGCCTGATACAGGGCTCGTTGCAGCTGTTGGCCAGTGGGGTTGGCCCACAGGGACGGCACAGATCGTAACAGGACATGGCTGTGGGATGGAGGTGGACCTGGGAGAGAGGGCAGGAAAGCAAAGACAGCGTGTGAGGGGCAGCCTGACAGACTGCTCTGCCAGAGCAAAGGCACAGGCTGGGGAGCAGGGACAGCCTCAGTAGGGAGGAAGAGAGATAAGAGCCCTGAACCCAAAACAGGAATGAAAGCCAAAGACCGTTCTCCACCTCTCATATTGGTGGCTTAAAGTCTAAGGTCAAGAGCAGGACAAAGGACCAAGACTCTCAGCAAAAGATTTAACAAGCTCAGAAAGGAAAGAGGAGTTTAAGCAAAATTTGGTTGCAGCTCACCTTGTTCACCAAGAAGAAGGCAAGAGGATGAGGGAGCCTGCAGTTGTCCTGGCTTTTATACTGGTGCAGGACACCCCAGGCACAGTGGCAGTCTTTGAGCATGTGTTTACCAAATGTGTTTGAAATGTGTTTACCAAAAAGCTCATCTTCCATGCAAAACATCACAATTAAAGAAATGAGGACACTGTTTATGTTTCCTGCAATGTTTCCTTTTCATTTCCCTGTTCATGACGTACCCATTCAGCCACACAGGCTCCTTTCAACTGACACTATTAGTGCCCTAAAGTTTCCCAGGGGAACTGACACATCAGCACAGGCAGATGATGCAGCCAATGATGAGAATTTTCTTACCTCACCAGGTGAAGCCAGACTCTTGCCCTACAGGGCCTCACTTTAAAGTGTTTCTGATGCATGGGTGCTGTCTCCTCATAACCTTGAGGCTTCAGCCTGTAATTCCACACACAAGGGATGGCTCCATCAGCCACTTGCTCTTGTGCTATGCTCACACACTCTCAATTAGGTATTGCCTTTCTAGGCAGGGCACCTCTGCTATGGGTTTTAGACTCTCTGAGACTGAGCTTTGATCTCAGCAAAATTTGTTCTGCCTCATTTGCCATCTTCCTTTTCTTGCTCATCCTTGTGTTTAGCAGCTCTCCTGAGTTCAGCAGTAGCAGCCATTTTTCTCCTTTTTAGTAGCTGGTGCAGTGCTGTGGTTTTGACTTTAGTCTGGGAACAACGCTGATAACACTGATGTTTTTAGTTCTTACTCAGTAATTTTTACTCTGATCAAGGACTTTCTGAGTCTCATGCTATGTCAGGGAGGAGGGGAAGCCGGGAGGAAGCGGAGACAGGACACCTGACCCAAACTAGCTAAAGGGGTATTCCATACCACAGCACGTCATGCCAGTATATAAACTGGGGAGAGTTAACCAGGAAGGCCCAGATAGCTGCTCAGGTCAGACTGGGTATTGGTCAGTGGGTGGTGAGCAAGTGTATTCTCTCCCTTTGTTATTTCCCTTATCATTATTATTAGTGGTGGTTTTTTGTTATACCTTAGTTACTGGGCTGTTCTTATCTTAACCCCTGGGAGCTATACTGTTTCGATTCTCCTCCCCATCCTTCCGGGAGTCGGGTGAAGAAGAATGGAGGGGAGTAAGAGAGTGGCTGTGCGGTTCTGAGTTACCGGCTGGGCTTAAACCATGACTGCAGCAGACTACCAGTGCCTAAGAACCAATGCTTTTCCTGTCCCAACACTCTTTACTGGAGACAACGGGCAAAGCTGGATGCACCCTGGGGACCAAAGTATGTCATGCCTAGTAGATACACGCCCTTCTTCCTGCCCATGTCTTTGCCACCGCTTCTGCATTACCCACGCAGATGGCTGCACACCAGGCAGGTATGCACACATGGCAGTAGGATTTCCACAGGACACACAACCCTGCTCAGTAGTGAGCAGGGCTCATGAACCTTTGCAAAGAGAATCAGAAAAGCATGACACTGCAGGTGCCTCCTATTCTACCTGAAGCATAACCAGAGAAGTAGCACAAAGTATTGCCTGTATGTGAAGGAAGGACTGAGAATTGAGGTGATGGCGTAACACTGCGTCAGTCTCTCCAGTTTGGGCATGGTTGGAAAAGCAAAATGATCAGTGATTGGGACCTCTCTAAGCACATCCTGCACAGCAGCTGAGAGGAGTTTTGGGAGGATTTGCAGCACATCTGTTTGAGGACCACTGCCTTTCAGGACACAGTAACACAAATAGAAGGTCTTGGCAACACCTGAAGTTTTTGAGCACAGAAATGATCCAGTGTGGACAACAGTGATTTTCTTGCTCTCTTCTGTCACATCACAGAGTCCAGTATATGTCACCAGCACTGCCCATCTCTTTCAGAGAGTTACCCCTGTGTGATCATTCCTCTCCTAAATGTTTTACACAACCGTAATGATCCCACCCCCATTGTGTCAACATATAGTAGAGAGTTCATATCTCCTCTTACACTATGGTCCTGGCTGACACCTGTTCCTTCAACTCCTTTTGGACTCCCTCCAGCTCCAGGCCTTGGAAAAAGTAGTTGGAGGAGGGAAGAGCAAGGACCAATTAAGGGCTATAACACACAATCAGAGCCTTATACAGGTGCATGTTGGCCTGCCTAGCAGTACCTTCCAGGGGGTTAATGGCTAGACTCATAAACTAGTGGCATATCCAAGCTTTCTTGTTGATCACATGTTCCTTGGGGAAGTTCTAAAAAACCTTTGTGTGTTCAGATGATACCACACACCCATTCACCACACCACATCTCTTCCAGTGACCAAAACCCCTGAAAGTACTCAGCTCTCCATGCACAAAAGAGGTCAAGAGCTGGTTTTACCATGCTGGCTTTACCATGCATCTTCTTCCCATTTAGGAAATCCCATTTTCCCCTACCCCGATTGGATGGGTATTTTAGGAGGGAAGGAACACAAGGAGAAACAAACTACAATGCACCATAAACTTTAATGAGTAAAAAGAGAGAAACAAAGCAGTGCATCCTGGAAGGGACCATCCAGCATGCTACAAGTGCACTAGACAGTCAAGTACCTCTTCACAGCAACAGAACATGTATATTCCTGCCACACCCATGAGGAGAGGGTGATGAGCAGAGACGTTCTCCACTTGCTTCAGGATGAAATCATGGCACAGGACAACAGGAGACAAGGGACTCATGACGTGAAGAAGAAAGCAGGAGAAGAAGAAGACTTCAGCTGGCTGTGTTTCCAGACAACACAGGCTGGCATCTTGCTTGTCTCCCTCCCTTGCAGGAGGACACAGGGATGCTCAGCCTGTCTGGGAAGCCTGGCCAGCAGCAGTGTCCTCAGTCCAGCACCTGGCTTCGGGTTTCCTGGTCCATGCACTCACTGGAGACATCCAGCCTGGCTTTAGCAGGGCAGGCTCCTTCTGCCGCAGTAGCGGCCACCAAGGCCAGAGAGGCTGAAGCCCCCGGAGTTGATGGGCACTCCCTCCTCACTCAGGATGCTGCCAACAGCAGCAGAGGTGGAGGATCCCACAGCGGTGTTCTGGGGGAAGGAGCTGAGGATGGGTCCGGGCAGGGTCACCACCACGGGAGAGGGCTGGATCACCACGCAGGAGTCCTGGCACTGCCTGATACAGGGCTCGTTGCAGCTGTTGGCCAGTGGGGTTGGCCCACAGGGACGGCACAGATCGTAGCAGGACATGGCTGTGGGAACGAGGTGGACCTGGGAGAGAGGGCAGGAAAGCAAAGACAGCGTGTGAGGGGCAGCCTGACACTGCTCTGCCAGAGCAAAGGCACAGGCTGGGGAGCAGGGACAGCCTCAGTAGGGAGGAAGAGAGATAAGAGCCCTGAACCCAAAACAGGAATGAAAGCCAAAGACCTTTCTCTACCTCTCATATTAGTGGCTTAGAGTCCAAGGTCAGGAGTGTGAAGAAGGACCAAGACTCTCAGCAAAAGATTTAACAAGCTCAGAAAGGAAAGAGGAGTTTAAGCGAAACAGAGGAGCGAGGCAAATTCAGTTGCAGCTCACCTTGTTCACCAAGGAGGAGAAGGCAAGAGAAGTGGATGAGAGATCCTGCAGTTGTCCTGGCTTTTATACTGGTGCACGACAACCCAGGCACAGAGGCATGCTTTGAGCATGGAATGTGTTTACCAGCAAGCTCATCTTCCATGCAAAGCATCACAATTAAAGAAATGGGAACAGTACTTATGCTCACTGTGAAGCTTCCTTTTCATTTCCATGTTCATGACATGGCCATTCAGATACACAGGCTCCATTCAACTGACACAATTAGACCCCAAACACTTCCAGGGAAAATGACAAGTCAGCATAGGCAGATGATGCAGCCAGTGATGAGGAATGTCCTACCTTACCAGGTGAAGCAAGACTTTTGCCCTGCAGGGCCTCACTTTAAAGTGTTTCTGAAGCATGGGGCCAGTTTCCTCAACCTTGAGCCTTCAGCCTGAACATTCACACACAAGTGTTAGCTCCATCAGCCATTTGCACTGATTTGTTGCTCACTTACTTACACTGCTTTAGGCATTACCTTTCTAGGCAGACCATCTCTCCTATGGGGTTCAGACATTCTCATTGAGAACAAGCTTTGACCTCAGTAGAAGTCATTCTTCCTCTTTTCTCATATTCCTTCTCTTGCTTATCCCTCCTGCATTTAGTAGCAGACTACTAGTGCTTAAGGATCAAGGCTATTCCCCTCCCAACAGCCTTTGCTTGAGACCACAGGCAAAGCTGGACACACCCTAGGTACCAATGCATTTCATGGCCAATAAATAGATGTCCTTCTTCCTACCCATGTGTCATGGTTCAAGCCCAGCCAACCATGCAGTCGCTCTCTCACTCCCTCCCTTCCAGCCTCTGGGAAAATCTCTTGGTCCTCCTATGTTGTCGTCTACCCTAGACAAGGCCCAAACCCGACACTACTTAGCTCTCGAGATCAGACAAAATGTTCATGGGTAAAACACACTCTGTATGCATGCCAACATGGTGATCCCCATCACAATCAGCAGGCAGGTATCAAGGGTACCCAAAGGGCATTCAAAACCTTCAGAACTCTCAAATGATGCTGCAAACGGTACAGTGGGAGGGGCAGGGAGTGTAAGAGAATGTCTCCTTCATGGGTTGATTACCCAAGGAGGGGAAAAAAGATGTGTTATTGCTAAGCACTTCTATTATATACCTCCCAAAGTATAGAGGTGGTGACCACACTGGGAATGCAAGCAAGATCAGTTTCATGATCAATGATTCTATTGTATAACAAGTCATTACCATAAAGTACAATGAAACCAGAACCTTAGCCCAAGGCCCCCAGCTGATGAACACTAACACAGCAAACACCAGCTGTAAGGTACAACATGTCAAAACAGTGAGATCAAGAGCAAAAACTTTGAGAGCCAATAAATCAGCATTGTGACGAGTGACAATTAACATGGAACAATGAATGCTTATCACAAATACTATTAGACACACTCTGGTCAGATCTGTCATTATCTCAACACTTTGTGCCCCACATTGGGCTCCAAAAAGAACTGTTGTGGTTTAAGCTCAGTCAGCCACACAGTAGCTCTTTCAGCCCCCTCCCTCCCCTTCCCTTCTCCCTGCTCCAGAGGGATGGGGAGCAGAATTGAAAGAATGCAACTCCCACGGGTTGGGATAAGAACAGTCCAGCAACTAAGGTATAACACAAACTACAGCTGCTACCACCAATAATAATAATGATAAGGGAAATAACAAGGGAAGAGAATAAAATTGCTCACTATCCACTGACCGACACCCAGCCCAACCCGAGCAGTGATCGAACCCTTCTGAGTAACTGCCCCCAGTTTATATAGTAGGCATGACCTGCTTTCGTATGGAATACCTCTTTAGTCAGTTTGGGTCAGGTCCTATCTCTGCTTCCTTTCACCTTCTGCTCCTCCCTGGCAGAGCACGAGACTCAGAAAGTCCTTGGTCAGAGTAATCATTACTGAGCAGCAACTAAAAACATCGGTGTTATCAGCACTGTTCCCAGGCTGAAAGTCAAAACCACAGCACTGCACCAGCTACTAAGAAAGAGAGAAATGACTGCTGCTGCTGAGCACAGGACACCATGTCTTGGCCACAACTTCTGCTTCAGCCATGCAGATGGCCGCACACCAGGCATCACTACATACTTGTCAGGACATCCAAAGGGGACTAAACCATGCTCAGCTGTGAACAGGGCCCATGACTCTTTGCAAGGACAATCGGAGGAGCACAGCACAACAGATGCCTCCTACTCTACCCGAAGTACAACCAGAACAGCAACACAAGGTTTTCCCTGCCTGTGATGGAAGGACTGAAAACTGAGATGGTGGGGTACCACTCCCTCAGTCTTTCCAGCTTGAGACATGCTTGAAAGGGCAAAAGTATTGCTGGCTCGTACGTCTCCAGTCACATCCTGCACAGCACTTGACTGGGATTTCTGGAGGGTGTAATGGAAGTTGTCCCAGCTTTTAGCAGGAGAGTCAAACTAGCTGATCTTTAATGTCCTTTCAAAACCAAACTGTTCTATGATTCACAGGACATCTGCTGCAGTGTGCATTCCCTTCAGACACAGTAACAGACAGAAGGACTCAGCAGTGCTTTTGACCACAGGACTGCTCCGGGGGGGGCAAAGATGTTTTGCCTGATCCCTGCTCACCCTCCACATGCTTTCCAGCAGAAACAACACTGTAATCTCCATAGATGAGTCCTACGTGCATAGACACTGCTCCTACAACTTTCACTCATCCTTGATAAAACCTTTCCCAAATGTGGAAAAATCCAGAAGTCCCATCTCAATTTACAGTTGCCCTGGCCGAAAGCTTCCCTTCTACTCCCTTGGCACTCCCTCTACTACTATGATTTGCACAAATGGCTTGGAGGAGGGCAGGGCAAGGGCATATTGTGAGTGGTAAAGTACAGTCAGAGTGCTGGGCAGGTGGGCCTTAGCCTGCATAGAAATGTCTCCCAGCAGGATATCATACAGCATACTCAAATGGAACCCCGTGTTCAACCTCACTTGAGGTTCCCATGTGCCTTGACAGAGCTCCTGGCCAGCCTCTGCCTGTTCAGAAAATATAACACACTTAATGTCTCTTCCAACGGCCATAGCCCTTGAATGCATTCAGCTCATCCCACTTGAGTGTACTCAGCTCAATCAGGTGCAAAGGTGGTCTACCACTAACCCTTACCCACCCACTCTTTCCCCCTTCAAGACATCCCTATTACCCTTGGACAGATTGCCCGGGCATCCCATTTCACTCTGCATGGTTTGACTGGAAATCCCAGAAGGGAATGAACACAAGGAGAAACAAACTACAATGCAGCATAAACTTTAATGAGTAAAAAGAGAGAAACAAAGCAGTGCATCCTGGAAGGGATGACATCCAAACTGCTACAAGGGCACCTGACACTCAGGTATCTCTTCACAGCAGCAGGACAAGCATCTTCCTCTGACACACGCGTGCAGAGGGAGGTGATCAGAGACCCTCTCAGCTTGCTTCAGGATGAACCCATGGCACAGGACAGCAGGAGGCAACAGGGACTCGTCTTTCAGATAGCAATGCAGGAGAAGAAGACTTCAGCTGGCTGTGTTTCCAGACAACACAGGCTGGCATCTTGCTTGTCTCCCTCCCTTGCAGGAGGACACAGGGATGCTCAACCCATCTGGGAACTCTGGCCAGCAGCATTGTCCTCAGTCCAGCACCTGGCTTCGGGTTTCCTGGTCCATGCACTCACTGGAGACATCCAGCCTGGCTTTAGCAGGGCAGGCTCCTTCTGCCGCAGTAGCGGCCACCAAGGCCAGAGAGGCTGAAGCCCCCGGAGTTGATGGGCACTCCCTCCTCACTCAGGATGCTGCCAACAGCAGCAGAGGTGGAGGATCCCACAGCGGTGTTCTGGGGGAAGGAGCTGAGGATGGGTCCGGGCAGGGTCACCACCACGGGAGAGGGCTGGATCACCACGCGGGAGTCCTGGCACTGCCTGATACAGGGCTCGTTGCAGCTGTTGGCCAGTGGGGTTGGCCCACAGGGACGGCACAGATCGTAGCAGGACATGGCTGTGGGAACGAGGTGGACCTGGGAGAGAGGGCAGGGGAAGCACAGTCAGCAGGCAAGAATCATCCCGACAGCCTACACATCAGAGCAAAGGTACAGGCTGGGGAGCAGGGACAATCTCAGAAGGGAGGAAGATTGATCCTAGACCCCCAGTCCTGAAACATCCCCTGAAAATAGTTGTCCCCCACCTTCCATTGTGGTTGCAAGGACCCAGTGCTCGGGACACAAAGAGAAAGGAGCTCAGTGATACAAGACAGAGGAGGACAGGAGAAAAAGTGGGAAAAGGCAGTTGTGTCTCACCTTGCTTACCAAGGAGGAGAAGGCAAGAGAAGTGGATGACGGAGCCTGCAGCTGGGCTAGCTTTTATACTGCTCCAGACTGCCCCAGGCCCAGAGGCAACCTTTGAGTATAGAATGTGTTTACCAGCAAGCTCATCTTCCATGCAAAACATCACAATTAAAGAAATGGGAACTGTTCTTAATGTTCCCTGCAACACTTCCTTTTCATTTCCCTATTCATGACGTACCCATTCAGCCACACAGGCTCCTTTCAATGACGCTATTAGAGCCCTAAGTTTTTCAGGGGAAATGACAAGTCAGCATAGGCAGATGATGCAGCCAGTGATGAGGAGTGTCCTAAATCACCAGGTGAAGCCAGACTCTTGCCCTTTAGGGCCTCACTTTAAAGTGTTTCCTAATATATGTGGCCCATCTCCGCATACCCTTGAGGCTTCAGCCTGGACATCCACAAACAAAGGTTCAGCTCCACCAGCCACTTGCTCTTGTGCTATGCTCACACACCCTGTTTTAGGCATTGCCTTTCTAGGCAGGGCACCTCTGCCATGGGGTTTAGACATTCTCTGTAAGAGTCAGCTTTGACCTCAGCAGAAGTCGTTCTGCTTATTTTGTCATCTTCCTTCTCTCGCTCACCCCTCCCGCGTTCAGCAGCAGACTAACAGCGCATAAGGACCAAGGCTATTCGCCTCCCAGCCAGAGACCGCAGGCAAAGCTGGACACACACGTGGGACTAAGGCAGGATACGGCCAATCAGTAGATGTCTTTTCCATGCCCACGTCTTTCTCACCACTTCTGCTTCAGCCACGCAGATGGCCGCACACCAGGCATCACTACATACTTGTCAGGATTTCCACAAGGTTTTCCCGGCCTGTGATGGAACGACTGAAAACTGAGATGGTGGGGCACCACTCCCTCAGTCTTTCCAGCTTGAGACATGCTTGAAAGGACAAAAGTATTGCTGGCTCGTACGTCTCCAGTCACATCCTGCACAGCACTTGACTGGGATTTCTGGAGGGTGTAATGGAAGTTGTCCCAGCTTTTAGCAGGAGAGTCAAACTAGCTGATCTTTAATGTCCTTTCAAAACCAAACTGTTCTATGATTCACAGGACATCTGCTGCAGTGTGCATTCCCTTCAGACACAGTAACAGACAGAAAGACTCAGCAGTGCTTTTGACCACAGGACTGCTCCGGGTGGGGCAAAGATGTTTTCCTGATCCCTGCTCACCCTCCACATGCTTTCCAGCAGAAACAACACCGTAATCTCCATAGATGAGTCCTACGTGCATAGACACTGCTCCTACAACTTTCACTCATCCTTGATAAAACCCTTCCCAAATGTGGAAAAATCCAGAAGTCCCATCTCAATTTACAGTTGCCCTGGCCGAAGCTTCCCTTCTACTCCCTTGGCACTCCCTCTACTACTATGATTTGCACAAATGGCTTGGAGGAGGGCAGGGCAAGGGCATATTGTGAGTGGTAAAGTACAGTCAGAGTGCTGGGGCAGGTGGGCCTTAGCCTGCATAGAAATGTCTCCCAGCAGGATATCATACAGCATACTCAAATGGAACCCTGTGTTCAACCTCACTTGTGGTTCCCATGTGCCTTGACAGAGCTCCTGGCCAGCCTCTGCCTGTTCAGAAAATATAACACACTTAATGTCTCTTCCAACGGCCATAGCCCTTGAATGCATTCAGCTCATCCCACTTGAGTGTACTCAGCTCAATCAGGTGCAAAGGTGGTCTACCACTAACCCTTACCCACTCACACTTTCCCCCTTCAAGATATCCCTGTTACCCTTGGACAGATTGCCCGGGCATCCCATTTCACTCTGCATTGTTTGACTGGAAATCCCAGAAGGGAATGAACACAAGGAGAAACAAACTACAATGCAGCATAAACTTTAATGAGTAAAAAGAGAGAAACAAAGCAGTGCATCCTGGAAGGGATGACATCCAAACTGCTACAAGGACACCTGACACTCAGGCACCTCTTGACAGCAGCAGGACAAGCATCTTCCTCTGACACACGCGTGCAGAGGGAGGTGATCAGAGACCCTCTCAGCTTGCTTCAGGATGAACCCATGGCACAGGACAGCAGGAGGCAACAGGGACTCGTCTTTCAGATAGCAATGCAGGAGAAGAAGACTTCAGCTGGCTGTGTTTCCAGACAACACAGGCTGGCATCTTGCTTGTCTCCCTCCCTTGCAGGAGGGCACAAGGATGCTCAGCCTGTCTGGGAACTCTGGCCAGCAGCAGTGTCCTCAGTCCAGCACCTGGCTTTGGGTTTCCTGGTCCATGCACTCACTGGAGACATCCAGCCTGGCTTTAGCAGGGCAGGCTCCTTCTGCCACAGTAGCGACCACCAAGGCCAGAGAGGCTGAAGCCCCCGGAGTTGATGGGCACTCCCTCCTCACTCAGGATGCTGCCAACAGCAGCAGAGGTGGAGGACCCCACAGCGGTGTTCTGGGGGAAGGAGCTGAGGATGGGTCCGGGCAGGGTCACCACCACGGGAGAGGGCTGGATCACCACGCGGGAGTCCTGGCACTGCCTGATACAGGGCTCGTTGCAGCTGTTGGCCAGTGGGGTTGGCCCACAGGGACGGCACAGATCGTAGCAGGACATGGCTGTGGGAAGGAGGTGGACCTGGGAGAGAAGGTAAGGAAAGCAAAGACAGCGTGTGAGAGGCAGCCTGACAGCCTGCTATGCAAGAACAGAGGTACAGGCTGGGGAGCAGGGACAGCCCCAGTAGGGAGCAAGAGAGATCAAAGACAATCCTGAACACAAGCAAAGAGAAAGGAGCTCAGTAAATCTAGGAGACAGAGAAGAACAGGAGAAAAAGAGTGGGAAAAGGCAGCTGTATCTTACCTTGCTTACCAAGGAGGAGAACAGGAGAGAAAATGTGGGAAAAGGCAGTTGAATCTCACCTTGCTCACCAAGCAAGAGAAGTGGATGACAGAGCCTGCAGTTTGACCAGCTTTTATACTGGTCCAGATCTCCCCAGGCCCAGAGGCACCCTTTGAGCATCAGTGTGTTAACCAGCAAGCTCATCTTACATGCAAAGCATTACAATTAAAGAAATGGGGACGCTGTTTATGTTCCCTGCAACTCTGCCTTTTCATTTCCCTGTTCATTACATGCCCATTCAGCCACACAGGCTCCTTTCAACTTTAAGCATTAAAGGCCATAATATTTTTGTGGAAAAGACACAGTAGTGAAGGAAGAAGACAAAGGCAAGAAGGAGATGGCCTACCTGACTAGTTGATGCCAGCCTCTCACACTCCTGGAGCTTATTTTCAGGTTTTGTTCTAATATGCGGAGCCTCATTGCTTTGATACTTATCAAAGTTCATAGTTTCAACAAGTCTGCCATGGAAGGACCAGCAAATTCCTCTGCTTTACCTACTGACCAGCTCAGGCTGTGTCAGGCACCAGTTTTCCAAGCATGTCCTTGTGTTTTCTGTGCTCCTGTGATACCGATCATTGCTCTTAGGAATTACAAGCATGGCTGTTTTTGCTCTCACTGATAACAGAAGCATCTAGACAGCCCAGTCACAAACAGAGGCAGCTTTCATCACGGACATAGCTCTGCCACAGCCAAGTATTTGTTCACCACTCCTGTTAAACTGGGATGTCCCCCGCAAAACAAAAGTAAACTCTGGGTACAAAATACATCCGATTTCCTCCTCCCCATGGTCCATCCCTCAGGTTCCGCTCAACATATCAAGAGACCACACACAGCTTCAAAGACTCAGCTAGATTTCCATGCCACATGCAATCTCCTCAGAAACAAGCCACTTCTAGCAGTGATGGGAGAGCAGCTGATGTCAGGATCTCCACAGGAAAGTGTTCCAAGTGAAGGACTCAATGCTCTACACTGTATTTTCTGGGACAGAAGAGGAGCTGAATGTTGCCAACAGGAATGACAGTCCTGCCTGGGGCATCAGCCACATTCCTCTGACACCCCAACCGGGTCTTCATTTTAAAGGCTGGACAAAACTCCTTCCCCTATTAGGTTGGGACTTTACAAGAGAAGCAACTCTCTAATCAAAGGCCCCCACAAAATTCCTCATATGAGATGATGATGAGAGCTTAGAAGTTTGCAATGATTTACCTGATGAGGACACCAAAAGTCCATCTATCCAGAAATGCTGTCAGGGCTCAGGGAGTGCAATCTATTCCCTCCAGAATGGGAGCCAGGCTATGAGCATCATTACAAAAGCAGGAGGACAGAAACTTCACCTGCAATGGCCCCACTGTACGGCACCTGAGAAAGAAAATGCAGACAGTAGACAGGTGCAGCTCATAGTCCAGGTCAACCATTAAGCTCCTGGTGATGAAACAGGACTGACATAAGACAACACAGTCACTCCACACACTAGGAGCAGATACCTGGATGCTAACCTGGGCCACAAAGCTCATCAATTCCTGACAAGGGCCGTAATAACCAGACAGACCCAAGCACAGGCCTGGAATTACATCCACAACTGAGAGTCTGGATCAAGGGGGTCCAGATCAAGGGGGTGAGGCATACACAAAGGTACTAAAGAACAGAAAGCTTACACTCCTACTGCTAAGCTGAAGAAAAGGATAAGGGCTCAGTACAGAGCTCAACTAGAGAACTGGATTAAAAGGGAGTAGGAGGACTGAGAGACCCCAGGTGAGGCTCATCACAGCCATTGGCCTGGGAGTTCCTGCACTCAGGCCACTGATGTGCAAGAAGAGGAAATCTCCCCTGCACCTGGGACACAGCACACCAGCTCCATCTATCATGAGAGTGGGGGAGGAGGGACTTTTCCTTCAAGAGAGCAAGCTTACGTTCATTGTATATGTGCAAAATCTGTCCTTTCTTCTAAGCATCCTTTCAATCCTACCCCAGAAAATCCATGGGTAGAGTCTCCTACCAGACCTTCATATTCCAACATTTAATGCCCATGGTGAGGGTCTGCTCAAAGTCTCCATTGCCTTGCAGTACCCTGCTCACTCTGATCACATGCAACTAATAGTGCTTTCCCTCCCTAGTGTTATCTTTTCAGCACACCTTGCTTCTGCTGTCAGCTCAGCATGGCTTGTCGGTGTTGGTGGACAGTGCATTCACTAAGTGTCTTCCTGCACAGAAGGACACAGAGTTTTGATGACAGTGGCTTTAATTCAGGGAAGGCAGGCCTTTACCTCTGGGGAAAGGCAGTGTAGGGATCCTCATTGCGTATGGGACAGCAAAAGAGGTGTCCCACATTCAAAACAAAGCAGGACCGAGGACCACAGAGCAGAATATCACTTGTGAAAGAGTAGACGATAAGGGAGGAAAGAATAGGCAGCTTGTCTTCTCTGTCTTGGAGCTATGGAAATCATTGCAGGGGTATGCTCAAGAAACAGCAAACCTAGTGTTCAGGACAAAGGGGTATGTATGACCTTAGGTAGGCATGCAAAGAACAGTGCTATCCAGGTGACCATTACAGTGGGACTTCCCTCCTCCAAATCCCCAACAGAAGATATGAATCTTCTACATGCCTTTAGTGACCCCTTTCCCCGGTATAGCATCCCATTTTTCCCTACCCCATGTAGATTGCAATTGCAGAAGGGAAGGAACACAAGGAGACTCAAACTACAATGCAGCATAAACTTTAATGAGCCTAAAAAGAGAAACAAAACAGTGCATCCTGGAAGGGATGCCATCCAGGCTGCTGCAAGGGCACCTGACACTCAGGCACCTCTGCACAGCAACAGGACACACAACTTCATCTGACACACACAGGGAGAGAGTGGTGATCAGAGACACTCTTCACTTGCTTCAGGATGAACACATGGCACAGGACAACAGGGGGCAATAAGGACTCATGATGTGGAGAAGAAAGCAGGAGAAGAAGAAGAAGACATCAGCTGGCTGTGTTTCCAGACAACACAGGCTGGCATCTTGCTTGTCTCCCTCCCTTGCAGGAGGGCACAAGGATGCTCAATCCATCTGGGAACTCTGGCCAGCAGCAATGTCCTCAGTCCAGCACCTGGCTTTGGGTTTCCTGGTCCATGCACTCACTGGAGACATCCAGCCTGGCTTTAGCAGGGCAGGCTCCTTCTGCCGCAGTAGCGGCCACCAAGGCCAGAGAGGCTGAAGCCCCCGGAGTTGATGGGCACTCCCTCCTCACTCAGGATGCTGCCAACAGCAGCAGAGGTGGAGGATCCCACAGCGGTGTTCTGGGGGAAGGAGCTGAGGATGGGTCCGGGCAGGGTCACCACCACGGGAGAGGGCTGGATCACCACGCGGGAGTCCTGGCACTGCCTGATACAGGGCTCGTTGCAGCTGTTGGCCAGTGGGGTTGGCCCACAGGGACGGCACAGATCGTAGCAGGACATAGCTGTGGGAAGGAGGTGGACCTGGGAGAGAGGGTAGGGAAAGCAAAGACAGCATGTGAGGGGCAGCCTGACAGCCTGCTATGCAAGAGCAAAGGCACAGGCTGGGGAGCAGGGACAAACCTCAGTAGAGAGGAAGAGAGGTTAAAGAGCCCTGAACCCAAACTACACCTTGGAAAGAAAGCTGATGGTGTCCCACCTCCCTTCGTTGAAAAACAAATTGAACAGAAAAGATGGGAATAGTATTAAGGAGCAAGGTTCTCACGAAAAGCTACTGCCATGCAATGATTCAGTTGAAGTCAAAAGACAAAGAGGAAAACACAAGACGAATGCGGAAAATTCAGTTGCAGCTCACCTTGTTCACCAGCGAGGAGAAAGCAGGAGAAGTGGATGTGGGTGCCTGCTGTTAGCACGGCTTTTATACTGGTCCATACTCCTCCAGGCCCAGAAGCACCCTTTGAGCATGGTAATGTGTTTACCAACAAGCTCATATTTTATGCTAATCATCCCACTTAAGTAAATGTGGTGGTTGTTTTTGTTCCCTGCAACGCTGCCTTTTCATTTCCCTGTTTATGACATGCCCATTAAGCTACATAGGTTCCTTTTAACTGGCACTATTAGAGGCCAAAATGTTTCCAAGTGAATTTACACCAAATTCAGGCAGACAGTTCAATCAACTGGGTGGAGTGGTGCCATATATAAAGGTGATGTCAGCATCTTACCCTCCTGAGGCTCCTTTCTGGCTTTTATTGTAATGAATGCAGGATTTTTTTCCATATAGACATGGAATTAAAAGACAGGATTTTGTTATGCTGGGACTGGCCAAATCTCGGTTTGTGCCTCTAGGATCTTTTTAGCTTGCTTAGGCATCTTTTTTTGACCAGAAAGACTATGCTGTTGCATTTTGAATTTTCTTTGGTATTTTCCACTGCCCTTAGAAGGAGTAGGCTTGTCTTGTTTGCCCCTCACTTCTTTCAGCATAGCCTGGAGGTGCCTAATAAGCAGAATAAGAATGTTTTAGAATGAATGATGATGTTGCTTTCCACAGCTAGCCACTGCTCTTATCTTTCTGAAACTACTCCCTCACAAAAATGTCTTCTGGCTTCAAAACTCTTCCTTCTTCCATTACCCAAGTACATTCCTCAACCTCTTCTTTATCCTTTCATACTGACAGGACAGCATATACCATTCCAAACACTCAGCAAGGTTTAAATCCAATAGAAAACCCTCTGCATTAGCAAGAGATGACTGGCAGTGACAGCAAAGACAGTCCGAAGAGCAGCAGATGTCGGGATCTCTGCAGAGAGGCATTCCAAGGGAAGGATCCAATCCTCTACATTGTATTTCTTGGCGTGAGACAAAGGCTGAATGTTGCTAAGAGGAATGACAGTCCTGCCTGGGGCACCAGCCACATTCCTCTGACGCCCCAAGTGGGTCCTCACTGCAAAGGGTGGACAAAACCCCTTCCCAATTAGGTTGGGACTTCATTTGAGACAGACAACTCTCAAATCATAAGAGTCCAAGCCAAATTCCTCCTGGTAGAAGATGAAGACAGCTTTTAGGTTGACAGGAGATACTTAGACAATTAAACATGCATGCAGAAGAAATGCCCAGTGTGACTGCAAACCAGCAACCCTGCATGCTTCTTCATGCAGGTCTTCAAACATGAAAGCATTTTCATTATGCTGAGATCATATTGCACACCGGTTTTCTATCCATGGTATTTCCACTTAAAAACATTCAACAAGCAAAGCATTCAAAGCAAAGATTCTATTTCCTACTTTCGTCAATTCTCCCCAGCTCAGTCCCCCATACTGAAAGTCTACATAAAGGCTCAAGCATGCTGAAACACCCTGCTCCTATGAGCATGTATTAAGAATGTTGCCTTACTTCCCTTGTATGACTTTTTGACCATACTTCTTCTAATGGATCAGCATGGCTTACAACTATGGATGGGAGTGCATTTCTATAGGGTTTCCTGGCAGATAAAAGGAAAGGAATATTTTGAGCAATAGTTTTTCAGGGAAGACCAGAAGACCTGGCACAAATATGTACTCTTAACACCAGGGAAGTTCACATGAGTAATTTCTGACTCTGACTGTAGGGCCAGTTGCAAACTGGCCCCTTTTAGAAATAGACCATGGAAGGGAGGGAAAAAGAAAAAAATTGAAAATCAGTGCTTAATTCCCTTTAGTAAGTTACTCTGACTGACACCAGTCCCTTCTTTGGAACTCCCTCTGCATTCAGGGTTTTCAAGAAGGCCTTTGAGCAGGAAAGGGCAAGGACCAATTAGAAGCAGTAACACACAATCAGAGTCTTGGGCCAGTGGGTGTTAGCAAGCACCAGAAGGTCAGAGCCTTGCCTCATCAACTGGAGGCAGTATCCAAGCTTGATTGTTGCTTACATGTTCCTTGAGGGAGCTTCTGGCAAGACTTTGTGTGTTCAGACCACATCAAACAACCCTCCACCACTCAGGCTCCTTTCCAATGACCATAGACCTGTGGTACTCAGCTCCTCCAGGCACAAGACATGTAAACCACTGGCCCTAACCCACTCATTTTCTTCCTCTCGAGGGTATCCCATTTCCCACTGCACATCTTGGCTGGGCATCCCAGGAAGGAAGGAACACGAGGAGACTCAAAGTACAATGCAGCATAAACTTTAATGAGTAAAAAGAGAGAAACAAAGCAGTGTATCATGGAAGAGAGACCATCCAGGCTGCTACAAGAGCACCTGACACTCAGGCACCTCTGCACAGTAGTGGGACAAGTGCTTTCCTTCCACTCCCATGGAGACAAGGTGGTGAGCAGGGACCTTCTCCAGTTGCTTCAGGATAAAGACATGGCACAGGACAACAGGAGGCAATAAGGACTCATGATGTGGAGAAGAAAGCAGGAGAAGAAGAAGACATCAGCTGGCTGTGTTTCCAGACAACACAGGCTGGCATCTTGCTTGTCTCCCTCCCTTGCAGGAGGGCACAAGGATGCTCAACCCATCTGGGAACTCTGGCCAGCAGCAATGTCCTCAGTCCAGCACCTGGCTTTGGGTTTCCTGGTCCATGCACTCACTGGAGACATCCAGCCTGGCTTTAGCAGGGCAGGCACCTTCTGCCGCAGTAGCGGCCACCAAGGCCAGAGAGGCTGAAGCCCCCGGAGTTGATGGGCACTCCCGCCTCACTCAGGATGCTGCCAACAGCAGCAGAGGTGGAGGATCCCACGGTGGTATTCTGGGGGAAGGAGCTGAGGATGGGTCCGGGCAGGGTCACCACCACGGGAGAGGGCTGGATCACCACGCGGGAGTCCTGGCACTGCCTGATACAGGGCTCGTTGCAGCTGTTGGCCAGTGGGGTTGGCCCACAGGGACGGCACAGATCGTAGCAGGACATGGCTGTGGGATGGAGGTGGACCTGGGAGAGAGGGTAGGGAAAGCACAGGCAGCATGTGAGGGGCAGCCTGACAGCCTGCTATGCAAGAGCAAAGGCACAGGCTGGGGAGAAAAGACAAGCTTCTTAGGGAAAAAGAGAGGATTAGGAACCCTAGCCCCACAGTTTTCCAGTAAAGGGAGCCCAAGTCTTTCTTGCACCTCCCTGCAGTTCAGCAAACAGAACATAGATGCTGGCAGCACAACCAAGTTGTAAGGCTTACAGCAAAAGCTACATGGAGACAAAGACTCAGTCGGAGCCAGAAGACAAAGAGAAAAAAGAGAAAGACAAGAAAAAGGCAAAGTTTGTTGCAGCTCACCTTGTTCAGCAAGGAGGAGAAAGCAAGAGAAGTGGATGAGGGAGCCTGCAGTTGGACTGGCTTATATATTGGTGCAGACCTCCCCAGGCACACCCTTTGTGCATGCAATGTGTTTACCAACATGCTCATCTTGCATGCAAAGCATCATAATTAAAGAAATGGGGACATTGCTTATGTTTTCTTCAATGCCTTTGCATTTCCCTGTTCATGACGTGCCCATTCTGCCACACAGACTCCCTTCAACAGATACTTTTCGATGCCAAAATATTTCCGTGGAAATGACACGTCAGCACAAACAGATGATGCAGCCAGTGATGATGAGTGCCCCACTTTGCCAGACACAGTCAGCCCCTTGCCCTCCAGGGCCTCGCTTTAAAGATTCTCATGTTGAATAGGGCATGTTTTCTGGCTACCCTAAAATACAAGGCCAGAATTAGAGAGAATTTTATGTGACAGGAGTCACCATACCCATTGAGTGACCTAATACCTAACTCCATCCAAGTGAGGAGAGCCTCCAGCAGCTTCTGATCAACATGATGCTTGAAAAACAGAAATACTTTTCTTCAACACATACTACTTCCACCCTAACCCCACCAGCACCAAAGATCTCTGTTGGGGCTTCCCAACTGTTCCTTCTTCATGCTCTAGGCGACCAAACGTTTCTTCTTTGAGCCCACACCCTAACTCAATGGCAGGCACTGGAAACAGCTTGGAAAGCTTTCCATGAGACATTGGAACTCGTAATAAATACTAGTCTAGGAACATATGCAGGAACATGCTGGACACAAGTAAACATCAGGATCTCTGTTTCCTCTTCCCGGGTGTCTAAGTGCACTCAGACATGCAATTTCCCACTGGCCTGTAGTAGTTGCACTGTCAGTGCCCACAGCGAGGATCTACTGAGAGACTCCAGTGCTCTGCTGTACCCTGCTCTCTGTGATTACACGCAGTTGATGCTGCCTTCCCTCCCTGGTATGATTTTTTCAGCCCACTTTGCTTCTGCTGTCAGATCAGCATGGCTTGTGAGTGTTGGTGGACAGTACATTCCTTGAGGGAACGCACAGAAGGGCACAGGTTTTTTGCTGACAGCAGCTGTCATTCAGAAAAGACAGGGCTTTAGCTCCAGGGAAAGGCAGTGTAGGGGCTCCCACAGTGTATGTGACAGTGCAGGAGGTGCCCCTCACTCTTCCTGAAACAGGAGTTCTGGGTCATGTGGCAAATATCACCAGTGGAGGATTAGAGGATAAGGCAGGAAGGGACAGGCAGCTTTTCCTCTCCTACATCACTAGCTACATGCCAACTCCATGCATGAGCAAGGTTACTTCCCACCCTGATGTCTGTGGATTTGCAATTGAGAGCAGAAAGACAGGAAGACACAATGGCTGCATCCTGGAGGGCTTGTTTTTTTCCATCCTCTGGTGTTCAAGGGCAAAGGATGGAGAAAGACTTGCTAAATGCCCTCAATTGAGTGTCATGGGGCATGGGTCACGTAGGATCCCAAGGTGTGACTGTGATGCTATGCCAACATTCCTAAAGTACTTCTGAAATGGGCCAGGTGGGACACACGGAGTCTGGGGGCAGAAAGGAAGGCTTACATCTCCTTGGGCATCTGTCACACACATCTTGGAGCCATGGAAGGCATTGCACGGGTTTGCTGAGAGACACAAGTCAGATGATCAGGACAGAGGGATAGCCTTTGTCTTTGGATAGCTTTGTCACATGTAAAGGACAATTCCCTCTATCTGACTTTTTCAGTGAGATACCCACTCTCAGACCCTCAGATGAATGCAAGTGCACCACATCCTTTTAGCCTGTTTGGGATCACATTTGCTAATGCAGAATACTATTGTACACTGGGCTGCTTTAGACAAAGTATTTCCAGCAGGTTGAGAGAATTGATCCTTCCCCTTCCCTCAGTATTCATAAGGCCACACCAGAAGTTCCATGTACAGTCCTGGGCTGCTCAGTGAAGGAGAGACATGGACATACTGAAAGGGAGCCAAATGAAAGTCCATGACAAATGAAAATTAAATTTAAAAGATGATTAAGGGACTGGAGCATCATGCATGTGAGGAAGAATTGAGAGCTGGGAAGAGCAGGCTCTCAGGGATGGTGCTCATTCATCTGTTGGAATACCTAAAGGTAAAGTTCAAGGAGGAAGGAATTGGGCTTTTTTCAGTGAAGCCATTGAAAGGACCAAAGGCAATGGGGCAAGAATGAAACACAAAAAGATCTGTCTGAATGTCAGGAAATACTTTTTCATTATTAGTGCTACTGAGCACTGGAACAGGCTGCCCAGGGAGATTAAGAGTTTAGATCCTTGAAGGTAACAAAAAGCAATCTGGTGGACCAAAAACTATTGGCTCTAGGTTGAAGTCATTAAACAACAGGATGGACCAGGCAACCTCCAAAAGCAGCTTCCAACCTATATCATTCTCTGATTCTGTGATTTCCCATTGAACATCTAGGTTGGGCATCCAAGAAGGGAAAGAACACAAGAAGACTCAAGTTATAATGCAGCATAAACTTTAATGAGTAAAAAGAGAGAAACAAAGCAGTGTATCATGGAAGAGAGACCGTCCAGGCTGCTACAAGGGCACCTGACACTCAGGCACCTCTGCAAAGCAACAGAACACACAACTTCATCTGACACACACAGGGAGAGAGTGGTGATCAGAGACACTCTCAGCTTGCTTCAGGATGAACGCATGGCACAGGACAACAGGAGGCAATAAGGACTCATGATGTGGAGAAGAAAGCAGGAGAAGAAGAGGACATCAGCTGGCTGTGTTTCCAGACAACACAGGCTGGCATCTTGCATGTCTCCCTCCCTTGCAGGAGGGCACAAGGATGCTCAACCCATCTGGGAACTCTGGCCAGCAGCAATGTCCTCAGTCCAGCACCTGGCTTTGGGTTTCCTGGTCCATGCACTCACTGGAGACATCCAGCCTGGCTTTAGCAGGGCAGGCACCTTCTGCCGCAGTAGCGACCACCAAGGCCAGAGAGGCTGAAGCCCCCGGAGTTGATGGGCACTCCCGCCTCACTCAGGATGCTGCCAACAGCAGCAGAGGTGGAGGATCCCACGGTGGTATTCTGGGGGAAGGAGCTGAGGATGGGTCCGGGCAGGGTCACCACCACAGGAGAGGGCTGGATCACCACGCGGGAGTCCTGGCACTGCCTGATACAGGGCTCGTTGCAGCTGTTGGCCAGTGGGGTTGGCCCACAGGGACGGCACAGATCGTAGCAGGACATGGCTGTGGGATGGAGGTGGACCTGGGAGAGAGGGTAGGGAAAGCACAGGCAGCATGTGAGGGGCAGCCTGACAGCCTGCTATGCAAGAGCAAAGGCACAGGCTGGGAGCAGGAACAAACTTCATAGGGAGGAAGAGAATCTTAGGAGTTGCAGTCCTCAGTAGGGCCCTACAAAGACAGAGAAAACCTTATCCCATCTCCCCACAGTTTGGCAAAGAGAACAGAGATGAGTGACAATGGTGTAAGCAAAATACAACTGAGGTAAAGACCCATTTAAGAACAGAAGATGAAGAGAAAAATTGCAAAGAAGACAAACAGAAGAAGACGCTTGCTACTTACCTTGTTCACGAAGGAGAAGGCAAGAGAAGTGGATGAGGGAGAGCCCATACTGGATTGGCTTATATACTGCCCAAGACTGCCCCAGGCCCAGAGGAAGACTTTGTGCATGGAATGTGTTTCCCAACAAGCACATCTTACATGCAGAGCTTCACAATTTAAAAAATTAGGGGGGTTATTTCTGCCCTGAAACCTTCTCTTTTCATTTCCCTGTTCATGACGTGCCCATTCAGCCACACAGGCTCCTTTCAACTGACAGTATTAGAGACCAAAATGTTTCCAGGGGAAATGACACGTCAGCACAGGTAGATGTTGCAGCCAGTGATGCAAGGGGCTTGTTCATCAAGTGAACAAGCCTCTTGCCCTGCAGGGCCTCACTTTAAAGTGTTTCCTGGTTCATGCGGCCCTTCTCCTCATAACCCTCAGGCTTCAGCCTCGACATCCACACGCAAGGGTCAGCTGCATCAGCTGCCCACTCTAGTTCTGTGCTCACTCACACTTTATTAGCCATCACCTTTCTAGGCAGAGAACCTCTGCTATGGGGTTTAGACACGCTCTCTGAGACTGAGCTTTGACCTCAGCAGTAGTTGTTCTGGCTCTTTTGCCATTTTCCTTCTCTCCCTCACCCCCACCCACCTTCAACAGCAGAGTACCAGTGCTTAAGATCCAAGGCTATTCCCCTTCCAACACTCTTTGCTGAAGACCATGGGCAAAGCGGGATGCACCCAAGTGACCAAGGCATATCCTGGCCAATTGATACACATCTTTCTTCTTTCCTGTGTCTTTGCCACCACTTCTGCTTTAACCACACAGATGGCTGCGCACCAGGCATGACCAAATACACAGCAGGATTTTCACAGGGCACAAAACCCTGCTCAGCCGCTAGCAAGGTCCATGTTTCTCTGCAAGTACAATTGGAGGAGCACAGCACAGCAGATGCCTCCTACTGTACCTGAAGCACAACCAGAGCAGCAGCACAGAGTACTGCCTGCATGTGATGGAGGGACTGATAACTGAGGTAATGCAGTGCCGTGTCTTCAGTCTCCCCAGCTTGTGGTATGGTTGGAGAAACAAAATGATCACTGCTTGGGACCTCCCTAAGCACAGCTTGCTCAGCAGCTGAGTGGTTTCCTAGAAGCTTTGCAGCACAACTGTGCCAATATCACTTCCCTACACAGTACAGTGACAGATAAAGAAAAACTCTGCAACGCCTTTTTTCAGCACAAGACTGCTTTAGTGGTTGCAAAAATGCTTTTCCAGCTCCATTCCAACCCTGCGCAGAGTTTCCAGCACATATCACCAGCACTGCCTATCTCTTTCTCATGAGGAATGATGAGCCCTGTGTGTGCATATCTATCACCTACACATCGATGCTCGACCTATTCCAGCTTTGCCAAAATCTAACAAAGGGCTCACATCTCCCTTTGCATAGTTGCTCTGGCTGACACCTCTCATTTCAGTTCCTTTGGCACTCCCTCCACATCCATCGTTTCCAAGAAGGGTTTCGAGGAAGGAAGGGCAAGGTTCAATTGTGGGTGGTAACATGGAACCAGAGCCTTGTACAGGTGGGTGCTGGACTGCACAGAAATGTCTTGCAGCAGGTCAGAGCCTTGCCTTGTCAACTGAAGGCAGTATCCAAGCTTGATTGTTGCTTACATGTTCCTTGAGGGAGCTTCTGGCAAGACTTTGTGTGTTCAGACCACATCAAACAACCCTCCACCACTCAGGCTCTTTTCCAATGACCATAGACCTGTGGTACTCAGCTCCTCCAGGCACAAGACATGTAAACCACTGGCCCTAACCCACTCATTTTCTTCCTCTCGAGGGTATCCCATTTCCCACTGCACATCTTGGCTGGGCATCCCAGGAAGGAAGGAACACGAGGAGACTCAAACTACAATGCAGCATAAACTTTAATGAGTAAAAAGAGAGAAACAAAGCAGTGTATCATGGAAGAGAGACCATCCAGGCTGCTACAAGAGCACCTGACACTCAGGCACCTCTGCACAGCAACAGAACACACAACTTCATCTGACACACACGCACAGAGGATGGTGAGCAGGGACCTTCTCCAGTTGCTTCAGGATGAACCCATGACACAGGACAACAGGAGGCAATAAGGACTCATGATGTGGAGAAGAAAGCAGGAGAAGAAGAAGACATCAGCTGGCTGTGTTTCCAGACAACACAGGCTGGCATCTTGCTTGTCTCCCTCCCTTGCAGGAGGACACAAGGATGCTCAACCCATCTGGGAACTCTGGCCAGCAGCATTGTCCTCAGTCCAGCACCTGGCTTTGGGTTTCCTGGTCCATGCACTCACTGGAGACGTCCAGCCTGGCTTTAGCAGGGCAGGCACCTTCTGCCGCAGTAGCGGCCACCAAGGCCAGAGAGGCTGAAGCCCCCGGAGTTGATGGGCACTCCCGCCTCACTCAGGATGCTGCCAACAGCAGCAGAGGTGGAGGATCCCACGGTGGTATTCTGGGGGAAGGAGCTGAGGATGGGTCCGGGCAGGGTCACCACCACAGGAGATGGTTCAATGATGACCCTGGAGTCCTGGCACTGCCTGATGCAGGGCTCGTTGCAGCTGTTGGCCAGTGGGGTTGGCCCACAGGGACGGCACAGATCGTAGCAGGACATGGCTGTGGGATGGAGGTGGACCTGGGAGAGAGGGTAGGGAAAACACAGTCAGCATTATAGTGACAGCTTGCTATGTGAGTGCAAAGGCACAGGCTGGGTAGCAGAGACAGCCTGTGTAGGGAGAAAGAGAAATTAAAGTGCCCTGGTCTTTAAGAAGCTGCTGCAAATAAAGCTGTAGACCTTCCCCATCTTCCATGGTGTTTTCAAGGAGCAAGGATCACAGAAAAGCTACACGAAGGAGAGAAAAAGGACAAAGAAGAGAAATCCACAGAGGCACTTGCTACTTACCTTGTGCAGCAAGGAGAAGAAGGCAAGAGAAGCGAATGAGGGAGCCTGCAGTTGGACTGGCTTTTATACTAGTCTAGACTGCCCCAGGCCCAGAGGCACCCTTTGTGCATAGTAATGTGTTACCAACAAGCTCATCATGTATGGAAAGCATTCCCTACTACTGAAGTGCACTTTGATTTCATAGTTGCAATGCTACCTCCTCATTTCCTTGCTAATGGCATACCCATTCCACCACATAGCCTTATTTTATGTGACACAATTAGAGATCAAATGAATTTCTTGCGCAGCATTGTTAATTCAGGTAATTTTGATATTTATGGTGATCTGCTTGGAAAGCAATGTATTTTTCCTCCTCCCTCTGTCATTTTAGCTACTCCCTTGGCTTTCACAGGGCTATTTTCGAATTAGAATGATGTGAGACTCATCTTAATTGGAAAATTTGCACGTTTTGCACAAATATACTTCCAGGTATTTTTCTCTCTTCCTTTAGATTGCACCACATCCCGAATCTGTTAATAGAACTGAAATATTTCTTTAGATAAAAGCCTAATTAGGTCAAATACCTTGCATGGTACCAAAACTTTAATTCATCTGTCAACTCTTTTATTTTTGCAAGCACATCATGGCTCTATTTAGGTATTGAGATGGTTATATTATGATATATTGTAGTTTATTTTTTCACTACTTCCTAATTTTGCAGAATCTCCCAAAATTTGGGAGTATTTAACTCCCAGTATACAACATGGTACCATCAGAATGTTTGAAAGTCATAGAATCATAGAAAATCATGTTCTTCTAAGCCAACTAAACACTTCAAGCCATTTTTAGAAATAATTTTCCCTTTGAGCCACAGAACAATTTCTTTAAAGACTCAGTGAGTGGTTTTTCCTTCCCTTCTTGCAGAAACTGTGCTCCTTTTAGGGGATATCTTATGTTTTTAATTGGAGTCAGAAAATGAAGCAACTGCCTCTTAGATGAATCCTCTCCTGACATCAGAGAGACTGAGACTGGAAACTTTCAGACTTTATGGACTCATGTTCAAACTCATTGCAAGGATAATGAGTTAAATAGGTCAGCTCTTTCTACTGGCCAAGTACTGAATTGCACATTCAAGATATCAATTAAAACCCATTGTGCAATATCAATCAGTCCAAGCACCTATGTAGTACAGAAAAAACTTCTCACAACAGGACATTGAATCATCCATGTACTGAGACATACAAGATACTAAAACATCCCATTAAGTTTATGAGATGAAACTCAATGGGAAAAAAAGTCCTGCAGATGTTGAGAGATGCTGACTTTGGAATTTAGCACTGAAAATCTGGCTGGTTTTCTTCAGTTTTTTTAAAAGCAAACCAGAATTGTTCTACAAAGCATGTCAGCATGTGGTATTGGATATGGGCTACTTGGGCTATTGTACAAGTTGCTTCCCTGGTCGAATTAGGGGAGTAATATGTTAAAGTTTTACGTACTGGCATAACAATGTGGTATCCAGGATGTCCACTTACAGTATTCACTCAACTCTGCTGTGGAAAGAAATAAAAGCAATTGTGAACACATGAGGAGATGACATCATGCAATTGTTTGGACACATACTTTTGGTTGATTTATTACCATACCCAAACACAGAAAACCAAATGCTTCATTCAGGTGCTGTGGCAAGCAATCATTTCTACTACATTCAAATAACTTGAGGTGGCAATTTTAGCCAAACAAATGAAGAAAATGAAGGAAGTCTCAAGCTGAAATATTTCCACCACTGCATAAAACATTTCTGAAGAAATGTTTGGTTTCATTCATTAAAACAGAGCCTAATACACCATGGCTAAAGCAAAGAAGGATTCAACTGATAGTGAAAGGATAAAATTATCCACCCAGCAGAGTTGCCACAAAACACTGCACCCAGATTTGTGATTTTATTTGTATTATTCTAAGAATTCAGTTCAGAGAAAAACCATATTCATTGGGAATGCATCTTATGGTCATCACTGAGGTGGAATAAGTGATCAATACCAGGATGAATAGAAATGTTTTTATAAAATAGTCTTTCATTCAAAAAAAGTGTATTTCACTTACTTTTCTTCTGAGCAGTATCAGAATCTCGATCTTCCATTTACCTCCATTGCATACTTAGAAGCCACTGAGGTGTGTCTGTCTGCAGATCCCTAAGGCTGTGAAACAGTATTGAAGTTTCTCCACTGGCTTCTTTAAAGGAAAGAACTTCAAAGTTGGTCCCAAAATATTCATGACAAAATTGGATACTTATGTCATTTGGCTAATACCATCACTTTAAATTGGAGAGCCATGGTTACTCCTTAAGCAGGCAATATTTAATAGCTTCAGAAACCAGGGTTATGATTTTTTTCATTAAAAAGTAGTTTTGTATGTGTCATAATAATAACCTTGTATAAGACTTCTGGAGCAGATCCATAGCTACTCTAAATTCTTATGACTATGTAATACAGCATCACTGGGCAACAAAATTATTGCTTCTCTCCCTTTGTCTCTCATGGCATGTCCTTCTCAGTGAAAAATAGCGTCCTCAGTTCAACTAGGAGAAGACCAAGTTGCCTATTTGCAGAGCTAAAACCATACATCTGCTTCCACAGATTCCTAGTGAAAACTCACATCCAGTGATCCCACTGTAAGTGAGCTCCTTCAGGCTAGACAAGGAAGAGTCTGAGACTTGCCATGACACTTTATTGCATTTAAAAGCTTGGTGTCATGTAATCACTTGTTTTTCAATGGGCTGTCTAGACAGCAATTAGTATTTTGCTCCTTATTCTTTAGGAAAGAATATTTCTGGCCATCCTAACCCTTCCTGAGAAACTGCCATTCTGCACTCAAGCAGGGCTGGTGTCCGGGATGCTTATTTGGGTGTCATCCCTGATTAAAAGGTCTGACAGCAGGCATCAGAATGAAAAGCTGCAGCCACCAAGGGTGGCAAAGACTTTTTCTGCCTCCAGTCCCTATGTAGCTCATCTTTGGGCTGTTATGTCAAAATCTGTAGCTGTTACAGAACGAGTTAGTCAGGGAAAGTGTCTCACGTATCCTGAGACTTGCCCTTCCCTAAAGACAGATTTCCTGTCTGGAGTTGTTTACCTGCTCCTTGTTTGCTTCTCTAATAGAGCAGTAAAAATTCTTCTTTGTAAATCCATTCTAAATTATTAGGTGTGTTGGAGGGATCCCGAGGGCAATAACTCTTATCAGGAAGTTCTGCGTCCTCCTTGGATCAAATGTCATATCACAACTATTCATTAATGATTTATACATTCAGAGTGCTATGTTATTATACTTGAAGTGTGGTATTGGCTTCTGACACCCATGAATTGAGTAATAATATCTCTTTAAGATAAACAGATCAAAGTCACATATGTCATTCCACTAATCAGTTCATAATCAGGTCAGGATTCCTGGCCTTATACTGCTTTATTTTATTTGTTCTCCTTTTTTTTCCTACACTGCATTCACTTTAGTTTCCACTCACCCTTTACAGTCTCACGTGACCATCACATGATCCCAGTGATGGAAATAAACCATCCATAAATAAACCCATTCCATGGGTTTGTATGTTACTGCAATGATTTCAACACCATGAAGGCGTTGAAGCCTTATAATTTGGATCCATTTTTTTCTCAGGATACAAGTCATCTCAGTGACGGATTATATTCCCTTTCTGTGAGTGTATTTTAGGAGCCAGCACATCTTCAATGGCACAACCGCAAGCAGTTTTAGTAAGCTGCCTGTCAGCAGTCTGATGCTTTTGTTCCCCTGTCATCTTTCCCATCAAATCATATTTAGCTGCTGTGCTTAAAAGCACAGAAGGCAGATGGGTTGGGAGCTGCAATGCCCTGCTTGGAAAGCATAAATAGGCTCTGAAAACTACTAGTTACTTCTGGCCTCAAATTTCGAACCTTGTTTTCAAGGCAAATAATTTCTAAAAAACTATATGCTTTGAGGCATTGCAGCTTTGGCAACCAAAATCTCAGAACCTTCTAGTGGGTTACGCTGTGAAAGCAAACCTTAGCTTTCACTATGAAGCAGGAATGATTTGGGTGATTTTTCAACTCTGTCTCCCTGAATGTCTCTCACAGTTCACCCAGCTCTGAGGCCAGACTCATGGGGATCTCAGAGGTGGAATTACCGGGAATCACTAAACTCTGTATGAAGAAATACCAAAGATCATGGCTATAATTTTAGTGACCACCATCATCAGCCATTTCCAAGGAAATTGCAATGCTTAGGGAGAGTGAGTTCACATTACTCTGAAAGGAGAAGGAGTTTGGGAGTTTTTGCTCCTTAATTTTAATTCTTCTATACTCCAAAGCTGGATCCTACCCTCAGACAGGTGGTATAACTTAGCAGCAAACAGTCTTAGCTCTTTGGCCAAAGTTGAATGGCAAAAAGGACTCTTTCTCTCTCTTAATACTGGCATTACATTGTAGCTGGGTATAAAAAAACTCCCTTTGCAGGTATAATGTACAATCTGCTGTAACTATGCAAATAAATCTCTTTGTGCAAGATTCTGCCACTGCTGGAATACCATTTTATCTTGTGGAAGATTGGGAGATTTCAGTATAAAAAGCATTCATGCTCCACCACCCTCCTCTTCAAACTATTGATTTCATTTTTTTAATATATATAATTCATTCAATCTGTGGTCCTCATCTTCTAAATCATTCCTGTAAAGTAGATGTCTTTGTAAAGATCCCAAAGCAGTGCCAGTCATTGGGAACACCCTGCAGAAGTTTCAGATTAAAGGTTTTCAAAGCACTTCGCAAACTCTCATGAATGATTTATACATACAAAACACTTATTACCATATTTTAAGCATCCAGCATGATTACAGTGTTTGAAAATAGACTTACAAAGTCACCCTCAAATACGTGTCAAAGTTATTAATGTTCATATTCTCTAGTTTTGTATTAAGGTTCTTGCATCATACCACTTTTTTGTTTGATTTTCATTTGAAAAGTAGCTTTGTTGATGCCAGAATTCTTAGAAGAGACAACTGAGGAAACTTGCTGCAGAGAAAATCTGAACCTTCTCAGAACTTACACGAACATGCACTTGCTCACTTACTATGCATGCAAAAACACAGAATAATTGTATAAACGTCCATAACCTCCTCAGCTTAATTCTGTTTGCATTTAGAGCAGGTGTCTCAGAAAGAGCTGAACTACTCATCTTGTAAAGGAATAACAAAATCAAGACCCTTAATAAAGACTTAGAGGCCTTTTCAGAGGAGGCAGGAGAATGTTTTGAGCAAAGGATTAGGCTCTAGTACATCTCTCATGCAAGAATGTGAAGGTCAGAAAATGTGCAAGTCAGGCTAGTCTGATGCATGTAGAACTTACTCTTGGGAAATAAAACAATCTGGGTAGCTAATGAGGACCTCATGCACAAAATGCTGCTTTAATCTTTCAATTAAGTTAAGAAAATCCCCACTAAATAGGCCTCTTATTTCTCTTCTTGGTTTTCCCTCTCTTTTACTGTTCTCTTCAGAAAAGCAGATAAATCCACGTCAATACAATCATTGCTTGGTAACCAACCATTACCTAGGGAATGAATTTTGATGTAAGATTTTTATTGAAAGGTTATTATTTTTTTAACAAAGGTTACTACTCCACAGTTGGTAACTTGAAAGCATTGATAATTGCAGATTTCTTAAGTGTCAGCTTAGGTTTCAAAATACGTAAATGAAGCCATGGATTTTAACCAGGGATGGTGTCTAAAATACTTTAAGCAGCTTTGAAAAACTTGGCACTTTTTTATCTCTTTCATGGAAAGATGGGAAAAAAAAAAACCTAAAAATAAAATCAATGTTCACTATTTATTCTCAGCAGGGGAAGCACAGTTTGAGAATTTCCAGCCCTACAGAATTGCTGTGCTTCATTCAGGCTAAGTGGATCTCCACTTGTTGTGGTTTAAGCCTCACCCAGGCTAATAACTCACCCAGTTCGTTCACTTACTCACTGACTCCCCCTCTTTCTTCCCCCAGTCCTGGGGGAATAGGGAGGAGAATCAAAAGAATCCAACTCCCACAGGTTGAGATAAGAGCAGTTTAGTAACTAAGGTATAGCACAAATCACTGCTGCTACCACCAGTAATAATACAAGAGAAATACAAGGAAAGAGAATGCAACTGCTCACCAAGCCCGACCCAGCCAGTGCACCCCCCAGCAGCGAACCCCCCACTGCACCACCACACCCTTCCAGGTCTCTGCTCTCCATTTTCACATCCTGGACATGACGTGCTGTGGTATGGAATAACCTCTTTGGTCAGTTTGGGTCAGGTGTTCTGTCTCTGCTTCCTCCTGGCTCCCCTCCTCCCTGGCATAGCATGAGGCTCAGAAAGTCCTTGGTCAGACCAAAACACTACCAAGCAGTAACTGAAAACACTGGTGTTATCAGCACTGCTCCCAGGCCCAAAATCAAAACCACAGTGCTGCACCGGCTACCAAGAAGGAGAAAAATGACTGCTGCTGCTGAACCCATGACACCACTACACTAACTTTTCTAATCCTTTTGGACATTTATTTCTTCAGATTCAACTTCAAATCCCTTTTCTTTCCAGTAAACATGGCTATCCCAGAAAGAATGATGTCCTGGTGCCCAAACCACTGGCTTACTTGGGGTTGTACACACTTCACTTATCCTATAGACTGAGTTGCTACACCAAATCTTCAGTTTATTGTGGAAACAGCACTAGAAAAATGTAAATATAATGGGTACTCTAAAATTAAATATTTTATTAACACTTAAGAGAGTGTTTACTTCCCAAATGTCACACATTTCCTGAGTAAAGCTAGAAAAGTCATTTCAGGACATATCAAAAAGTACTTCCCTGTACTGAGAGCCCCTCCCTTAATCCCTGTGCATCAACGTTGCTTTCGTAAAAGTAATCCCTTCTCTTTTGTTTCTCAGGTCTAATCAGTTTGAATGCTTGTTATTTGGTGTGGGGACTTGCCCTTTGTTTGCCCAATGCAATCTCAGTTAAGACTTCAAAGACTTGCAGGAACTCGAATTATAAATAATACGATAAATGCCAATGAGGAAAGCCTGTTTTACTCCAGGCTGTTCCATTTGCTCACCAAGTGACCTCTGACAATTCATTTAGCCTCTGTGCTTCACTATTAAACCTAGATAATAATTAGAATTAAGATTTGCCAAAGGCAATGAAAACCTAAGATGCAAAGGAAGTGCAAAGTAGCATTTTACATAGCGCCCAAAATTGCAAAGAGAGTCTCAATGAGTTCCATATGCTGTGGCACAAAGGGCTGTAAAAAGCAGTCTCTGAGACAGCATTTAGAAAAGAAAAGGCTCATAAGAGGAGCATGAGTTGTGCTAAACACAGTTTAATGTCACAAAATGCCTCAGATACAGAAGATGAGCATAGTTGGCAGCAAAGGCATTTGTTGCCAAGCACTTCCATTTCTCTAAGAACATGTCTGGGATGGTTTACAGACTGTTAAAAAGTATATGCATTTTTTTTTACCTACAAGCTTTTAAGGTTTATCTTCACTTAGCTTATGAACAGCACGTTGTGCATATTTTAGGTTGATACAACCAATGGTTTCTTTACCCATGGTTCAATTCCAAGACCCAAATCTTACTAAATGAATTCTGAATGAAAATAAATATATCTATTAATCTCCCTGTATATGTATGTGTGACTTTTCAGCCTAATAAATCCTGCTGCACAGCTCAATGTTACACAGTTCCTCAATGGCAGAGCAGTGCTTAGGCCAATTAATTAGAAGGAAATCTCGGAACATTCCCACCTGCCTTAAGTTCCCTTTTGCCTGCCTGGAGCCCTCAAAACCCCTATGTCCTGGTTTCTTTAATCAGAAAACTATACTTGTTTTTCCCATTTCTTATTGTGGCCCTAAAAAAAAATCAACCTAAGATGTAGTAACGTTTCACTCAAAAAAAAACCCCCAAAACCCAAGAAAAGCCCAAATTCTTAAGAGTTAAGCATAAATCCACCTTCTTACTCCAGGCTTTTGGTTTTTGCCACCTGGCAGAAAGCTCCTGCTTCATTCCATGGTGTTTCCCCATAGATCCACATGCTCAAAATCAATATGGTATACAAGAGACAGAACTCCTAAGTGTACATAAAAAAAACCCCCTTTGTCTCCCTGAAGAGCAGCTGCCTTCAGCAAATAAGAAAGGCTCTATCTTATGTATGCTGTGCAGAGGGAATAGGCATTCTTTTCCCCTCATAGATTCAAGCGGATAGATTTGATTTTGAAGTATTTTAGACAAATCAATATAAATGCTTTAGTAATCCCCACAAGAAGAGAAGGCATGGCAATGCACAGGGAGGAGCACAATTTATCTAGCAGGCGGTCAGCCTAAGCATGAAGTTTTCTAGCCAGGATGGAGCAAAGGGAGAGGGAAAGAGACACAAGCATGGGAAAACCAGCCACAAATAAATATACCACTTCATGCGAATTTGCATCCACCTTGACTCTTTCTGCAGGGCTGTGAAGTGTTAACAAAATACTGCCTTTCAGCCGTAGAGTTTTGCCCTTTCCAGAGCATCCTGTTCACCTCTGCCCCTTAAAGAAGGAGCCTTTAGGGATCCACATGTGTCAGGATCAAGTGGGAATACCATCCTTTGCCCTGAACAGAGGAGTCCTCACTGGTGTCCTCTCAGCTGGCTCACTTTTCTTAGTTACTCCAGTCCCAAAAAGTGGTTTAGCCCCACTTCACTGTCTAAAGCAACCATCAGGCCCTGGAAACTCATGGCAAAGATTATCAGAACTATTATTTCTCTTTCACAAGATTCATATTTGAAGTTAAGGGCAACTGAGTGATGCTAGAAAGGTGACATGCCCCCTTTCCTTGGCTTGCAAACTGGGAGGAAAGATTCCTTTTTTCATAATTATTATTCACTTAAATTTTTCCTTCATATCATAAATTGTCTGTAGCTTGAGATGTTAGCTGAGGTCCTAAGGCAAAAGCACTTAGAGGAAACTGTGAATGGAGCAAAAGATCACAGACTGATTCCCAGCCATTCATGTAGATAAAGCATTGTGTATCAGGTATGCAACACAGCAAGTTGTATTGTACTTAAGTGTGTCCTGAAATATGTAAGTGAACCCTGTTCCTGGTATTACAGTAAGATTTTAATAAAGAATACCTTTTATGTACTAAAAATCCTCTTTCTGATTTACAAGCTGGCATGTCAAGTGACTGTTAGGCCAGAAAGCTCCTAGATGCACTGACTGGTGGCCTTTTCAGAAGTTGCTTCCATTTGAACCATGATTTCCTTCTCCTCCTTTAACATACTATTTCTGTCATATTAATTTCTTCTTTCTAGAGTTTATAAACCCATTCTTAAATCCACATGCCCGGCTCATTCATAAAAATCTTAACAAACTGACAGCCCCCATTTCCTACAATTCTTTGGTAGTCTTACATTAAAGTTATGTCTCTCCTTTGTGTTAGATTCTCCAAAGGATAGAGCTATTTTTCATGTGCTTCCCTGCACCCCCGTTGGCAGTCTTCAGTACTATCACATTAAAACAGCCTGGATGGAAACATCAGTTTAAGACTGCAGCCCACTGCAACCTTCCCTGTAAAACTGCCCTTTTGAACCTGGCCAAAAAGCGGGGGGGAAAAGAAAAGGAAAAAAAGAAAGAAAGCAGGAAGCCAGCTCTGTGATGCTCCCTGACTTCACTTTGAGTCAGTGGCAAGAAGACGTGGGTGGCATCTACCTGCCTTTAATTGCAACATGGACAAACCCTGCAAAAAGACCTGAAACAAATCCAAATGCTCTGCTGAAATACTATGCAAGTGTTGTTTGTAAAAACTAAAGTGAATATTAGATAACACAGAGCTCACTGCCTAGGAATCAGTCCTATTCAGAGATGATCAGCCACATTCTTGGTCGTGAATTTATTGAGTTGTTCTCCTCATCCATAAATATTCCCTGAGAATAATGGCTGTATACTGCCAAGTTTAACGCCCTGTAAAGCATTTCAGAGGAGTACTCTCGTCTCTTCCACACCAGACAATGCCAGGTTTGGGAAATGAAAATAAAATCCTGTTTCCTGCCAGCAAACGGTGATACTGCTGCTCCCCTGAACTCCTTGAAGGGGAAAAAACCGCAGAAAATGTAAATAAAAGAATGCTTGATCTACTCATGATCTAACTGAAATGTGGTTAATGAAGTATATCAAGTCTTTTTGACGCATGAAGTGTTTAAGTGAATCCTGCCTGCAGGGTGTAGTATGTATTTAGCACACAATGTGAAGGTCCAAGAGGTAACAAACACAAACAGCATGCAAAACAGTTTCATTACTTGCAGGAGTTATGCATGCAGCAAAGTTTGTTTTGCAACTAATTAAGACTTCATGCAAAAAGGGTGTCACATCCTCCAGGCAATTTGACTATGTGTATAAAAGCATTTGCTACCTAGAACTCTTCTAATCACTTTTCTTAAACTCTTCTCCTTGGTGATCCAGGTAAGTCAATTTTTAATAAATTACTTATTGCTATCTAAATATTATCCAATGATAAATGAAACTTAGGAAATGGTAAGGGGGTATTCAGCCAGAAATAGCCTTTTTATTGTCCTTTAGTGTTTTACACTTCAGAGGTGAAAGATGACATTTGCAATCTACATTAGCGTTCAGGACAGCAGTTCATTTAAACCATATATAGCGTATGGAACACCCTCAGAACTCTAAAGAGTCTCAACTGAAGACTTGCATGCATCCTTTTCATATTATAAAGATTAGATTTCATTAAAGAAATTATTGATGAATAAATGTCATTGAAGAAATATAATTTTTATGGGGTTTTTTAATGTAATTTTTGTATCTTCTCACTCTCAGCTGTCTCCAAGGAAGCTTCTTTTAACAGCTGGAGAACTTGTCCTAAATAATTTCAAAATCCTACAAAGCCTGTAACTTTTTTTTCTGACTTAAAGTCCATTTTTCTGCTGGTTTTGTTTAGAACATATCTATAGTGTTGAATTTTAAATCTAGAAGGAGCATACAAGTGCTCCTTTTCGCCCCTTCTCAGGGATACTAGGATGAGCTGAAGGACCCCTGCCCTTAGACTGATCTGTAGTAGGAATTCTTTTTCCAAAGGCAAAACTAGCTATTTCAGATCCAGGTCTTTAGCTGGTTAAACACTGTTGTTGCCTTTTTCTTACCTTCAAGTCAAAGGCATAAGGTCAATTGGAAAAAGCTGAAGATGCAGCCCTCAGGATTGGAGAAGGCAGCTATAGTGTGTACTAAAATAAGATGTTTAGACACATGAAACCACCTCTGAATTTTGTCTCTCCCACTGACTCCTGGGGTAATTGTGGGGACTCATTTGGAAAATCTGTTCAGGACCATCCTTTATGCCAGCTCTTAGCCTTTTCTACATCAGTTTCACAAAGATAAAGTGAAGAAAATTACCCCTTCTCCCTCACTCTGTTTGCTACTGAATTGTGCCTCATTAGTGTGGGCACAATTCAGGGCAAGGACATCTTGTTAATCTATAATTATACAATGCCCAGGAAAATCTGGCCTTGATACCAGGTACAGTTTTAAAGAGCTGTGTGCTTTCAAATATAAGATACTGTAATTTAGATGGTATATAATGTGTCTAATAAAAGATGGGTGGATCTCCATCCCAGATCATACTGCTCCACTTCTAATCAGGTGAGATGAGGCAACTGGCTTCACCCCACCATGTTTTGGTTAGCCAGTGCAGTGAGGATTAAAATTGAAGTTTAAAAATTGGTGTTGAGTTCGGGTTATGGATTTCAGTACAGTTTGAATTGGTAATAGGAGAAGTAGTAGACAAGCAATAGCAGAAGAGTGTTTTAGGATTAAAACAGTGGTGATCTAGAAAATACCAGCATACATTGAAACAACAAAAAGGTTCCTTAGGAAGGAGATTTACTGGGTGGAAAAAGGAAACCAGACAAACATGTAACTGTCACATGAACTTAGCAATTTCCCCTTTTGCCGTCAACCATGACATCCAGCATGCAACCCTGTCTTCCCAAAATCTTGACATCTCGTACGTAAACTTTTTGCTAGACTAACAGCTGCCTTTTCTCCCCTCCTCTTCTTGTGTTACAGGTCTGGATCTGCCCCATGTCTCCCTACGAGTGCTGCCTGCCACCTGGGCTGACATGCCCTGAGCCATTTGCCCTCACCTCCAATGAGACCTATGTCGTAAAATACCCTGACACAGTAATGGACATAGTGGAGCCTGATCTGCCAGTGTATTCTGTGATATATCCCGGCCCAACTCTCACCACTTTTCCTCAGCAAACCATAGTGGGATCTACTGCCTTGTTCGATGTCAGAAACTTGTTTGGTTCCAGGGGATTTAATGGGTTTAGGGGTATGTGTGGTTCTGGGACAGCATGTAACTCAGGATTATCATTTTATGATATAGGAAACTTTAATCCTTCTTTTCCTCACTTGTCCATACCCTTTTGTTATAGAACTTGCAGACCAACCTAAATCCTGCATGGATATCTGTGGATAAAGTGAAAAGCAGTACTGAACAATAAGAAAGACCACGACTAAGTTTATGGATAATGGATTATAGAAGTGCTGAGTTCCTACAGTTCCCAGTAGAGTCAATAAAGCATTGGCTTCCTGGCACTAGACCTGCATGAGGACTTGAATTTCCAAACTTCAAGAAACTGAATTTTCACTATCAATCTTATTCAAAATTAGAATGAAATAAAAAAAAAGAAAGAAAGAAAGAAAAAAAATACTTCTCCAAGAAACAAGATTAAAAAAATACATTTTTGGTTCGATAAAAAAGTATCTCAATAAATTCAAGTTTTTATGCCAATATTGACTTTCTATTATCAATTTCTCTTGAAATAAAAACCATAAAATATTTCAAATTTAGATGATGAAAAATCTTGGGTTCCAAAATCAATTTTATCAAAACTCATATTCATTGTATATTTTGTGGAACCAGCATTTACAATTTAAAAAAAAAAAAAAATCAGCACTACTTGGCATTTCTTAAGACGAGGCATTTTGCAAGTCTTTCTTGTGCTTTATTTCTGCTTAGAGCCATGATGTAATGGTTTTCCAGCTTATTTTTCTGCCTACACTTCATTTGATGCAAGCCAGGGCAAAAAAATACACTAACTTCAAGCAATTGTAATAACAGATATCTTCATAAAATATCTCAGCAAAGAAGAGCATTCTATGTAAAATCATGGAACTGGAGATTCATTGTAGACCCTCATGAAGTCCTGGAACTCTTCTGATTATATCCTATCCATCTTATTTTGCACGTGTATATTCTGCTTCTCATTCCCATTAAATATTGCCATGCAGCATACACTTCTGGGGTTTCCTTTTCCTCTACATTTTATTTTTGAACCTTTGTGAGTGCCACTATAAGTGATGTTGTCACCTTCCTGAGGCTCAACACTCATAACAGCATTAACTAAGTCACCACTCAATATTTATAAGTTTTTGCATGTTTTGAGACCTCAGCCAAACTGCAGAGAAGAAAGATGCTGCTGGCTATGGAGGGTGCTTCAACCTGCACAGTGGCAGGCCAGTCCACCTCTGAAGCAGGTCACAGAAAGCTGACAGGCTCTGCAGCATGGAGCACCACGAAACCTCCTCCCTACTCCTTGCCAGGCTCTTCAAGATGAAGAGATTTTAATTAATTGATGTATTAGGAGGACTTTCCCAGCCTATTTCAAACAAAAGTGTAGATGAGGTTCTTAGTGACATGGTTCCGTGGTGGACTTGGCAGTGCTGTGGTAATGGTTGGACTTGATGATCTGAAATGTCGTTTTCAAACTACTTATTTCTATGATTTTATTCAAAATAGAACAAATATCATTGACCAAGTATGAACAGGCAGCAGCAGGGCACTATAACCCTTTCTCTGGGTCATTTCATTGGGAGAATTTGTGCAGAAAAAGGATCTGTAATGTGGATACATGCAACTTCATAGCGCAAAGAATATATATTGCCCAACATACAGTAATACTTAGGACTAATGAGTTATTAGGCTGAGCATTAGACCTTTTCCTCATTGTAATTCCCAGGAGGCAGTTTCCAACAGCCTTCCCCATCGCCTAGGGTATTTTCTCCATATTAATCTACTCAAGTTATTGAAATCTGCAAATTAAACCTGCCACTTCTTTTCCCATAAATAAAACTCAAATTCGGGTGGCTCCTATATGATCCTTTCAGTAATAACAAATATAGTTTTCAAAATACTTCATAAGCAGTAATTATATTTGTACACACGCAGAGCATTGCGAAAGTAAGCCTCTGCCTTCAGATTTAAACAACCCAGGTGTTTGTTGAGCAACACTTTCAATTTAGAAATATATGTGTGAGGTTATTTTTATTTTTTTTTTTAGTTTTCAACAAATCACCCCAATATTTTGTTCTAAAGGTCATGGGACAAATCCCAAGGCAGTGGAAACCAGACATCTTGCCTCCCTTCAGCAATGCAGTATGCACTACTCTCAGTTTGCTCAGCTCAGAATCATAGAATCAACCAGGTTGGAAAAACCCTTAAAGCTCATCAAGTGCCACCATTCTTCCAGCACTGCCAAGGCCACCACTAAACCATGTCACTGAGGACCTCATCTACACAGTGTGTGAACACTTCCAGGGACAGTGACACCACCACTGCCCTGGGCAGCCTGTTCCCATGCCTTTCAGTGAAGAAGTTGTTCCTAATACTCAACCTAAACCTCCCCTGGTGCAGCTTGAGGTTGTTATTCATGTCTTTTGAATATCAGTACCCTGTAACAGTCTAGCCCTATGAATGGGTCTCCATTGATGGTGAATTTAATAGCAGATCAGCAAGCCAAACACTAATAGCTACCATCCACCACTAAAGTTACACCACTGTTTACTGGCACCACAATTGTCCTAAGGATTAAGGTGTTTGTTGCAGTGTCATGATGGAGGAACCTTGCTTGTTTGGACGTAGATTGCATCTGTCCTTTCTTTCTCCTTCTCTAAGGTTCTGTGCAAAACCTGTGTTGGTCAACATAACCATGAATTACCTGACATATATGTGTCATGTGTAATTTTGCTGTGAATACACTCCACTGCTATGTGGCCCAGGACTCTGAGCAATAACCATGCTATAAAGGAGGACAGGCATGTGTAGCAGTGCTGGAAAGCTATACATGGCTGTAGCCTGCAGGAAGGGGAAGGGTTGCAGGGGCCCAGATTGTGTACTAGAAGTCTGATTTTATTCCAGTGCACAGTTTCCCTACAGCCTGGGTTTTGATTTAATCAGATTTATACTCCCAGCTACCTCTAACATGTGAAATGCCTCTCTGAGGGTCAGCCAGGGCAAAGTCATTCACTGGGAAATATCCAAGTGTCCTCAAGGAAAGAGTTTCGAAATACTTTGCAAGTGCTTTGTATTGATTTACATTAGCAAAGTGCCTATTACAAAGTTAATATCATGTAACTCCATTTAGATGTCCTGGAATGAGATCTTTACTACAAAGTAGCTATTAATTTAGATCTGATAATAAACCTTGAATGTGCAAAGGGATTGTTCATCATATCAAAAACTTTCCCATGTGCCCCTATTCTTTATCCTCCACATCATCCCTCTCTTTCCCTCTCCAATTTCAGAGAGCTTCTCCTAAATGCAGGACCAGTATAGAGTGCTCTTAAATTCTTATCCTTTGCTCATTTTCTATATTCACATATTTTACATTGTTGGGCTGTTCAGCCTGGAGAAGACTGTATGGAGACCTCATAGCAGCCTTCCAGTACCTGAAGGGGGCCTAAAAGGATGCCAGAGAGAGACTCTTCATCAGGGATTGTAGCGATAGGACAAGGGGTAATGGGTTTAAACTTAAACAGGGGAAGTCCAAGTTAGATATAAGGAAGAAGTTCTTTACTGTGAGGATGGTGAGATGCTGGAACAGGTTGCCCAGAGAGGCTGTGGCTGCCCCATCCCTGGCAGTGTTCAAGGCCAAGCTGAACAGAGCCTTGGGCAACATGGTCGAGTGTGAGGAATCCCTTCCCATGGCAGGTGGTTGGAACTAGATGATCTTAAGGTCCTTTCCAACCCTAACTATTCTATGATTCTATGATTTTATGATTCTATGTTTGTTCATACCAAGTCTTTGGTCTGCCCTCTCAAGGAACTTTCCAGCAATAACACCTACCTACAGTTACATATAGAAGAGAAGTTCAAAACCCTCATCTCAAACACGTTTCTGCTTTTCCCACACAAAAGATTGGAACAAATAAAGAGGATGAGTCAAATCTTTTCTTATTAGACTCCTTACATTCAAATATCAAGTAATAACATCACTTTACATTGCACATAAAATCTTCATTCTTGATACATTGTTAATACAGTCATCATTAGTTCTAGACCTTGACCTTTGAGTACTTCAATTCCTATTAAAAGTCAGCAGGTATGTGATAGCGGAGTTCTGTGCTGGACAGTATTTCTCACCCTCTAACCAACAGAAGCCTGAGGTCTGCCGGGGAGGACACAGAGTGAATCACATCAGATTTAGCTGCTACACCCACAGATTGCTAAAAATACTTCATTCATTCTCCTGCATAATTTGTTTACATTCCTGTGGTTTTTTCCTGATTAAATACTTCAGGTTTCCATGCCATAAATTGTCCTTAAAATTTGAGATGAATGAATGTGTGGGATTCCCCTGCAGGGGAAAAATTCACTTGTTAAATATATCCTGTTGAAGGCTGAACACAAATACTTTCGAAGACCATTGTGAAGGCTGTACGACATCTTCTACAGGCACCACACTACAGTATCAGAAATTACCATTGTTTCAGCAAGCTCTGATACCACACAACTCAAAACTATTGTTTCTTCTTATACATCAAAACTGTGCTTTAAGGCAACATCTCAGATCTGCACACTGTATTTTAGATAACATGACTGAAAATGACAGATTTTAAAGCTTAATAAAACAAACCTACACCAGCTGAGGATCTACTTCTGCATTTCTAACATTTTCTTATGTCTGTCATCCTAACTCTCATTTAAAGCAGGATCAACTCTGAATTCAGACCATGATGCTGAGGGTTTACATCATGGGCAATTTTTTCCTCCTCCTTATATAGAATCATGAAATGGTTTGGGTTGGAAAGGACCTTAAGATCATCTAGTTCCAACCCCCTACCATGGGAAGGGACTCCTCACATTAGACCATGTTGCCCAAGGCTCTGTCCAACCTGGCCTTGAACACTGCCAGGGATGGGGCAGCCACAGCTTCTCTGGGCAACCTGTGCCAGTGTCTCACCACCCTCACAGTAAAGAACTTCTTCCTTTTAACTAACCTGGACTTGTCCAGATTTATCAATCTGAAAGCCTCGCGTTTCAGTTTACTATTTATTGTTATCTCCACTCATTCTCCTGCCATACATCTTCTCAAATGGCCCAGCTTTATCTTCTCTTCAACTTGTGCTCACCTGGAATAATAGTTCAGCCTTTAACTTTTGTGTGTCCATACCTGATCTATAAATAGTGACAATAGCTCCTTCCCCATTTTTTGTCAGACTGATGTTCTGAGATCTGATCCAATTCAGAGAACATCCCTTATGTTGATATTTCATAGCCAACACAATGTAGCCTTCATTTTAATTGTGACATTACAGGTAAGGTAAAGCTGATTTACACAGTTATAACCCAGCCTGGTTTGCTCCTTATCTATCTCTAGGAAACCAGCCAGCATCTTCAGCATCCATAATTATATGCATATTGACAAAAGTCTTCTCTGAAGGCAAGGGCTTACGCATGACAGAAAGAAAACAGTTTGCCACCTGCTGCCTAATGCCATACAATGAAGAGTTGAGGTGGATGCTTGGGAAGTGGGTAAGAAAGAAAAACCAAACTCAAGACTCAAAAGGGAATTGAGGCAGGTTGTGTAATATCATCTGGGGCAACCAGAGGGAGCTATGGAGACCAAATCTTACAGAGCTAACTCAGCATCTTATGACTTTATCTGCATGACTCGGGTTTCCACCTATAAACCAAGAAACAGGATTAACAATAGATAAAATCATGCTGCGATCAGGGAGAGCATGCAACATAGGTATACTCCAAATAGATTTTACAACATCTAAATAATTTCAGTTGCTTTCTTGGCCTGAACAAGCTAACATCCTGATTTTCTTTATTACAATACATTAAAGTATAGTTTTCATCAGCACATAGTGAGGGTGGTGTCTGCTTTCTGCCCTGCATCATGCCCTTCCCTTCTGTGCTCCTTCAAAATTTCTTTCTTCTAAGTTTATCATGCCAAATGATAAGGTTTTTGACAGTTTTGCCATTTTTCAGTATACAAGATCTAGTTTTATCCCAGCTAGAAGTGAGAAAAAAAGCTAAAGTCCTGGGTCTCCAACTGTATTATTGGGTTTTTTTGCTGATCTGCTAAGCCCCAGGTACCTGTGGTAAAGACAAAGCTGGGGTGCATCCCAGCCCTCCATACTTGTGAGAGTCTGAGAAGGTTGGAAAGCCTTCCAGGAGCCAGCCAGCAATTGCACACATCATGAGGCCATCGTACAAGAAAGTTTTACCCACAAAATGTTATCAAAAGACCTTCAGAAAAGTCTCTGTTCTCTTAAGATGGCAAATATGCTGGAGAAGACCATCCTCCACCTTCTCATGTACCCAGTCCATGAATTACTTTTTTTCTAGTAGCTCTAGTTCTATTAAATCATGCTCCTTCTGCCATAAATTAGGATTTATGAGGTGTTTCTGGAAACACCCTGCATAATTAAACGCCATGGGAATGTTTTGAGGACTGAAAGTGTTTCAAAAACATTTATTAATGCATTGCCTATGCAAATAGTTGCATTATCATAATAGCTGTAGGTGACGCCTAGTGTTGGGCAATAGTATCACCTTAAAGGAGATTTATCAAGGTCATTTCTGGCATTGTCCTAATTAGGCTGTGATTCACTGCCTCAAATTTTGGCTTATTCAACTTTCACTTGTAGTTTGTATAAAATCAGAAAGCCAAAGCTTCTGATAGTGTAAGAACTGGTGGATCTATACACTACTGCATAACTCTTGCTACCAATCTGTACCTATATTTCAGTTCACACTTGCCTAATGGGCAAAATTTTTGCTGATGTAGTATGTGTTCAGATGATGTAAGCAAGTAGAGCCGCTTTGAAGTGAAGAGAATGAATGCTGCAGACCTGCATCAGCAGAGCATCCGTCCCCAAGCATTTTGCTTTGATTATTTCTTCATTAGCAAATGCTCCTGACTCAGCTTTACGAACAAAACTTTTATGCTCTGAAGTTGAACTGGTTTGACCACATAAACCATATCTTAGCTAGGCAACAGCCATTATTACTGCTGTCCCTGTCTTACACAAGGATATAATTTTCTAAAACAATTTAAAATTAATAGGTACCAACAATATTAACATTCTATATTGTGGTGTATGCAGTCTGCATTATTCTCTGCACTTTATTGACTTTATTACATTTCTTGGACACTGTAGTAGCTAGTACTAAACAGAGCACTAAACACAAACTGCAAGGGGAGGAGAAGAAGTGGGGGAAGAGAAAATTTTGTGTAGTATTGCTACATTATGGGAGAATTCTGAAGAGTGAATTAGTTTGTACTCAAGGGATTTCATCTTAATATGACAGTGAGGATTCAGCTCCAAGCTCTGTCATGGGTCTCCCAAACGCCACAGAGTTCAAGTGAGAGAAGAATACAGAGTGCTTTGCTAGAATCCTTTTGTAGGGGGACTTTCATACTTGCTATATGTGCGTTAATACTGATGTCTTGAACTAGGAGTTTTGATGTGAAACTTGGAGAGAAAATGTCAGGCCTTGAGCAGCCTGGTCTAGTGGGAGGTTTCGCTGACCATGGATAGGGCTGGAACTGGATGATCTTAAGTCCTTTCCGACCCAAACCATTCTATGACTCTAAGATTCTGTATCTTCCAGCTAGGAATTACCAAAGAGTTAGAACCAAGAGCACTGATAACTTAAGGAGGGGAAGAAAAATAATCTAGACTGTATTTTTAGCTACAATATGAGCTCCTTTGACATATGACATTCATCCTACCTTGTTAGGATCAAACCATGAAAATCTGAGGCCAGCTCTGCCACAGCACATAGCAACAGGCTGAGCATTACCCCATCTGCTACTGATGGACTCACCTCTGTCCCAATGCACATGGCGATGGGAGGCTCCCATGCGCACAGAGGCTCCCTCCAGTGGCAGAAGCTATTGGGAGGGACTTGCCAAAGTGCTTGTGCAGTACACCCATATTCCCAGAAATCCCTTCACCACACTCACTCTTCCCACTGGAGGGAAGTTTCATGCATCAAAATGCCAAACACATTTAAATTAATTAAATCCGTCAGCATCATGGTGTTTATGACACGATGCATTTATGACATTAATTATTCTTATTTTATATGGAGCCCATAAAGATCCCCTGGGCTGTGGAGCTTATCAGGAATATTCTGAAGACATCAGGAAATGAGGTTCTAAAAGAAGTTCACAAATACCTGTTACAATGGCATACATGAAAGTTATTTTATGTTAATAGCAATAATATCCCAGTGGATTTAGACTGCTCTGACCTATGCATCTGAAATATGAAAACCTTTCAATCTACTCATTTTAAGCTTCATAATGGGAGGTGGCTTCATCTTTATTTAAAAGATAAACCTGTGACAGTTTTTCTCTGCAAAGTTTTTGCACCAGATACTTGCCTGGCTTAAGAACACATCCGTAAACCTTATTAACATTATATCAGATGAAAAACAAGCTATGTCTTTCTATAGAGATTTATCTAGGCATGGAGACACATACTAGATGTTAGCTTATATTTCCAATAAGGAAATCTTGCATGTGTTGCCACACTGTGCATTGCCATCTCCAAGGCTCCCTGTGCAGTTGTTTTTTTAGCAAAGATAAGTCACCAGAAGCCTATTAATCCTTACTGTATTTTTAATTCTTAATGAAATCAGCAGAGTAGAACCAGGAAATTTCAAGATTAAAAGAACTTGAAAGTTACCATCTGCATTTTACATTATTACCCAACTCAGCTTTAGATAATCATGAACAGTGAACAAAACAATTACTGCAACTACAGCAGTAATACATGCAACAGGGTTTGGTTCATAAGTAATTAAGGCCTTTATACAAAGGGTGTCTCAGCTCCTCCAGGCAATCTAAGAAAGGGTATATATACTCGCTCCATGCAAGTTTTTTCTAACTACTTCTCTTGACTTGTTCTCTCCGGTGCACTGAGTAAGTCTGATTTGACAACTATAAACCCCTTGACTTTCATTTTGCTTTATCATGATCTTTTTGTTAAAACTGGGACTAAATCCTGCATAAATATTCCGGCTCTCAGGGTCAGTAGGAAGCATCCTTCTGCAGAGGCTTTCTATACTAGAAAAAGGATGCAAAAATAAAAGTAAGGGCTTCATGGGGGAATTAGGAATTTCAGTCTGAGTTCTGAAATATTTTCAGCAGAGCTCTGAGAATGAATTTTGCCTTCGTTTTGGTTTATTTGGCTTACAAGGGGGTTGAGCAGCTGTTAGGTGGGGGGTTTCACAGATGACTATTGAAGTAAAAATCCTTATTCAAAGCTAGTTCTGTGTAGTTCTAGACATGCAGCATTGCTGATGTTCATAAGCTAGCCATCCTTAGCTAAGTGGAGTCACAACAAGCTACACCAAGTGATGATTAGATATTATCATTTAATGTAACAGTGGGAATAAGCATTCATTTCTATTGGAACTCCACTAGTTTCAATGCATTTTACTGAGATTAAATTAAGCAATTTTTAAGTTGAATCTCTATTCAAACCTAGAATTATTTGGGGTAAAATGCTATGCATGTTTTTTTGCTTTTTATTTTGTTTTTTCTCCCCAGAATGATACATTTCAGGGTAGGTTTGCTTTGCTCTGAGCTGGGACAAGTAAACAGATCAAAGAGCTCAGTGGCAATTGTCAATTCCCCTGTGCCAGCTCTTTGCTAGAACCTGGTGCAAAATAGCACTGAGCTTCTGAAGTAAAGTTGTTTTCAGGATATTTTTACTTAATGTTTGGCAATAAAATAGCTTATTTATCAGAAAGTATTGCTGGCTACGTATTTTAAATCCGGTATTCTACCTCTCCATAGGTAAGACTGGCTGATTTCAGAGATTAGCTCCAAATCCAAATTGCCCACCGTCAGCTTTAGAAACTTCCTGCATTTTCTGTTAACTATTTGTAAGGAGTGCTGCAAAGCTGCCTGAAGCCCTGCTTTTGTCTTCCAAATGTTCTCAAGGACAGCAGCACACAGGAATTCACTGGGAGTAAAATAATACTTTCTTTATTCATCATACAAAGCATCTTTGATTTACAAGCTTAAAATGCAATGCAATACTGTACAATGGAGAACTAGTTTCTATGTGAAAAGTTAACCTGGAAAAATAAACAAACAGTATGAAATGTGTTTAACCTTAACTGAAGCTGAAGTTTTCTTATTTGGGCTGACAATATTTTAAGTTATGTGTCCAACTAAACCAATATTTTTAACCCCCCATTTATTTTTACCTTACGTTTTTCTGCGTTTTAGTGGAACTTTTTAGCACCTGGAAAGGACAGGAATCTGCAAGGAAAATCATGTAGCAAATTAAGCAGGCTGTTAAAGATATGATTCAAACTCAAATCTATAAAAAACCCAGATCTTTTTCCCCTTGCTCTCTTATGCTCCATCTACAAAGCGCAGGCTGAGAAGCTGTGTGTGGGAGGAAAGAAATGCTGTGGGAACAAGTTCAAACTTGTCTCCGGGAAACATCACAAAAGGCTGGGAGGTTTTACAGCAGATGTCAGTTTTGGAGATGGCACACAAAGAAAGGGGAGGGATTTTGCTCTCCCAGAGGTCAAAGCTAAAGTAGCAAATCAGGTCAAACAGATGCAAGCTAAATGAAAGGTGGTGGATAGAAGGAAAGGAGCTTAACTACTGTCGTTATCCAAATTATCTCTGTCTAAAGATCTCTCAGAACCACTCTTTGAAGTGTCAATAACCAAGTGCATAGATTTTTATTTGTTTTACTAATTGTGCAAATAAATTGCAGGCATTCCCCTACCAGGGCCAGGCAATGGCTTCTGAGCAGCTGGCATGCACCAACTCCTGCGATGCCAAGTGTCCCCAGCCGCTGGCCACCAGCAGCAACGAGCCCTGCGTCGTGGCCTGTGGTGACTCCCGGGTGATTATATATCCACCCCCTGTCGTTGTCACCTTCCCAGGGCCCATCCTCACCACCTATCCACAGCAAACCGTCGTGGGAGCCTCAGAGCCCTCAGAGGTGGCCCTGGCAGAGGCTCCCACTGCAGCACCTCTGCCAGCGGAGACGATGGGGAGACTGGAGGCAGCAACCGAGAAAGTTGCACCCCAGGTCATCACCCGACCTGAGCCACGGTGTACCCCAAAATACTCCTACACCTATTCTTCCCAATGGACACATCCATGCAATTCATACCGCCCTGGGAAGCGGTGGACATACTAAGGTGTGTGCAGAGTGGTTTAAAGAAGCAGTAAAGGAAACTCAAGGTGCAAATTACGGATGGAGCTGAAGGACATCAGCCCCAGTGCTGGGTGGTGTCTGGCTGCAAATGAGAGTTGCGAATGCTCAGCACCTGTGAAAGGCAGGTTCATGTGTGCATTTTCTCATTTTGCCTTTAGTTTAGATCCGTTATCCTCTGGCTTTCCAGTTTAGTCATCTGCTTACATTGTGCTTTGTCTTATTTCAGTTATATTATTGACACTGAATTTAGAGTGGTGACTTAGGATGCTAGAAATTGCACACAGCAACTGTGCCAAAGAAGAAAACCCATTTTTTATAGACTGCATCATTCTAACCCTGGTGATTAGCCAGAACCTCACTGATCCCCTGGAAAGATGGTGTTAATATTCTGTACAATTTTGTTCCAGAATTGTAGAAAAGCTGTCTTTTTCCAAATAAATTTTCTGTACCAAAGTATGTCTCCTGGTTTTCATCATCACAATTATTTCCTTCTTCTTTTACTTACTTATTGATTGAATATATGGTAAATTTTTCCTTGATCATAGGTTTTCCATGTTTCTTCTTCAGGCAGGCACAAAGGTCACAAAATCCCAGGAATTCTTTTCTACACAATGTCATTAAATATGTGCTGAACATTTGACACTTCCCCAGGACCAGCCTGAGTCCCTGGAATTTGCCACTTGTAATCCCTGCAATCCTTTGCAATCCCTGCAAGGGCTCGGGTAATGCTCAGGTACTAATTTGCCACATCCTTCTCAGGACAGAGCAACTTTTTCCAGCCTAAAGCAAGATGTGAATATTAGAGCGCATCCAGAAGAGTGAAGAAATGTATAGCTCACACATGGCCTCCTGTCACATTCTGCAGAGCTTCCCTAAGGTCACAGGGGGAAGAATGCCCTCAAGCTGCCCACAGAGGACAGCATTCATGAATGCACTAGCCCCATTGCATGGAAAATGCTCAGTGCATCACCCCAGGCATCACAACATGGTGGGAACAGGGTACAGAGTAGGAATAGGAAAGAAATATTCCACTAGTTTAACTTTCATACCTCTATGGACCCAAAAAAAAAAAACAACCCAGAAAGTGGTATTTCACCTTTGAAATCTGTCTTTTGTAATGAAGCTCATGATTTGCTAGAATATCCCTACCTTACAGTACAAACCTCTTTTCTGAGAGAAATTAAAAGCTTCCACAAACGTGATAAGCAAATTAATGACGATAAAATATTTCACATTATTGCCCTAGGATTGTTGCTAACATTATTAATCTAAAAATAGCAACAGCCAGAGTGAAGAATAATTTCAGATAAAAAATAATGGTTCATGGTTTGAGGATTAATTCATGAGGGTGAAAAATGCAATAAAAAATGCGAGCAAAAAACCAACAAAAAAACAAAATACCCAAAACAGAAACAGTGATTGGAAAAGCAAAAACCAAGAAGCTGCCAGAAGGGTCAACACTGCAATGCAACAAAGCTTTTATTGCGGTTCAAGGGGGGGAGGAGTTGGGAGAAGAGGCATGGATCAGGTAAGGGGCAGCTGATATCTCCTAGCAGATGGAATCAAATATGTACAAAAGCAGACAACCATCATAGGGCTACATCGACATAGGAAGCAAGGCATAAAAGGATACTGAAGTGGGGCAGGAGGAAGCCAGAACTCGGCAACAAACAGGCGCAAAGCGTCCAAGCTCTGAATCCCAGAAGAGTTCAAGGGATGTTCCTGATTAACATATAATGTTGGGAAGCACCACGGCATTCCTGGAGCAATCTGGCATCTGCGGCTGGCACGAAGTGAGGCTTAGCAACACCCACAGCTGGCACCGAAGGACATGAGGCCTTGGCCCCAGACGTCATAACCTCCGCAGCCACCAAAGCCTCCATAGCCGCCAAAGCCTCCATAGCCTCCGTAGCCTCCACAGCTACCATAGCCTCCATAGCCCCCGTAGCCACCAAGGCCTCCGTAGCCACCATAACCTCCATAACCACCACGGCCTCCATAACTGCCGCCGTAGCCCCCGGCAAGGGCAGGGACTCCCGCTGAGCCCACAGCACTGTGCTGGGGGAAGGAGCGGAGGATAGGTCCCGGGAAGGTGACCACCGTGGCCAGGGGCTGGATCAACACTGAAGAGGCTTTGCCCTGGGGCTGTGCTTCCTGTCATGGCAATCCAGGAGTCCTGGGGCTGCAGGCAGCCAACGAGAAATGCCCGGTGTGGGCAATAAAATCTGTGTGGGGCCCCTCATGCCTTTTTGTGCTGCAGAGAGCAGGAGCCTAATGCTGGGAGATGAGAGGGATGGCAGAGGGAGGAACTGTGGTCAGTGGAGATGAGCATGGTCTCTGCTCTCCGTAGCCATCCCGCAGCAATGTGTTGATTCCTGAGGTTAGGCAGGAGGAAGCCGGGGGCAGCTTCGGAAGGTCCCTCTGAGAAGGCAATGTGTGGAAGCCCTCTTGAACACACTTGAGAACCCATGCTGCTACCGGGAGTCCTGCATGTGCAGGAAATACTATAAAATCAGTGGACAACAATGCGATGCAACAGAGCTTTTATTGCAGTTGGAGGAGGGAAGGAGCTGGGAGAAGTGCAGAGCCCCGAGCAGGAGAAGCCTAAGCCTCCAGGCAGGGGGCAGGGCTGCAAAGAGCATCAAGCATGCTGCAGGAGCGGGCACCCCTCATGGGGCTGCATTGTCATCTCAAGCATGCCCTAAAGCGCTGCTGAATTGGGGCATAAAATACTCAGAGTTGGCCATCAAGCGGTACCAGGCCTCCAAGCTCCGGAACCCATCAGTGCTGAAGGGATGTTTTTCGTTGGGCATCATCTGCCGGAGAGTAGCAGGAGCTTTCCTGGAGATCTCTGTCATCTGCGGCAGGAGGCAGGTGGGGCTTAGCAGCTCCCACAGCTGGCACCGAAGGACACCAGGCCTCGGCCCCAGCCGCCATAACCTCCGCAGCCACCAAAGCCTCCATAGCCGCCAAAGCCTCCACAGCCTCCGTAGCCTCCATAACCTCCATAACCACCACGGCCTCCATAACTGCCGCCGTAGCCCCCGGCAAGGGCAGGGACTCCCGCTGAGCCCACAACGCTGTGCTGGGGGAAGGAGCTGAGGATGGGTCCGGGGAAGGTGACCACCGAAGCCGGGGGCTGGATCACCACCGTGGAGCTCTGGCACTGACGCACGCAGGGCTCGTTGGTGGTGTCAGCCAGCGGGCACGGGGCAGCCACCCCACAGGAAGGGGCACACAGGCTGGAGCAGGACATTCTTCTCTTCAGGAGGTCAAGCTGCAAGAGATCGGAGAGTTATGGTGCAGTACATTGCATAACCCCAAATGCCTTCTCACTCCTGCACTTGCAACCTCTTTCTCCAGTACACTGCCTTGATCATTTCAGGCGGCTAAAGCAAAGTCCCTTTCCACAGTGGATGTGCTGCTGAAAACCCTTTGCTCTCCCACACTCTTCTTCAGCCTGCCTCACACCCAGCAAAGAAGAAAAGCCCCCTCAACAAATGAAGGTTGGACATCGATGAGATCCAATGGTGCATTATTATTCCCTATGGATCTTAGGTGGAAGTTTATATTCACAGCCTTTCCCTGGCTGTGAGAGAGCAGTATCAGATCATAACTGTTCCTGATGAAACAGGGGTAGGGGAGACAGAAAAAGCCTTTGAGGAAGACAGAGCTGAGGACGGAAAGAGGGACGTAAGTCTTGGACTTACCACAACGATCAGGAAAGTCAAATGGATGAAGCTGGATGGAGAGCTGTGAAGCCCTCAGCTTTTATACGCACCCAAGACTGCCTGGGGCAGTGGCAATGGCCAGTGACAGAAGCCCCAGCTAATGATGAAATCAAGCAGAGATGCCTCATGAAACAAAATTAATCCATCCTCCCTGGGGAGAGTAGTGAGCAAATGTGACCTGGAGAGCAAACAGGGAATGGGAGGGACAATGGCACACAATGACATGAAAGACGAGAAGATGCTATAGCTGACCTCATGGAACCCATAAACCCTGATCGATCCCTAATCCTCCCACTTTGCTCATGTCTTGGAGTCTTGAGCACCTCGCAGAAGTGCTTTGCAATCCTGGGCACAGCCATCACGCCTGTCATTACCACTCTTTTACAAGGTGTCAATGGAGGTATTGGTAAGTTGGGTGAAGGGAGAAGCCATTCCATATGCTTGGAATAAATCCCACATGACCACCATCTTCCAATTGCTGTTTTGGGGCATGAAGACAGGAGCATCCCATAGTCATCTTTTTTATCTTCCTTGTCACGGTGTGATGAAGGATTGCTGCTTGACAGCCATGCTAGGAGTAAGGGCTCATTTGCTCTGTGGGGCAAAACCAACATGCTGAGAGCTTCATGGGCACTCACGTCCCTAATCCTCCCACTTTGCTCATGTGCTGGAGTCCTCGGCACCTGCAGAAGTGCTTTGCAATCCTGCACACAACCATCACACCTGTCATTACCAGATCTTTTACAAGGAGGCAAAACAGACGCACGGGCAGATTGGGCAAAGAGAGAAGCATGGAATGACTTCTGAAGGCCCAAGACATTCCCGTACCTTTCAGGGGTAACAGTTCAGAAGCATCCCTAAGCCTGATGGCCATCTCCATGACCTTGCTTTCAGGGTGTGAGTGGGGCTCACCCACCGAGAGAGCCATGCAAAGTGTAGGAGCTGCATTGGTGTGTGGGGAAGGAGAGCTAAAGGCTTGAAGCTCAACATTTACGGATATTGAGCAATGAGATTCAGCAGCAGGGTCATGTGTGAGAAGGAGACATGCACGGAGGGGCAGGAAGGCAGGAAGGGAACCAATGCTCCCCCAGGCTTCCATGGCCATGTGTCTGTGAGCGTGGACATCCTGGAGCCCTCTCTGGAGAGACTCAATTCCTCCACTGGACATTGAGGGCTGATCCAGGATAAGATGAATGAGCACCTACAGAGAGCCAGGGCGCACGTGGACACGCTACACACAGGTTCAAGCATGATGGCCACTCCTAGCACAATCAGAAAGAGGGCAGGCAAAGTAGGGGATTAATGAGAGACCTGTGTTTATGGTGATGCAAGGTCAGCTACAGCAGCACTTTGCCTATCATGGAATGTCCTGTCCCCTATCCTATCACCCTACGCACTCCAGGGCACCTTTGCGTACCACTGACCCCTGTAAAGAGGGACTAGAGTTACATGTCTAATTATGTGTGTCATGAAGTTTGTCCGCTGGCTTCCATGCGTATTTGCGGATTCTGCCCACACCCAGTGGCTGATGCCCTGAGCAGTCTGGGACATGTATAAAAGAGCTGAAGGCTTCACAGCCTCTATCCAGATTCCTGCTCTTGACTCTCCTGATCAAAGGGGTAAGTGCAGCTCTTGGGAGCCTCTTGCAGAGCTCTCCATGACTCCCTTGATAGAGTTTTCTTGCCCTCACCCTTGCCTAAATCCCTGGTGCATTTTCCAGGACTGCGTGCCTGCCTGGAAGATGTCCTGCTCCAGCCTGTGTGCCCCTTCCTGTGGGGTGGCTGCCCCATGCCCGCTGGCTGACACCACCAACGAGCCCTGCGTGCGTCAGTGCCAGAGCTCCTCGGTGGTGATCCAGCCCCCGGCCTCGGTGGTCACCTTCTCCCCGGACCCATCCTCAGCTCCTTCCCCCAGCACAGTGCTGTGGGCTCAGCGGGAGTCCCTGCCCTTGCCGGGGGCTACGGGGTGGCAGTTATGGAGGCTACGGTGGATTGGAGGCCTTGGTGGCTATGGAGGCCTTGGTGGCTATGGGGCTATGGAGGCCTTGGTTTCTATGGGGGCTATGGAGGCTACGGTAGCTGTGGAGGCTATGGAGGTCTTGGTAGCTATGGAGGCTATGGAGGCCTTTGTGGCTATGGAGGCTTTGGGGGCTGGGGCCGAGGCCTTTGTGGCTATGGAGGCTTTGGGGCTGGGGCTGGGGCCGAGGCCTCAGGTCCTTTCGGCGGTTGGTGTGGGGCTGGTAAGCCACGCGTGGGACCGGCTTCAGATGACAGAGAGCTCCAGGAAAGCCTATGGCACATCCCAACATGATGATGCCCTAAGGAAGAATATCTCTTCTGCACTTCTGGGGTTCAGAGCTTTGACACCTTTTGCCTGATGGAGCCCAACTCCGCCTTCCTCCTCATCTGCTTGAGCATCATTTCCAGAGGCATTGACCTCTAAGATCAGAAACCCCCACCAGGTGGCCGGCTCCAGTGGCAGGGTGATGCTCTTTGTAGTTCTGCCCACTGCCTGGAGTGGTTGGATTGCCTTGGTTGGGGCACTACACTTCTCCCAAATTTTTCCCTGCTTCAAAACTTCAATAAAAGCTGTGGTGTACCACAATGTCAACCGTTCCTTTTTCCTGATCCTTTCCACTACTTTCTCTGTTGCCCTAAACCTCTAGGCTTCTTGGGCTGGGCTTCTTGAATATCCACAGTAGTGCTTTTGGAGCATTTGAGTGGCTTGCTCTGTGTGATGCGCATGATGATGACTGTCCCATCTGGGTCTGTGGAGGATGTCACAGGGAGCTTCCTCTGGTCTTCCTCCAACAGTAGGCACAATAAATTCCCAGAACTCTCCTGGAAGATGTGAAAGCACCAGAGGTGTCTCGTGGAGGCTTTTCTAAATGCTCTGCAAAAAGGGTATTGTGCTGTCGCCCTCCCCTGGTTTGGCTTTCTATTGCTCACTTTAGAAGTCCAGAGAAATGGAGAGAAGAAACATGAAAGTAGATTTATGCTGTTAGGTGCTGCCCATTTCCCCCTCCCCAGCCAGATAGGGGTACTACTCAGAAAGGCACACCTAAGTCTTCCCAAGCAATCTTCTCTGAGCCAGGATTTTCCTCCGGGATCCACGTCAAGTGAAGCATAAAGCTTTTTGAGAGGGAGGTTGCAGTGCCAACACTGCCGAGCTCCCACCCTTCCCCAGGTAACTTTCCATCTCGTGATCCCAGCACTGCACATTGCTCTTGTACACTGACAGATCCAGACAAAGCCAAGGAAGGGCAATTTGGCAGTATGCTGGTCTTTGACAGGGACCCAGGAAAAGAGATATCATCTGTCCCACACCAGCATGGGTTTTTACCTGCACTTACTCTCAGACACCTTCTACGTGGTGGCCCACGTGCTGTCCCCTGCGTGCCTGCTGAGGGCACCGTAGTGGAAGTGCCTTTGGGTGATCCCACCGCTGCTGCTGCCATATCTGGGGGCTTTTGTAGACATTTGGCAGCATTGGCAGCATTGTGAGCTGGTGTGTGAGGAAGGGCAGGAAAAAGCCAGCAAATCTGTTTCACAGCACTAGGTGTAGGAAGCCGACCTGTTGTTCCTGGGCACAGCTGGACTGCAGACTGGTGGTGAGTGACCAGGGAATGGCCGGGAAGAGATTCCAGAGCAGCAGTGAGGGGCAGATGGGGCCAAAAGTGCTCCGAGGAGCATTAGAAGATGGAGAAAATACTACATAAGAACATGGCGTCAGGTTGCAGGAATGTGGAGGCGGTGGAGGAAAGGCGTTTGGGGAGGTGCTGGCGATAGGTGACACTCTTCTTTTGACCTATATTCTCACACATAAAGCTGGACCTTTGCCATTGAGATGGCTCCATTGGCATGGCAATCCCAGGAGAGCTGGAGCTGCAGGCAGCCCGTGGGAATGCCCACAGTGGGCAGCAAACTCAGTGCTGGACCCAACAGTCATCTTGAGCTGCACGGTGCAGCAGCTGAAGGAGGGCAGAAGCCAGGGAGGGACAAATGGATAAGCTGCAGTAAACGAACATCAGCATTGTTCCTGTTCTGGCAATCCTTCTGTAGCAACATGGCATTTCTGAGAGGAAGCAGGAGGAAGCCAGGCACCACCCAAAGGTCTCCTTCCAAAGGCCATGGGGGAAACCGTCTAGGACACTCATGGGAAACCATAATGCCACATGGGATATTGTGTACGGAGGAAGGATCAGACAAAACCGAAGGTCAACACTGAGATGCAACACAGCTTTTATTGCAGCTTAAGGGGGGAAAGGAGTTGGGACAAGAGCAGAGCCCCAAGCAAGGTCAGCCCACCACTGCTGGAAGTGGGCAGAGCCACAAAGGGCATCAACCACACGGCGGCAGCAGCCGGCACCTAGTGTGGGTCTCTGTCATCAGGCGGCAACGGGTCTTGAAGGGATGCTCAAGCAGAGCAGGAGGAAGACAGCCGGGCTCCAACAGGCAAGAGGCGTCCAAACTCTGGATGCCAGCTGTGTCAAAAGGACGTTCTTCTTTAGGGTATCATCGTGTTGGGATGTGCCATAGGCTTTCCTGGAGCTCTCTGTCATCTGAAGCCGGTCCCACGTGTGGCTTACCAGCCCCCACACCAACCGCCGAAGGACCTGAGGCCTCGGCCCCAGCCTCCATATCCACAGCCCCCAAAGCCTCCATAGCCACCAAAGCCTCCATAGCCTCCACAGCTACCATAGCCTCCATAGCCCCCATAGCCACCAAGACCTCCATAGCCCCAGTAGCCCAACCAAGGCCTCCATAGCCCCGTAGCCACCAAGGCCTCCAAATCCACCATAGCCCCCCATAACTGCCACCATAACCCCCGGCAACGGCAGGGACTCCCGCTGAGCCCACAACGCTGTGCTGGGGGAAGGAGCTGAGGATGGGTCCGGGGAAGGTGACCACTGAGGCCGGGGGCTGGATCACCACCGTGGAGCTCTGGCACTGACGCACGCAGGGCTCGTTGGTGGTGTCAGCCAGCGGGCATGGGGCGGCCACCCCACAGGAAGGGACACACAGGCTGGAGCAGGACATTCTTCTCTTCAGGAGGTCAAGCTGCAGGAGAAGACAGCGTTACGGTGCAGTACAAGGCCTGACACCAAACCCTCCTCATTCTCAACCGCTTGGAACCTCTGCTCCACGACATTCCTGTACCCTGTCAGGCATTCAGAGGCAGAGCTGAAACCTTTCTCACTCTTTGTGGCTGCTGTAAACCCCTGGCACTCCTCCATGCTCTATGAGCATCAATGCCCATGACTGACATACGAAAAAAAAGACTCCACAAGAAACGTAGATAAGAAATCATTGACCTCGCAGGGGACCTGAATGCATTATTATACTTCTAGATTTTATCTAAAGATTAAAGTTCAAACCTTTCCTGTATCTAAAAGAGCACCATCACATCCTTTCTGTTCTTATGAAAGGTGATGGAGAAGACAGGAAAGAGATGTTGACAAAGATACACAGCTGAGGAAGAAAACAAGAACGTAAATCTGGGACTTACCACAGTGATCAGGAGAGTCAAGTGGAAGAAGCGGTGTAGGGAGCTGTGAAGCCCTCAGCTCTTTTATACATGTCCCACACTGCCTGGGGGGCACTGGCCAGCGTCAGCGACAGAAGCCCCAGCTAAAGAGGAAATCAATCGGTAAAGCCTCATGAAACAAAGTACGCATCCGCACTGGGGAGAGTAACAAACGTGCCCTGGAGAGCAAGCGGGAAATGGGAGGGGCAGATCACGGCACGCCGTGACATGAAAGACATGGTGACCTCATGGCACCAATAAACCCCGATCGGTCCCTAATCCTCCCACTTTGCTCATGTGCTGGAGTCCTCGGCACCTTGCAGAAGTGCTTTGCAATCCTGCGCACAGCCATCACACCTGTCATTACCTCTCTTTTACAAGGAGGCAAACAGACGCACGGGCAGATTGGGCAAAGAGAGAAGCCATTCCACATGCTTGGAATGACTTCTGAAGGCCCAAGACATTCCAGTACCCTTTTGGGGGAGCAGTTCAGAAGCATCCCTAAGCCATGGCCATCTCCATGACCTTGCTTTTCAGGGTGTGAGTGGGGCTCACCCACCAAGAGCCATGCAAAGGGTAGGAGCTGCATTTGGTGTGTGGGGAAGGAGAGCTAAAGGCTTGAAGCTCAACATTTACGTGATAGGTGAGCAATGAGATCCAGCAGCAGGGTCATGTGTGAGAAGGAGACATGCACGGAGGGGCAGGAAGGCAGGAAGGGAACCAGGACTCCCCCAACTTCCATGGCCATGTGTCTGTGAGCGTGGACATCCTGGAGCCCTCTCTGGAGAGACTCGATTCCTCCACTGGACATTGAGGGCTGATCCAGGATAAGATGATGAGCACCTACAGAGAGCCAGGGCGCACGTGGACACGCTACACACAGGTTCAAGCATGATGGCCACTCCTAGCACAATCAGAAGAGGGCAGGCAAAGTAGGGGATTAATGAGAGACCTGTGTTTATTGGTGATGCAAGGTCAGCTACAGCAGCACTTTGCCTATCATGGAATGTCCTGTCCCCTATCCTATCACCCATACGCACTCCAGGGCACCTTTGCGTACCACTGACCCCTGTAAAGAGGGACTAGAGTTACATGTCTAATTATGTGTGTCATGAAGTTTGTCCGCTGGCTTCCATGCGTATTTGCGGATTCTGCCCACACCCAGTGGCTGATGCCCTGAGCAGTCTGGGACATGTATAAAAGAGCTGAAGGCTTCACAGCCTCTATCCAGATTCCTGCTCTTGACTCTCCTGATCAAAGGGGTAAGTGCAGCTCTTGGGAGCCTCTTGCAGAGCTCTCCATGACTCCCTTGATAGAGTTTCTTGCCCTCACCCTTGCCTAATCCCTGGTGCATTTTCCAGGACTGCGTGCCTGCCTGGAAGATGTCCTGCTCCAGCCTGTGTGCCCCTTCCTGTGGGGTGGCCCGCCCCATGCCCGCTGGCTGACACCACCAACGAGCCCTGCGTGCGTCAGTGCCAGAGCTCCTCGGTGGTGATCCAGCCCCCGGCCTCAGTGGTCACCTTCCCCGGACCCATCCTCAGCTCCTTCCCCCAGCACAGTGCTGTGGGCTCAGCAGGAGTCCCTGCCATTGCTGGAGGTTATGGTGGCAGTTATGGAGGCTACGGTGGATTTGGAGGCTATGGAGGCTATGGAGGCTATGGAGGCCTTGGTGGCTATGGGGGCTACGGAGGCCTTGGTTTCTATGGGGGCTATGGAGGCTACGGTAGCTGTGGAGGCTATGGAGGCCTTGGTGGCTATGGAGGCTTTGGGGGCTGGGGCCGAGGCCTTTGTGGCTATGGAGGCTTTGGGGGCTGGGGCTGGGGCCGAGGCCTCAGGTCCTTTGGCGGTTGGTGTGGGGGCTGGTAAGCCACACGTGGGACCGGCTTCAGATGACAGAGAGCTCCAGGAAAGCCTATGGCACATCCCAACATGATGATGCCCTAAGGAAGAATATCTCTTCTGCACTTCTGGGGTTCAGAGCTTTGACACCTTTTGCCTGATGGAGCCCAACTCCGCCTTCCTCCTCATCTGCTTGAGCATCATTTCCAGAGGCATTGACCTCTAAGATCAGAAACCCCCACCAGGGTGCCGGCTCCAGTGGCAGGGTGATGCTCTTTGTAGTTCTGCCCACTGCCTGGAGTGGTTGGATTGCCTTGGTTGGGGCACTACACTTCTCCCAAATTTTTCCCTGCTTCAAACTTCAATAAAAGCTGTGGTGTACCACAATGTCAACCGTTCCTTTTTCCTGATCCTTTCCACTACTTTCCCTGTTGCCCTAAACCTCTAGGCTTCTTGGGCTGGGCTTCTTGAATAATCTGCAGTAGTGCTTTTGGAGCATTTGAGTGGCTTGCTCAGTGTGATGCGCATGATGATGACTGTCCCATCTGGGTTCTGTGGAGGATGTCACAGGGAGCTTCCTCTGGTCTTCCTCCAAAAGTAGGCACAATAAATTCCCAGAACTCTCCTGGAAGATGTGAAAGCACCAGAGGTGTCTCGTGGAGGCTTTTCTAAATGCTCTGCAAAAAGGGTATTGTGCTGTCGCCCTCCCCCTGGTTGGCTTTCTATTGCTCACTTTAGAAGGTCCAGAGAAATGGAGAGAAGAAACATGAAATGTAGATTTATGCTGTTAGGTGCTGCCCATTTCCCCTCCCCAGCCAGATAGGGGTACTACTCAGAAAGGCACACCTAAGTCTTCCCAAGCATCTTCTCTGAGCCAGGATTTTCCTCCGGGATCCACGTCAAGTGAAGCATAAAGCTTTTTGAGAGGGAGGTTGCAGTGCCAACACTGCCGAGCTCCCACCCTTCCCCAGGTAACTTTCCATCTCGTGATCCCAGCACTGCACATTGCTCTTGTACACTGACAGATCCAGACAAAGCCAAGGAAGGGCAATTTGGCAGTATGCTGGTCTTTGACAGGGACCCAGGAAAAGAGATATCATCTGTCCCACACCAGCATGGGTTTACCTGCACTTACTCTCAGACACCTTCTACGTGGTGGCCCACGTGCTGTCCCCTGCGTGCCTGCTGAGGGCACCGTAGTGGAAGTGCCTTTGGGTGATCCCACCGCTGCTGCCATATCTGGGGGGCTTTTGTAGACATTTGGCAGCATTGGCAGCATTGTGAGCTGGTGTGTGAGGAAGGGCAGGAAAAAGCCAGCAAATCTGTTTCACAGCACTAGGTGTAGGAAGCCGACCTGTTGTTCCTGGGCACAGCTGGGACTGCAGACTGGTGGTGAGTGACACAGGGAATGGCCGGGAAGAGATTTCCAGAGCAGCAGTGAGGGGCAGATGGGGCCAAAAGTGCTCCGAGGAGCATTAGAAGATGGAGAAAATACTACATAAGAAACATGGCGTCAGGTTGCAGGAATGTGGAGGCGGTGGAGGAAAGGCGTTTGGGGAGGTGCTGGCGATAGGTGACACTCTTCTTTTGACCTATATTCTCACACATAAGCTGGACCTTTGCCATTGAGATGGCTCCATTGGCATGGCAATCCCAGGAGAGCTGGAGCTGCAGGCAGCCCGTGGGAACGCCCACAGTGGGCAGCAAACTCAGTGCTGGACCCAACAGTTCATCTTGAGCTGCACGGTGCAGCAGCTGAAGGAGGGCAGAAGCCAGGGAGGGAAAGCAAGACTAGCTGCAGTAAACGAACATCAGCATTGTTCCTGTTCTGGCAATCCTTCTGTAGCAACATGGCATTTCTGAGAGGAAGCAGGAGGAAGCCAGGCACCACCCAAAGGTCTCCTTCCAAAGGCCATGGGGGGAACCGTCTAGGACACTCATGGGAAACCATAATGCCACATGGGATATTGTGTACGGAGGAAGGATCAGACAAAACCGAAGGTCAACACTGAGATGCAACACAGCTTTTATTGCAGCTTAAGGGGGGAAAGGAGTTGGGACAAGAGCAGAGCCCCAAGCAAGGTCAGCCCACCACTGCTGGAAGTGGGCAGAGCCACAAAGGGCATCAACCACACGGCGGCAGCAGCCGGCACCTAGTGTGGGTCTCTGTCATCAGGCGGCAACGGGTCTTGAAGGGATGCTCAAGCAGAGCAGGAGGAAGACAGCCGGGCTCCAACAGGCAAGAGGCGTCCAAACTCTGGATGCCAGCTGTGTCAAAAGGACGTTCTTCTTTAGGGTATCATCGTGTTGGGATGTGCCATAGGCTTTCCTGGAGCTCTCTGTCATCTGAAGCCGGTCCCACGTGTGGCTTACCAGCCCCCACACCAACCGCCGAAGGACCTGAGGCCTCGGCCCCAGCCTCCATATCCACAGCCCCAAAAGCCTCCATAGCCACCAAAGCCTCCATAGCCTCCACAGCTACCATAGCCTCCATAGCCCCCATAGCCACCAAGACCTCCATAGCCCCAGTAGCCACCAAGGCCTCCATAGCCCCCGTAGCCACCAAGGCCTCCAAATCCACCATAGCCCCCATAACTGCCACCATAACCCCCGGCAACGGCAGGGACTCCCGCTGAGCCCACAACGCTGTGCTGGGGGAAGGAGCTGAGGATGGGTCCGGGGAAGGTGACCACTGAGGCCGGGGGCTGGATCACCACCGTGGAGTTCTGGCACTGACGCACGCAGGGCTCGTTGGTGGTGTCAGCCAGCGGGCATGGGGCGGCCACCCCACAGGAAGGGACACACAGGCTGGAGCAGGACATTCTTCTCTTCAGGAGGTCAAGCTGCAGGAGAAGACAGCGTTACGGTGCAGTACAAGGCCTGACACCAAACCCCTCCTCATTCTCAACCGCTTGGAACCTCTGCTCCACGACATTCCTGTACCCTGTCAGGCATTCAGAGGCAGAGCTGAAACCTTTCTCACTCTTTGTGGCTGCTGTAAACCCCTGGCACTCCTCCATGCTCTATGAGCATCAATGCCCATGACTGACATACGAAAAAAGACTCCACAAGAAACGTAGATAAGAAACCATTGACCTCGCAGGGGACCTGAATGCATTATTATACTTCTAGATTTTATCTAAAGATTAAAGTTCAAACCTTTCCCTGTATCTAAAAGAGCACCATCACGTCCTTTCTGTTCTTATGAAAGGTGATGGAGAAGACAGGAAAGAGATGTTGACAAAGATACACAGCTGAGGAAGAAAACAAGAACGTAAATCTGGGACTTACCACAGTGATCAGGAGAGTCAAGTGGAAGAAGCGGTGTAGGGAGCTGTGAAGCCCTCAGCTCTTTTATACATGTCCCACACTGCCTGGGGCACTGGCCAGCGTCAGCGACAGAAGCCCCAGCTAAAGAGGAAATCAATCGGTAAAGCCTCATGAAACAAAGTACGCATCCGCACTGGGGAGAGTAACAAACGTGCCCTGGAGAGCAAGCGGGAAATGGGAGGGGCAGATCACGGCACGCCGTGACATGAAAGAGAAGGCATGCTGGAGCTGACCTCATGGCACCAATAAACCCCGATCGGTCCCTAATCCTCCCACTTTGCTCATGTGCTGGAGTCCTCGGCACCTTGCAGAAGTGCTTTGCAATCCTGCGCACAGCCATCACACCTGTCATTACCTCTCTTTTACAAGGAGGCAAACAGACGCACGGGCAGATTGGGCAAAGAGAGAAGCCATTCCACATGCTTGGAATGACTTCTGAAGGCCCAAGACATTCCAGTACCCTTTTGGGGGAGCAGTTCAGAAGCATCCCTAAGCCATGGCCATCTCCATGACCTTGCTTTTCAGGGTGTGAGTGGGGCTCACCCACCGAGAGCCATGCAAAGTGTAGGAGCTGCATTTGGTGTGTGGGGAAGGAGAGCTAAAGGCTTGAAGCTCAACATTTACGTGATAGGTGAGCAATGAGATCCAGCAGCAGGGTCATGTGTGAGAAGGAGACATGCACGGAGGGGCAGGAGGGCAGGAAGGGAACCAGGACTCCCCCAACTTCCATGGCCGCGTATCTGTGAGCATGAACATCCTGGAGCCCTCTCTGGAGGGACTCCATTCTTCAACTGGTCATTGAGGGCTGCTACAGGCGAGATTGATGAGCACCCACAGAGAGCCAGGGTGCACATGGTCATGCTTCCCACAGGCTCTAGGCATGCTGGGCACCGCCGAATCCCTCAGCAATGGGTAGGCAAAGTAGGGGATTAATGAGAGACCTGTGTTTATTGGTGATGCAAGGTCAGCTACAGCAGCACCTTGCCTATCATGGAATGTGCCGCGCCATATACCGTCACCCATATGCACTCCAGGGCACCTTCACATACCGCTGACCCCAGTAAAGATGGGCAAGAGGTATTTATCTAATTAAGCGTGTCATGCGGTTTGTCCGCTGGCTTCCATGACTCCTTGGGGACTCTCATCACACCCAATGGCTGATGCTCCTGGAAGTCTGGGATATGTATAAAAGAGCTGAGGGCTTCGCAGCCTCTATCCAGATTCCTGCTCTTGACTCTCCTGATCAAAGGGGTAAGTGCAGCTCTTGGGAGCCTCTTGCAGAGCTCTCCCTGACTCCCTTGATAGAGTTTCTTGCCCTCACCCTTGCCTAATCCCTGGTGCATTTTCCAGGACTGCGTGCCTGCCTGGAAGATGTCCTGCTCCAGCCTGTGTGTCCCTTCCTGTGGGGTGGCTGCCCCATGCCCGCTGGCTGACACCACCAACGAGCCCTGCGTGCGTCAGTGCCAGAGCTCCACGGTGGTGATCCAGCCCCCGGCCTCAGTGGTCACCTTCCCCGGACCCATCCTCAGCTCCTTCCCCCAGCACAGCGTTGTGGGCTCAGCGGGAGTCCCTGCCGTTGCTGGAGGATATGGTGGCAGTTTTGGAGGCTATGGTGGATTTGGAGGCTATGGAGGCTATGGGGGCTATGGAGGTCTTGGTGGCTATGGAGGTTATGGAGGCTTTGGGCCTGGCTATGGAGGCTTTGGGGGGGCTGTGGATATGGTGGCTGGGGGCTGGGGCCGAGGCCTCAGGTCCTTCGGCGGTTGGTGTGGGAGCTGCTAAGCCCCACCTGGGACCCGCCTCAGGTGACAGAGAGCTCCAGGAAAGCCTCTGGCACATCCCAACATGGTGATGCCCAAAGGAAGAACATCCCTTCAGCACTGCTGGCGTCCAGATGTTGGATGCCCCTTTGCGTGTTGGAGCCCAACTCTGCCTCCCTTCTCCTCTGCTTGAGCACCCCTTTGCACACACATTGCCCACTTATGAAAGAAACCCCCACCAGGTGCCTGCTCCAGTGGCAGGGCTGATGCTCTTTATAGTTCTGCCCATGGACTGGAGACCTTGGATATCCGTGGATGTGTTGCTTCGTTTCTCCCATTTCCTTCCCCGCCTCAATCTTCAATAAAAGCTATGTTGTATCGCAGTGTCGACCCCTTGGTTTTTCTGATCCTTTCTTCTTCTTTCTCATGTCCCAGAGACCTCTGGGCTTCTTGGGCTGGGCTACTCGAATAACCCACAGTAGTGCTTTTGGGGCACTTGGGCGGCTTGCTCAGTGTGATTTGAAAGATGATGACTGTCCCAGTTGGGTCTTCTACAGGATGTCTCTGTGAGCTTCCCTTGGTCTCCCTTCAGCAGTAAACACAATACCTATCCAGCGCCCTCTTGGAGAACGTGAAAGCACCAGAGGTGCCTTGTGGACGGTCTTCCAAGTCCTCTGCAAAAAAGGCATGGTGCCATTGCCTCTTTTCGTTGCTTTTGTATTGGTCACATTGGGTGGTCCAGGCAAATGGAGAGAAAAAACTCTACTTGTGCACTGCTCCAGCCTCATGCTGGACCTGTCCGCGTGCCCCAGCCTGATATGGGGTACTACTCAGAAAGTGTGTGATAGACACAGCCAATTCTTCCCCAGCCAATTCTTCCCAAGCGTTGTCTCTGAGCCAGGATTTTATACGGGGAGCCAAGTCAAACGAAGCATAAAGCTGTTTGAGAGGGAGGTTGAAATGTCAGCACTGCCGAGATACCTCCCTTCCCCAGGTAACTTCCCATCTTGTGATCCCAGCACTACACATTGCTCTTGCACACAGACCGCTCAAGACAAAGCCGTCAGGAAGGGCAATTTGGCAGTCCTTTGGTCGGTACTGGGATCCCAGGTAAACACATGTCCCCTGTGCCATATCTGCCTGGGTTTACCTGCACTTTCTCTCAAACACCTTCTATGTGGTGGCTCAAGCGGTGTCCCCTGCCTGTCTGCTGAGGGCACCGTGGTGGAAGGGCATTTGAGTGATCCCACCTCTGCCGCCATATCTGGGTGCTTTTGCAGACATTTGGCAGCATTGGCTACACTGTGAGCTGGCGTGTGAGGAAGGGCAGGAAAAAGGCCAGCAAAGTCCTTTTTGGAACACTGGGTTTAGGAAGCCGTCCTGGTGTTCCTGGAAAGCGCTGGGTCTGCAGCATGAGGTGGGTGACATGGTTGGGGAAGAGATTCTGGAGCAGCAGTGAGGGGCAGATGGGGCCAAAAGTGCTCCGAGGAGCATTAGAAGATGGAGGAAACTGCAGGTGAGCGTGGTGCCAGGTTGCTGGAATACAGAGGCGGTGGAGGAAAGGCATTTGGGGAGGTGCTGGCGATAGGTGACACTCTTCTTTTGACCTGTATTCTCACAAGCAAGCTGGACCTTTGCCATTGAGACGGCTCCATTGGCATGGCAATTCCCAGGAGAGCTGGAGCTGCAGGCAGCGCGTGGGAACGGCCAGAGTGAGCAGCAAACTCAGTGCTGGACCCAACAGTTCATCTTGAGCTGCACGGTGCAGCAGCTGAAGGAGGGCAGAAGCCAGGGAGGGAAAAATGGATAAGCTGCAGTAAACGAACATCAGCATTGTTCCTGTTCTGGCAATCCTTCTGTAGCAACATGGCATTTCTGAGAGGAAGCAGGAGGAAGCCAGGCACCACCCAAAGGTCTCCTTCCAAAGGCCATGGGGGGAACCGTCTAGGACACTCATGGGAAACCATAATGCCACATGGGATATTGTGTACGGAGGAAGGATCAGACAAAACCGAAGGTCAACACTGAGATGCAACACAGCTTTTATTGCAGCTTAAGGGGGGAAAGGAGTTGGGACAAGAGCAGAGCCCCAAGCAAGGTCAGCCCACCACTGCTGGAAGTGGGCAGAGCCACAAAGGGCATCAACCACACGGCGGCAGCAGCCGGCACCTAGTGTGGGTCTCTGTCATCAGGCGGCAACGGGTCTTGAAGGGATGCTCAAGCAGAGCAGGAGGAAGACAGCCGGGCTCCAACAGGCAAGAGGCGTCCAAACTCTGGATGCCAGCTGTGTCAAAAGGACGTTCTTCTTTAGGGTATCATCGTGTTGGGATGTGCCATAGGCTTTCCTGGAGCTCTCTGTCATCTGAAGCCGGTCCCACGTGTGGCTTACCAGCCCCCACACCAACCGCCGAAGGACCTGAGGCCTCGGCCCCAGCCTCCATATCCACAGCCCCCAAAGCCTCCATAGCCACCAAAGCCTCCATAGCCTCCACAGCTACCATAGCCTCCATAGCCCCCATAGCCACCAAGACCTCCATAGCCCCAGTAGCCACCAAGGCCTCCAAATCCAAATCCATAGCCCCCGTAACTGCCACCATAACCCCCGGCAACGGCAGGGACTCCCGCTGAGCCCACAACGCTGTGCTGGGGGAAGGAGCTGAGGATGGGTCCGGGGAAGGTGACCACTGAGGCCGGGGGCTGGATCACCACCGTGGAGTTCTGGCACTGACGCACGCAGGGCTCGTTGGTGGTGTCAGCCAGCGGGCATGGGGCGGCCACCCCACAGGAAGGGGCACACAGGCTGGAGCAGGACATTCTTCTCTTCAGGAGGTCAAGCTGCAGGAGAAGACAGCGTTACGGTGCAGTACAAGGCCTGACACCAAACCCCTCCTCATTCTCAACCGCTTGGAACCTCTGCTCCACGACATTCCTGTACCCTGTCAGGCATTCAGAGGCAGAGCTGAAACCTTTCTCACTCTTTGTGGCTGCTGTAAACCCCTGGCACTCCTCCATGCTCTATGAGCATCAATGCCCATGACTGACATACGAAAAAAAGACTCCACAAGAAACGTAGATAAGAAACCATTGACCTCGCAGGGGACCTGAATGCATTATTATACTTCTAGATTTTATCTAAAGATTAAAGTTCAAACCTTTCCCTGTATCTAAAAGAGCACCATCACATCCTTTCTGTTCTTATGAAAGGTGATGGAGAAGACAGGAAAGAGATGTTGACAAAGATACACAGCTGAGGAAGAAAACAAGAACGTAAATCTGGGACTTACCACAGTGATCAGGAGAGTCAAGTGGAAGAAGCGGTGTAGGGAGCTGTGAAGCCCTCAGCTCTTTTATACATGTCCCACACTGCCTGGGGCACTGGCCAGCGTCAGCGACAGAAGCCCCAGCTAAAGAGGAAATCAATCGGTAAAGCCTCATGAAACAAAGTACGCATCCGCACTGGGGAGAGTAACAAACGTGCCCTGGAGAGCAAGCGGGAAATGGGAGGGGCAGATCACGGCACGCCGTGACATGAAATAGAAGGCGATGGTGGAGCTGACCTCATGGCACCAATAAACCCCGATCGGTCCCTAATCCTCCCACTTTGCTCATGTGCTGGAGTCCTCGGCACCTTGCAGAAGTGCTTTGCAATCCTGCGCACAGCCATCACACCTGTCATTACCTCTCTTTTACAAGGAGGCAAACAGACGCACGGGCAGATTGGGCAAAGAGAGAAGCCATTCCACATGCTTGGAATGACTTCTGAAGGCCCAAGACATTCCAGTACCCTTTTGGGGGAGCAGTTCAGAAGCATCCCTAAGCCATGGCCATCTCCATGACCTTGCTTTTCAGGGTGTGAGTGGGGCTCACCCACCGAGAGCCATGCAAAGCGTAGGAGCTGCATTTGGTGTGTGGGGAAGGAGAGCTAAAGGCTTGAAGCTCAACATTTACGTGATAGGTGAGCAATGAGATCCAGCAGCAGGGTCATGTGTGAGAAGGAGACATGCACGGAGGGGCAGGAGGGCAGGAAGGGAACCAGGACTCCCCCAACTTCCATGGCCGCGTATCTGTGAGCATGAACATCCTGGAGCCCTCTCTGGAGGGACTCCATTCTTCAACTGGTCATTGAGGGCTGCTACAGGCGAGATTGATGAGCACCCACAGAGAGCCAGGGTGCACATGGTCATGCTTCCCACAGGCTCTAGGCATGCTGGGCACCGCCGAATCCCTCAGCAATGGGTAGGCAAAGTAGGGGATTAATGAGAGACCTGTGTTTATTGGTGATGCAAGGTCAGCTACAGCAGCACCTTGCCTATCATGGAATGTGCCGCGCCATATACCGTCACCCATATGCACTCCAGGGCACCTTCACATACCGCTGACCCCAGTAAAGATGGGCAAGAGGTATTTATCTAATTAAGCGTGTCATGCGGTTTGTCCGCTGGCTTCCATGACTCCTTGGGGACTCTCATCACACCCAATGGCTGATGCTCCTGGAAGTCTGGGATATGTATAAAAGAGCTGAGGGCTTCGCAGCCTCTATCCAGATTCCTGCTCTTGACTCTCCTGATCAAAGGGGTAAGTGCAGCTCTTGGGAGCCTCTTGCAGAGCTCTCCATGACTCCCTTGATGGAGTTTCTTGCCCTCACCCTTGCCTAATCCCTGGTGCATTTTCCAGGACTGCGTGCCTGCCTGGAAGATGTCCTGCTCCAGCCTGTGTGTCCCTTCCTGTGGGGTGGCTGCCCCGTGCCCCCTGGCTGACACCACCAACGAGCCCTGCGTGCGTCAGTGCCAGAGCTCCACGGTGGTGATCCAGCCCCCGGCCTCAGTGGTCACCTTCCCCGGACCCATCCTCAGCTCCTTCCCCCAGCACAGCGTTGTGGGCTCAGCGGGAGTCCCTGCCGTTGCTGGAGGATATGGTGGCAGTTTTGGAGGCTATGGTGGATTTGGAGGCTATGGAGGCTATGGGGGCTATGGAGGTCTTGGTGGCTATGGAGGTTATGGAGGCTTTGGTGGCTATGGAGGCTTTGGGGGCTGTGGATATGGTGGCTGGGGCTGGGGCCGAGGCCTCAGGTCCTTCGGCGGTTGGTGTGGGAGCTGCTAAGCCCCACCTGGGACCCGCCTCAGGTGACAGAGAGCTCCAGGAAAGCCTCTGGCACATCCCAACATGGTGATGCCCAAAGGAAGAACATCCCTTCAGCACTGCTGGCGTCCAGATGTTGGATGCCCCTTGCGTGTTGGAGCCCAACTCTGCCTCCCTTCTCCTCTGCTTGAGCACCCTTTGCACACACATTGCCCACTTATGAAAGAAACCCCCACCAGGTGCCTGCTCCAGTGGCAGGGCTGATGCTCTTTATAGTTCTGCCCATGGACTGGAGACCTTGGATATCCGTGGATGTGTTGCTTCGTTTCTCCCATTTCCTTCCCCGCCTCAATCTTCAATAAAAGCTATGTTGTATCGCAGTGTCGACCCCTTGGTTTTTCTGATCCTTTCTTCTTCTTTCTCATGTCCCAGAGACCTCTGGGCTTCTTGGGCTGGGCTACTCGAATAACCCACAGTAGTGCTTTTGGGGCACTTGGGCGGCTTGCTCAGTGTGATTTGAAAGATGATGACTGTCCCAGTTGGGTCTTCTACAGGATGTCTCTGTGAGCTTCCCTTGGTCTCCCTTCAGCAGTAAACACAATACCTATCCAGCGCCCTCTTGGAGAACGTGAAAGCACCAGAGGTGCCTTGTGGACGGTCTTCCAAGTCCTCTGCAAAACTGGCATGGTGCCATTGCCTCTTTTCGTTGCTTTTGTATTGGTCACATTGGGTGGTCCAGGCAAACGGAGAGAAAAACTCTACTTGTGCACTGCTCCAGCCTCATGCTGGACCTGTCCGCGTGCCCAGCCTGATATGGGTACTACTCAGAAAGTGTGTGATAGACACAGCCAATTCTTCCCAAGCGTTGTCTCTGAGCCAGGATTTTATACGGGGAGCCAAGTCAAACGAAGCATAAAGCTGTTTGAGAGGGAGGTTGAAATGTCAGCACTGCCGAGATACCTCCCTTCCCCAGGTAACTTCCCATCTTGTGATCCCAGCACTACACATTGCTCTTGCACACAGACCGCTCAAGACAAAGCCGTCAGGAAGGGCAATTTGGCAGTCCTTTGGTCGGTACTGGGGATCCCAGGTAAACACATGTCCCCTGTGCCATATCTGCCTGGGTTTACCTGCACTTTCTCTCAAACACCTTCTATGTGGTGGCTCAAGCGGTGTCCCCTGCCTGTCTGCTGAGGGCACCGTGGTGGAAGGGCATTTGGGTGATCCCACCTCTGCCGCCATATCTGGGTGCTTTTGCAGACATTTGGCAGCATTGGCTACTCTGTGAGCTGGCGTGTGAGGAAGGGCAGGAAAAGGCCAGCAAAGTCCTTTTTGGAACACTGGGTTTAGGAAGCCGTCCTGGTGTTCCTGGAAAGCGCTGGGTCTGCAGCATGAGGTGGGTGACATGGTTGGGAAGAGATTCTGGAGCAGCAGTGAGGGGCAGATGGGGCCAAAAGTGCTCCGAGGAGCATTAGAAGATGGAGGAAACTGCAGGTGAGCGTGGTGCCAGGTTGCTGGAATACAGAGGCGGTGGAGGAAAGGCATTTGGGGAGGTGCTGGCGATAGGTGACACTCTTCTTTTGACCTGTATTCTCACAAGCAAGCTGGACCTTTGCCATTGAGACGGCTCCATTGGCATGGCAATTCCAGGAGAGCTGGAGCTGCAGGCAGCGCGTGGGAACGGCCAGAGTGAGCAGCAAACTCAGTGCTGGACCCAACAGTTCATCTTGAGCTGCACGGTGCAGCAGCTGAAGGAGGGCAGAAGCCAGGGAGGGAAAAATGGATAAGCTGCAGTAAACGAACATCAGCATTGTTCCTGTTCTGGCAATCCTTCTGTAGCAACATGGCATTTCTGAGAGGAAGCAGGAGGAAGCCAGGCACCACCCAAAGGTCTCCTTCCAAAGGCCATGGGGGGAACCGTCTAGGACACTCATGGGAAACCATAATGCCACATGGGATATTGTGTACGGAGGAAGGATCAGACAAAACCGAAGGTCAACACTGAGATGCAACACAGCTTTTATTGCAGCTTAAGGGGGGAAAGGAGTTGGGACAAGAGCAGAGCCCCAAGCAAGGTCAGCCCACCACTGCTGGAAGTGGGCAGAGCCACAAAGGGCATCAACCACACGGCGGCAGCAGCCGGCACCTAGTGTGGGTCTCTGTCATCAGGCGGCAACGGGTCTTGAAGGGATGCTCAAGCAGAGCAGGAGGAAGACAGCCGGGCTCCAACAGGCAAGAGGCGTCCAAACTCTGGATGCCAGCTGTGTCAAAAGGACGTTCTTCTTTAGGGTATCATCGTGTTGGGATGTGCCATAGGCTTTCCTGGAGCTCTCTGTCATCTGAAGCCGGTCCCACGTGTGGCTTACCAGCCCCCACACCAACCGCCGAAGGACCTGAGGCCTCGGCCCCAGCCTCCATATCCACAGCCCCCAAAGCCTCCATAGCCCACCAAAGCCTCCATAGCCTCCACAGCTACCATAGCCTCCATAGCCCCCATAGCCACCAAGACCTCCATAGCCCCAGTAGCCACCAAGGCCTCCATAGCCCCCGTAGCCACCAAGGCCTCCAAATCCACCATAGCCCCCATAACTGCCACCATAACCCCCGGCAACGGCAGGGACTCCCGCTGAGCCCACAACGCTGTGCTGGGGGAAGGAGCTGAGGATGGGTCCGGGGAAGGTGACCACTGAGGCCGGGGGGCTGGATCACCACCGTGGAGTTCTGGCACTGACGCACGCAGGGCTCGTTGGTGGTGTCAGCCAGCGGGCATGGGGCGGCCACCCCACAGGAAGGGACACACAGGCTGGAGCAGGACATTCTTCTCTTCAGGAGGTCAAGCTGCAGGAGAAGACAGCGTTACGGTGCAGTACAAGGCCTGACACCAAACCCCTCCTCATTCTCAACCGCTTGGAACCTCTGCTCCACGACATTCCTGTACCCTGTCAGGCATTCAGAGGCAGAGCTGAAACCTTTCTCACTCTTTGTGGCTGCTGTAAACCCCTGGCACTCCTCCATGCTCTATGAGCATCAATGCCCATGACTGACATACGAAAAAAAGACTCCACAAGAAACGTAGATAAGAAACCATTGACCTCGCAGGGGACCTGAATGCATTATTATACTTCTAGATTTTATCTAAAGATTAAAGTTCAAACCTCTCCCTGTATCTAAAAGAGCACCATCACGTCCTTTCTGTTCTTATGAAAGGTGATGGAGAAGACAGGAAAGAGATGTTGACAAAGATACACAGCTGAGGAAGAAAACAAGAACGTAAATCTGGGACTTACCACAGTGATCAGGAGAGTCAAGTGGAAGAAGCGGTGTAGGGAGCTGTGAAGCCCTCAGCTCTTTTATACATGTCCCACACTGCCTGGGGCACTGGCCAGCGTCAGCGACAGAAGCCCCAGCTAAAGAGGAAATCAATCGGTAAAGCCTCATGAAACAAAGTACGCATCCACACTGGGGAGAGTAACAAACGTGCCCTGGAGAGCAAGCGGGAAATGGGAGGGGCAGATCACGGCACGCCGTGACATGAAATAGAAGGCGATGGTGGAGCTGACCTCATGGCACCAATAAACCCCGATCGGTCCCTAATCCTCCCACTTTGCTCATGTGCTGGAGTCCTCGGCACCTTGCAGAAGTGCTTTGCAATCCTGCGCACAGCCATCACACCTGTCATTACCTCTCTTTTACAAGGAGGCAAACAGACGCACGGGCAGATTGGGCAAAGAGAGAAGCCATTCCACATGCTTGGAATGACTTCTGAAGGCCCAAGACATTCCAGTACCCTTTTGGGGGAGCAGTTCAGAAGCATCCCTAAGCCATGGCCATCTCCATGACCTTGCTTTTCAGGGTATGAGTGGGGCTCACCAACCAAGAGCCATGCAAAGCGTAGGAGCTGCATTTGGTGTGTGGGGAAGGAGAGCTAAAGGCTTGAAGCTCA